>CM053789.1:220950997-221361033 GCA_028749045.1 Cupressus sempervirens | reverse complement strand
AAAGGCTTGATGAGGGTGGTTGAGTATGTAAGAATCATATATAAGAGATGTAAGAGAGGATGGGAGAGGTGTAAGAGATGTGTAAGGGTCATTTATGAGGATGTAAGGAGTGTGGTTGAGTTTGTTGACTTTGGCTTGGGTTAGCAAGTCTTAACCCATGTTTATGATTGTACACATGATTAGAAGAGGGATTAGGATTAGCTTAGAAGAGGGGTTAGGGGATGAGTGATTTGGCTTTGATGGGATGGGTTAGATAGGAGGTTAAGTGAGGTTAGTATGGTTGAATGGGTTGGATTAGATTCATTCTAATCATGAAACTCAAAGAACATATATAGTTCTATTTGAACTGCAAAAATACACTAAAACCAATAGTCTTGAGGTTATTATCAGATCATATTGATTACAGGCTTCTGCAGGCTTGATCATGATCTATCGCCATTTTCAGTATTGATCAAGATTCTGTAAATCCTCTTTTACATTCAATTTTAAAGAGTGAGATGCCCATTAGATGGACAAAGGAATTGCAAAGAGGGGAATTGAATGTAGCTAGTCCGATCTTACCCTGATTTAATAACTTATCATAGTTTACAACTATTTAGTACAAATCTGCAATTGTTTTCTTATTTTCGAAAGCTTTCGCTGAAATATTTTAAGTCTGTATCATACTGTATCTCCAATTATTTTTTCATTCTTTGAAGCTTATACTGTAACGCAGAGATCTTTTTAAGTGAAAATATTGTTTGTTTTAAAAGAAAATTTGGTGTTTTTGATTTATGTATGATTTTTCAGGATGCAATCTTTACAAGTTGGACCGAGGCACCTCGACAAAGCCTTTGGTTTTTCTCAACTAGTTTATAAAGGCTGGTATAATCATTTTCTAATTCATAACAAATCTGTTTGTTAGAATAATTGTGAAACAAAGTTTTCTTATTACGTATTATCATTATATATTTATAATCTTTCTTAATAGCAAAATGGTGTTAACAAATGAATTAAAAATATTTAATATTAAATAGTTAGTTAATATTTTACAATTTAAAAAAAAGGGTTTTAAAATAAATTTGCAATATTATTAATGACACTTTCAAGTGGATAAAAATTTGCAAATAAGTGTGCTTTCTTCTCTAGAAATCAAAACTCATTTTTATTCCTCTTTGCTTCATCCATATAGATGGACCATTTACATAGTGGGGGTTGGATTGTATTGGTATGATAAATTTATCATTTAGTACTAGTCACAAATGGATCTTAGAAGCCAAAATTTACTTCACTAGATAGATAAAGGTAGTTACATTGAAAGATGCCACTAATAATTAAATTCTAGAAGTCCTTAATAAAATTTTGACCAATTTTGATGTTAGTACCACCATCATCTTTCACAGAATAGATAGTTAAAACCAAAGCATTTGTTACAACCCAAATCGATGATTAGATAGTCAATCATGACATATACTAGAAGCCTCCTCAAAAAGGTAATATCTTAATTGAGTCTCCAAAAAAAAAAGTTGAAATAATTACTAGCTATATACATATTATATATTTATATAATATATATAGAGAAAACTGAGAGATATTAAGGTTTTAATTTTTTAAATATTTTTCTCTGTAAATTAAAGCCTCAATATATCTCAGCTTTCTCTATATATATTATATAAATATATAATATGTATATAGCTAGTAGCATCTAGAGGGGATGTTAAAAGAATACGATTTTAATATTTATTATATAATATTATATTACTACATAATTTCTATAATATGAATTTGTATAATTCTATTATGTATAAGATAAATCTTTGAATTTGACAAATAGGTCTAGAATTTAATGTAGGTTTAGGGTTGTAGTTGCTTAGTTTAATACTAAAAAATGCTAAGGCTTCTAAGTAGGTTTAGAGTTTGAGTTAATTGATGTTTATAGTTAGGGTTAAAATTAGTTTAGTGTTAAGGATATGATTTTTAGTTGATTTAGTATTATGTTTAGGATTCATTATCATTTATAGTTTTATTAGGTTTAAGGTTATCATTCAATTTGGGTCAACATTTAATCACTAATACGGTTCAATTTTTGCTAGGGTTATTATGTAATGAATTAATGAAAGGTTTAACATTAAATTGTATTTAAGGTTAGAGTTTAGTTTGGTTTAGTTTTAGCTCTATCTTTCAATGTACTCTCTCTCTCTCTCTCTCTCTCTCTCTCTCTCTCTCTCTCTCTCTCTCTCTCTCTCTCTCTCTCTCTCTCTCCCCCCATCTTACCTTTAATTACATATAACTACCATTCATATCTACCATATCCCCCATTGACCTCTCTCTTCGACCACCACCATCTCTATTGATTTTGATCCCCAAATTTGTAGCTTTTTAAGATCTATCTCATTTTTTTCCCTCTACCCTCTTTTAATTTCTCTTTGTCAATTTATCCATTTTTATTACTTACAATATCTCTTCTTAAGAATAACAATATATCTTTAGCTCATGTTTATAACCTCTCTCTCTCTCTCTCTCTCTCTCTCTCTCTCTCTCTCCCCCCCCCCCCAATGCCTTCTAATCATCTCTTCACTTACACGTCACCACACAATTATTTCTCTCACTCATATGTCCCCTTTTTATTGCCACTATATCATTCCTTCTTTATTTTTATGTTTACCTCTTTTTTATCACCCTCCTCTACTTCTTTCCAACACATGTCCCTAACACATTTATTGTCTCTCTTTCACACAAACACACACACATGTTCCTCTATTTATTTTATTTAACTTTATCCTCTCCCTCATCTCATCATATATTCCTCCTTACTTAAGTTATATTTATTCCTTATGTCTCTTCTTATCTCTCTCTTTAATCTCCCTTAGACATACCCCTATAATAATAATAATAATAATCCCCTCTCTCTATACACGCAAAAATATTCATAGCCCTCTCTTAATAGATCTCTCTCTCATCAACATGTGTGTGTATTCTATCCCTAATTATCCTCCTAGATATTTGTCTCCTCTCTGGTGTAGAGCACCAAAGGCATTCAACGAAGATGACAAGCAAGTGAAGAAGGCAAGGACTCATCCAAGGAACAAAGAAACCTATGTGTTATTGGATCTTGTTTCCTTGTCTAAATGGAGAGTAGATAGGTTGATTAGTCTTGCAATAACATGCCCATATTGTAAAGGTACTTGGTACTTTTGGTGTTTTATAAACCATGTGCCAAGTAGCCTAAAAAGGGCTAAATAGCACTTTAGAGGGCTAGATTAGGAAATTAGTCATGTTTTGTATCCACTTAGTGAAAAAAGTCTTTTCTCATGTTTTTAGAGTCCTTTGAATAGGATTGGACCAGTTTTATAAGGTTGGAAGGTCAAACAGATTAAAATTGCAAAAATTGCAAAAATTGTCAAGCAACTTTTGAAAAGTTGCTGACAGTTTTTTGCAAAAGTTGCTCGGACTGGTATGGAACTGTTCCCAACCGTCCCATGAGCATTTGGTCGGTCCTATGGGCCTATTTAAACAATAAATCATCTTCCCCTTGAGAACAGATGATATTGTACTTAGTTTGCTTGAGAATCAATAAAAGATCTTGCTGTTTCCTGTCAATTTCTCTGCTCCCAGGCTCATACACGTGCGGTATGGACACCAGATGAAGGCACAGTGACATTTTTGGATTCCTTGGTGACTTACCTCTCTATTGCAATTAGTTTGAAGGACTAAGAAGGTCTGTGCTGAAAGATATCTGTATTTCTTCCTAAGTAGTCTGCAAACCCTCAAAAACCAGGGTTTGGTCAAAGATGGAGGTGTAGGTCGCAACTGCACCATTCAAATTGGATCAAACCCAATGAATATGCTAGTAAAAATAGTGTACTTTACCATGTTAGAAGTAGGAACCCTGGTTTCAGCATGTTGGATCAGAACATTCAAGCCCTAGGCCAAATCTAACCACGGATTTGGACCCAGAATTGCAGAATTTGTAGATTTTGAGTGATTAGGATTATTAGCATCCTGGAAGTTGGTGAAGTTGTTGTTGTTTGATCAGGGCAAGGCATCCTAAGACTAGATTTGGGGTTGAGAACCCATCCCTAGCAAGTTTACCTTGAATCCAAGCCTAAGGTGCACATTAGGCCTGTTGAAACTTTGTGAATTTGCCATATGCTGGATTAACTCCAGAATCTAAGTCTTTGGAATTTGTGAGAACATCTAAAAGGGTATCTGAAAGTGGGATTGTTGGTAGAGCTATTCAGAAAAATACCAAGTTATTGCCCTAAAACAGGTTTGGGAGACCTATAAGGATTTCTAGGTCCAAACCCACATTTGTCATTACAGCATTTTGGGAACCAAGCAAATAGGATTTCTTTGTGAATTTACCCAAATAGGAGTGCCTAGAGTGATTGGGTATTATTTTGGAGTGTTTCCACTGCCACCTCTGCATCAGGTGGTATCAGAGCGGGAAAGGCCTGGTGATTGGTAGTTGCAGACATGTCAGAGGGAGAAGGTGAGCAAGAGAGGACCATACCTCTTAGGATCACCAATGTGGAGCTTGCCAAGTTGGTGCAAGAACAAATGGCAGAGAGTAGAGCTGCTAGGGAGGAGAACCATGCCATGAAGAGGGAATTGGAAAAACTGAAAGGAAAGTTGAAGAAAGGAGATGGTTATGAATCAGAGGCTGAAGAGGTGGAGAGAGAAGACTATGAAGCCATAGTCCCACCAGACCAAAGACCCCTTTTGCAAGCATTAGAGAGGATGGGGGTTAAAGGAGGAGAGATTCCTACCTTCTATGGGAAGTTGAACCTAGATGAATGCATTGATTGGCTTGAAGCCTTGGATAATCACTTTGAATGTGATAATATCCCTTCTAGCCAAAAGGTGAAGATAGCAAAGGCCAAATTGAAAGGGCCTGCACGTAGTTGGTGGAACTTTGTGCAAAATGAAAGAGTTGATGATGGAAAGGAACCTATCACCACTTGGAATAGGATGAAGGCTGAGATAAGAAGGCAATTTGTGCCAGAGGATTATGAGATTCTTGTGAATCAGAGGTTACACAATCTAAGACAGAGGGATGCTGATGTAAGCACCTATACACAAGAATTTCACAACTTGACCCTTAGGGCCAAGGTAAATGAGACCAACAAGCAAAAGTTGGCAAGATATGTTAGTGGTCTGAAGTTTAGCATACAAGATGAGTTGGCATTGATCAATTTGGAATCAGTCCATCAATGTTTCAACCTTGCTTTGAAGATTGAGGAGAAACACAAAAGGAGAGGAGAGTCAAATAAAGGGAGAGGCAGCAACTTCAGAGGTAGAGGAGGAAGGTTCCAAGGAAGGAACTCTTTCTTCAAGGATGAAAACAAAAATCAGAGTGTAGAGGTAGAATCCAGTCAGAGGGGAACCTTTAGAGGAAGAGGAACCAATGACAGTAGAGGAAGAGGTGCTGGCAGAGGCAGAGGAGGCCAGGTCTTCACTAGCAGATGCTTTACTTGTAACCAGATAGGGCATCAGTCCTTTAGATGTCCCCAAAAAGGAGGAGACAGTAGCAGACCCGGAGACAGAAGAATCAATCTGTTACAAGAAGAAGAGGATGGGCAAAGCATCTCATCCTATCACACTACAACCTCCAGGCCTGCTAACCCTGAAACTGGAGAGTGCCTCATGATGCAAAGGACACTTTTGAAGGTACCACAACCTGCAGAACCACCTCAGAGAAAAGCATTGTTCAGGACACATTGCAAAGTGAAGGGAAAGGTATGTAAGTTAATTGTGGATTCAGGATCAACTGACAATATAGCATCTAAAGAAATGGTGGATAAATTAAAGTTGCCTAGGATACCACACCCATACCCTTATAAAGCTTCTTGGTTAACAAAAGACAAACAAACTTTGGTCAATGAACAAGTATGGGTAGATTTTACCTTAGGGGAATATTCTGACAGAATCTTATGTGATGTAACCGAAATGGATGCATGTCACCTCTTATTAGGGAGGCCATGGCAGTTTGATGTCAAGTCTAAACATGATGGGGAAACAAAAATCTACACCATAACCAAGGGGGGTATCCAGTACATCATCTTGAAAACCTTGAAGGAGAAAGATACACCATGTTTTTCCATTGTTGTCAGACCCAAACAAGAGTCTAGAAACTTGATCAAAGACAAACCAAAGGCAGACCAATGGGGAGAAGACATAGGGTCAAAAGAAGTCAAGGATTTGCTGCACAAGTACCATGGGATTGTTGCAGGTAGTGTCCCATCTACATTACCACCTAAGAGGGAAGTAAACCATTGCATTGACCTTATACCAGGGGCTACATTGCCAAACAAAGCCGCCTACAAGTTGACTCCAGAACAGAATGAGGAGATAGCAAAACAAATAGGTGAGTTGTTGTCTAAGGGCTTCATAAGGAAGAGTGTGAGCCCATGTGCAGTACCTGCTGTACTTGCACCCAAAAAGGAAGGAACTTGGAGGCTCTGTACTGATTCAAGGGCCATAAACAAAATTACAATCCGGTATAGATTTCCCATGCCTAGAATGGAAGATTTGCTTGATTACCTAGGAGGAGCCAAGGTGTATTCTAAAGTGGACCTAAAGAGTGGATATCACCAAATAAGGATCAGAGAGGGTGATGAGTGGAAGACAGCATTCAAAACCAATGAGGGTCTCTATGAATGGCTTGTGATGCCATTTGGGCTATCAAATGCCCCAAGCACCTTCATGAGACTAATGAATGAGGTGCTTAAACCATTTCTCAATAAATTTGTTGTAGTTTACCTTGATGATATTCTTGTGTTTAGCAAAGATACAGATGAACACTTAAGACATTTAGATCTTGTTTTGAAAAGGTTGCATGAAGAAGACTTAAAGATAAATTTGGAAAAATGTACATTTGTGAAAGAGGAACTAATATTCCTAGGTTTTGTTATTTCTAAAGATTGTTTGAAAATGGATCCTTCCAAGATAGAAGCAATTGTTAATTGGCCACCACCTACTAGTTCTAGTGAGGTGAAGAGCTTTCATGGTCTTTGTAACTTCTATAGGAGATTCATTAAGAATTTTAGTGGCATCTCTGCCCCAATGATGGACACCATTAAGGGAGGCAAAAAGTGTAACTTCCAATGGACTAAAGCAGCAGAGGAGTCATTTGAGTTGTTGAAACAGAGAATAGCCCAAGAGCCTATCCTTAGGTTTCCTGATTTTAACAAGGTGTTTACAGTTGAGTGTGATGCAAGCATTAAAGCAGTTGGGGGAGTGCTAAGTCAGGAAGGCAGACCAGTAGCATTTTTCAGTGAGAAACTCAATGATGCCAAGCAAAAATATTCAGTATATGACTTGGAACTATATGCCTTGATTCAATCCTTGAAAAGGTGGAGGCATTACTTGTTGCCTAAGGAATTTATAGTGTTCACTGATAACCAAGCCCTGAGTTTCCTTAATAGACAAGACAAACTAAATCAGAAACACATAAAATGGATGGAATTCATGCAAGCATACACATTTTCAATTAAGCACAAGAAAGGCATTGTGAACAAGGTTGCAGATGCATTGAGTAGGAGGAACTTAATGATACAAACAATTGATCTTGAGAGTGTTGGAATAAATTCTATGAAAGACATGTATCCTCATGATGATGATTTCAAAGAAATATATAATGTTTGCCTTGAAATGAGTGACAGGTATCATACTGATTATGCAGATTTTCTTATTCAGGAAGGATTACTCTTCAAGGGTGGACAGTTATGTGTGCCAAAGGGTTCTTGTAGAGAGAACATAATCAAGGAAAAGCACTGTGGTAGCATGTCAGGACATTTTGGACTGGATAAAACATTGGAACAAGTGAAGAGGTTCTATTATTGGCCAAAATTACAGGCAGATGTCAGAAGGTTTGTGGAGAGTTGTTGGATATGCCAAAAGGCCAAGGGTCATACATCTAATGCTGGGTTATATACTCCATTGCCTATTCCTTGCAGACCATGGGATTCCATTAGTATGGACTTTGTGTTAGGCCTACCTAAAACAAAAACAGGTCATGATAGTGTGTTTGTAGTTGTGGACAGATTTTCTAAGATGGCCCACTTCATTTCTTGTAGGTCTACACACGATGCATCTCACATTGCAAGACTCTTCTTTAGGGAAGTAGTAAGACTCCATGGATTGCCTAGATCAATCATTTCTGATAGGGATCCCAAATTCCTTGGTCATTTTTGGAGGACACTATGGAAAAGGTTAGGTACAAACTTGAACTTCTCATCAGCATACCATCCCCAATCTGATGGCCAAACTGAAGTCACAAATAGGTCATTAGGTAACTTGCTAAGATGCCTATCACAGCAACATGGAGGGTCATGGGATACCATATTATCTCAGGCAGAATATGCCTATAATGATTCAGTCAATAGGAGTACAGGCCTCAATCCTTTTCAAATAGTTTATGGGGATCATCCTAGAGGTATTCTAGAACTGAGAGATGTCAATACAATTGAGAGGAAGAGTGCACAAGTAGATGATTTTGCCAATGTGATGAAGGATGTACAGCAACAAGTGAAGGACAGGTTACAAAAGGCAGCAGACAAGTACAAAAACCATGCAGATAAAAAGAGGAGAGACTTGCAATTCAAAGTAGGTGACCTTGTGATGGTGCACCTTAAGAAGGAGAGATTGCCTAAAGGGCAATATACCAAGCTTATGATGAAGAAGGCAGGACCCTTCAAGATTCTGCAAAGATGTGGCAACAATGCATATAAGATTGAACTCCCACCAGAGATTGGTCTATCACCTATTTTTAATGTTTCTGATCTTTATGCTTATAAGGAATCTAACACATGTGATGCAGGAATAGGAATACAAGACAAAGTGACAGAGACTCCATTGCCACAGGTCATTCCACCAAAGATTGAATGCATTCTAGACAAGAAAGTCACTAGACAAACAAGGAAGCATACCTATTATACCTATTTGGTCAAGTGGGTTGGCTGTCCTCATGAAGATGCAACTTGGATGACAAGGAAGGAAATTGAGAAGGCAGGTTTTGATTTTGACTCAATCCCAACTCAAGGGACTTGAGTTCTTTGAAGGTGGGTAGTATGGTGCAGAGCACCAAAGGCATTCAACAAAGATGACAAGCAAGTGAAGAAGGCAAGGACTCATCCAAGGAACAAAGAAACCTATGTGTTATTGGATCTTGTTTCCTTGTCTAAATGGAGAGTAGATAGGTTGATTAGTCTTGCAATAACATGCCCATATTGTAAAGGTACTTGGTACTTTTGGTGTTTTATAAACCATGTGCCAAGTAGCCTAAAAAGGGCTAAATAGCACTTTAGAGGGCTAGATTAGGAAATTAGTCATGTTTTGTATCCACTTAGTGAAAAAAGTCTTTTCTCATGTTTTTAGAGTCCTTTGAATAGGATTGGACCGGTTTTATAAGGTTGGAAGGTCAAACAGATTAAAATTGCAAAAATTGCAAAAATTGTCAAGCAACTTTTGAAAAGTTGCTGACAGTTTTTTGCAAAAGTTGCTCGGACTGGTATGGAACTGTTCCCAACCATCCCATGAGTAGTTGGTCAGTCCTATGGGCCTATTTAAACAATAAATCATCTTCCCCTTGAGAACAGATGATATTGTACTTAGTTTGCTTGAGAATCAATAAAAGATCCTGTTGTTTCCTGTCAATTTCTCTGCTCCCAGGCTCATACACGTGCGGTATGGACACCAGATGAAGGCACAGTGACATTTTTGGATTCCTTGGTGACTTACCTCTCTATTGCAATTAGTTTGAAGGACTAAGAAGGTCTGTGCTGAAAGATATCTGTATTTCTTCCTAAGTAGTCTGCAAACCCTCAAAAACCAGGGTTTGGTCAAAGATGGAGGTGTAGGTCGCAACTGCACCATTCAAATTGGATCAAACCCAATGAATATGCTAGTAAAAATAGTGTACTTTACCATGTTAGAAGTAGGAACCCTGGTTTCAGCATGTTGGATCAGAACATTCAAGCCCTAGGCCAAATCTAACCACGGATTTGGACCCAGAATTGCAGAATTTGTAGATTTTGAGTGATTAGGATTATTAGCATCCTGGAAGTTGGTGAAGTTGTTGTTGTTTGATCAGGGCAAGGCATCCTAAGACTAGATTTGGGGTTGAGAACCCATCTCTAGCAAGTTTACCTTGAATCCAAGCCTAAGGTGCACATTAGGCCTGTTGAAACTTTGTGAATTTGCCACATGCTGGATTAACTCCAGAATCTAAGTCTTTGGAATTTGTGAGAACATCTAAAAGGGTATCTGAAAGTGGGATTGTTGGTAGAGCTATTCAGAAAAATACCAAGTTATTGCCCTAAAACAGGTTTGGGAGACCTATAAGGATTTCTAGGTCCAAACCCACATTTGTCATTACAGCATTTTGGGAACCAAGCAAATAGGATTGCTTTGTGAATTTACCCAAATAGGAGTGCCTAGAGTGATTGGGTATTATTTTGGAGTGCTTCCACTGCCACCTCTGCATCACTCTCTCTCCCTCTCCCCCTTGTGTCTCTACCTCATTTCTCCCCTCTCCCCTCTCCTACTTCTCTCGTCATCCCACTCATCTAACCATACATTTATCTTAATTACCATATATTTATATATCGTCTCTCTCTCCCTTACTGTCTTCCTTCTTCCATCAATATATATTTCTACTCCATTCCCTAATTATTATAGTCCTCTCTCTCTCTCTCTCTCTCTCTCTCTCTCTCTCTCTCTCTCTCTCTCTCTCACACACACACACACACACACACATTTGTTTGTTCTAATCCCAAATTATCTTCCTCTTAAACCTCTATCTTATCTTTGCCACTCTCTTGCTTTTGTCCATTGCTCATCTCTACCCTCACAGACTTCTCCCCATTAATTTACCATGTAATTATCATAATTATCATATATCTATACCTTATAATCTATGTCCCCTCCCCTCTTCCTTACTCCATCACCGTCTATTTATATTGCATAGACTTATGTTATCTCTCCCACTCTCTTGCTTTTGTTCATTCCTCATCTCTACCCTCTCTCACTTCTCCCCATCAATTCACCATGTAATCATCATAATTATCATATATCAATACCTAATCTATGTCCCCTCCCATCTTCCTTATTCCATCACTATCTATTTATATTGCATAGACTAATTATTCTATTCCTCAACATTATATATATCATCTCTCGCCTCCCACCTCTTAGCATCATCTCTCTCTCTCTCTCTCTCTCTCTCTCTCTCTCTCTCTCTCTCTCTCTCTCTCTCTCTCCATGACATATTTGATTATTCTAGTCCCAAATTTTCTTGTTCCTATTTAAACCTCCATCTTATCTCTTGCACTCTCTACATTTTGTTCATTGGTCATCTCTACCATCTCTTGCTTCTCCCCATCAAAAGACCATGTAATCATCATGAATATAATATGTATATATCTCATTTCTCTCCCCTCCCCTCTTCCTTATTCTAGCACCATATATTTATATTTAATAGACTAATTTTTCTATTCCTCAAATTTCTATATATCATCTCTCTCCTCCCACCTCTCAACATCATATCCCCCATAATCTCTCTCTCTCTCTCTCTCTCTCACACACACACACACACACACACACACACACACACACACATGCACACACACACACCTTCCCCTAAATACCCTCTTAGACTTTCTTCCCCATGTACTCTCATGATATATGCCCCCTATTTCTCTCTCTCTCTCTTTGTCTCTCTCTTGCCCCCAATTACTCTCTTTTATAGTCCCCCATTCTCTCTTATAAAATTTTTGGTAACAAAGAATGTAATAAAAATGATTCTTTGATAAAAACTTGAAAATTCTCATAAAATATAAAGTTTAAATAAGTTTAAATTTTTAATGACTCACTCTCTTTCTCTCTTTATCTTCTACTCACTCTTTCTATCACTCCCTCTTTTCACCACATCTTACCCATCTCCATGTATTAAACAAACAAATCTATATCCCCTTAATTAATCTATTTTATAGTTCTCCCCCTCTCTAACACTTGATCATCTCCCTAATCTTGCCATATTTTCCCCCTATTTACCTTCTTTATCTATGTCATGTATCTTACCTTGTCCCCATTCTATCTTAACCACCTATAATTACCCACTCTATCTCTTTATCACCCACCCACTCTTTCTCTTGCTCCCTTATATCACTCTATCTTCCCCATCTCAATCTCTTATATGTGCGGGCATCTTTACCTCCAAAATTTCTCTCTCTCTCCCCCATAATTACCCATTCTCTCTTTATCACCCACTCATGCTTTCTCTTGCTCCCTTCTATCACGATATCTTCTCCATCTCTATCTCTTATACATACCCATTTATATCCCCCAAATTTCTCTCTCTCTCTCTCTCTCTCTCTCTCTCTCTCTCTCTCTCTCTCTCTCTCTCTCTCTCTCTCACACACACACACACACACATGCACACATGAAAACACACACACTCTCTCTCTCTCACCATATTTTTCCCCTATTTATGTCTCTCACCTTGTCCCCATTATGTCTTATCTATGCCCTATAACTACTCACTCTCTCTTGTTCCTCTTTTCTTTGCATCTTCCCCATCTCTATCTATTATAGATACACATCTATATCCCCTTAATTAATCTATTTTATAGTTCCCACCTCTCTCTTCTAACACTTGATCATCTCCCTACTCTTTCCATATTTTCCCCCTATTTACCTTCTTTATCTACCTCATGTCTCTCATCTTATCCCCATTATATCGTATCTAACACCTATAATTTCTCTCTCTCTCTCTCTCTCTCTCTCTCTCTCTCTCTCTCTCTCTCTCTCTCTCTCTCTCTCTCCCCCCTCCCTTCTTTATCTACCTCATTTCTCTCACCTTGCCCCCATTCTATCTTGTCTAACCCCTATAATTAATCTCTCTCTCTCTCTCTCTCCCTCCCCCCCCCCCCCCCAATTACTCTCCTTTATAGTCCCCCCTCTCTCTTATAAATATTTTGGTAATAAAAAATACAATAAAAATGATTCTTTGATGAAAACTTGAAAATTTTCATAAAATATAAAGTTTAAATAAGTTAAGAATTTTAAATTATTCACTTTCTTTCTCTCTTTATCTTCTACTTACTCTTTCTGTTGCTTCCTCTTTTCACCACATCTTCCTCGTCTCTATCTATTATAGATACATATCTATATCCCTATAATTAATATATTTTATAGTTCCCCCCCTCTCTTTAACACTTGATCATCTCCCTACTCTTGCCATATTTTCCTCCTATTTACCTTCTTTATGTACATCATGTATCTTACCATTTCCCCATTCTATCTTATCTACCACCTATAATTATCCACTCTATCTCTTTATCGCCCACTCATGCTTTCTCTTGCTCCCTTCTATTACCATATCTTCCCCATCTCTATCTCTTATATACATACCCATCTTTACCCCCCCCACCCCCCTGAAAATTTTCATAAAATATAAAGTTTAAATAAGTTAAGAATTTTAAATTATTCACTTTCTTTCTCTCCTTATCTTCTACTTACTCTTTCTGTTGCTTCCTCTTTTCACCACATCTTCCTCATCTCTATCTATTATAGATACATATCTATATCCCCTTAATTAATCTATTTCATAGTTCTCCCCCTCTCTCTAACACTTGATCATCTCCCTACTCTTGCCATATTTTCCTCCTATTTACCTTCTTTATTTACATCATGTATCTTACCATGTCCCCATTCTATCTTATCTACCACCTATAATTATCCACTCTATCTCTTTATCACCCACTCATGCTTTCTCTTGCTCCCTTCTATCACCATATCTTCCCCATCTCTATCTCTTATATACATACCCATCTTTATCCTCTCTCTCTCTCTCTCTCTCTCTCTCTCTCTCTCTCTCTCTCTCTCTCTCTCTCTCTCTCTAATTACCCACTCTATCTCTTTATCACCCATTCACACTTTCTCTTGCTCTCTTCCATCACTGTATCTTCCCATCTCTATTGTAAAGTTTTATTATGATGTGATCTTGATTGGTGTAAATCTAAATTTTATAAGTCTTGATACTACAAATGTTGAGATATTGTTATTTTATTTCTGGGTGTTATTGATGATTTAAATAATATATTAAAACAGTATATATATCTGTGATTTTTTTTAATCTATTATGATCTGCAATGTGAGAGTATGATTTCCACTGTGATTGATCTACTTCACATTGCAGATCATAATAATATATATAAGTATGGGTGCAATAAAAGACATGATGAAAGGTCACGTCCAAAATAACCCAACAATAAAGAGTTGGGTCACGATGGTTCACAATGAAAGGTAATATTTGTTTATACTATTTTGTTAATGCTTCCACTCATGGTGGTAAGCGATCACCATAATCTGTGATTATAATATGAGTGTAATATGCCATCGATAGTATATGACAATAGTTGTTTTGACGCAGGCAAGAGGATGAATAACTAGGGCCAAAGGCTCACCTAGCTATCCAAACCACCCTACAAGAGTTAACACAATGGAAGCAAACACAAGTGGACAGCAACCAAAGGAGGAAGAAGAGTGAATTACTTTTATTGATTCATCAAGATATCTTCGTACATGCCCAACTGTAAGGCCTTCTGGGTTATGGCCAATGATAAATACATTCACATTCAAAGATCCAACTACAAATTTGCACTTTCAGTTCTGCTCTTTAATCTTCTTCCCAAAAGCTTCTTCTCTAAAAACTTCTTCTCCAAAAACTTACTTAATTGTAAGCCTAAAAACTCTATTTATACTTGCCAAAATGGCTTACAGATCCTTCTAGAATCATTACATAATAGGAAGGCCGACCCAACAATGATCTGGACTCATCCCAAGAAAATATCTTAACATAAATGTCGTGAATGAAATAAATCCTGCAAGTTGGCTCACAAAATCACATCCAAATACTGACACTCGGCTTATACTGAGTAACTCGACACATGAAGAAACACTCAACATGCACTAAGTAAGTTAGCACATGAAGAAACACTTGGCATACACTGGGTAACTCGGCACATGAAGAAACACTCGGCATACACTAAGTAACTCAACACATGAAGAAACACTTAGCATACACTAAATAACTCGACACATGAAGAAACACTCGGCATACACTGAGTAACTCAACACATGAAGAATCACTCGACATACACTGGGTAACTCGGCACATGAAGGAATGCTATAGTAACTCGGTACATGAAGGAATTGCTACAGTAACTTGGCACATGAAGAAAACAGGGTTACTAGGCACATGAAGAAAACAGGATTGCTAGGCACATGAAGAAAATAGGATTGCTAGGTACATGAAGGAATTGCTAGGCACATGAATAACTACTAGGCACATGAATGAATTGCTAGGCACATGAAGGACTGCTAGGCACATGAAGGAATTTCTAGGCACATGAAGGAACTGGTAAGCACATGAAGGACTACTAGGCACAAGAAGGACTGCTAGGCACATGAAGGAATTGCTAGGACATGAAGGATTGCTAGGCACATGAAGGAACTACTAGGTGAACAAAATGAGAAAGATAACAAGACAACCTAGGATGCTCCTACATTAGACAACTGAGGTTGAAAGAAATGATTCTCCTGAATCATTGAGATGTCCCAACTTGAGCTGAATCCAACTCAAATTGAGAAATCCATGAAGCATCTTCAATAGGTCTATTCTTCCACTTCACCAAATATTCATAGTAATCTCTTCCTCTTGTACTCTTGCCAACTCTTTGATCCAATATTTGTTCAACTTCCTCAATCTATTTCTTAGGATAATCATCTGGTATAACAACTTCATCCTCTGACTCCTGATACTTATACAAATCAGCAATATTAAATATAGGAGATATATCCATGTCATCAAGTAACTCAACTTCATAAGCATTACCACTGTCAAACTTCTTCAAGATCTTTGAGGTCCAAATTTCTTCATCTTCAACTTACTATATGTTCCAACTGGGAATCTTCTTTTCTTTAGATGAACCATCACCAACTTGAAAATCATGGTGTCTTCTAGACTAATCAGCATTATCCTTATACTTCTAATTGCTTTGTTCCAACCTCAACTTCACTTCCTTATGCAAGGACTCCATAAAATCAAAAAATTCTTCTCCTACAACGCTTTTCTTTTCTTCACCAACAACATCTCTCAAATCTAATATACGTCTAGGATGCATTTCGATAACAATTTCAAAAGGTGTCTTCCTTGTACTCCTATTCACAGAATTATTATATGCAAATTCAGCTTGTGCTAATACCATCTCCTAATTACTTGGCTTATTCCCAACTAAACATCTCAGCAAATTTCCCAAGCTTCTATTCACAACCTCTGTCTGTCCATCTATTTGTGGATGGAATGTAGAACTAAACTTCAATTCAGTACCCATCTTCTTCCACAAAGTCTTCCAAAAATAACCAACAAACTTACTATCTCTGTCTGAAATAATACTTCTTGGTAATTCATGCAATCTCACAATCTCTTTAAAGAAAAGTTCAGCAACATGCTTAGCATCTAATGTCTTCTTACATGGTATAAAATGAGCCATCTTAGAAAATCTGTCCACTACAACAAATATGGAATCATACCCTTTCACTGTTTTAGGCAATCCAAGAACAAAATCCATACTAATATCAATCCAAGGTTTCTCGGGAACAGTAATAGGTGTATACAAACCAGTATTTTGACTCACTCCCTTTGCAACTTGACAAACTCCACAACTCTTTACAAATTTATGAACATCCTTATACATTTGTGGCCAATAATACGTCTCTTTTAGCAAACTCAATGTCTTATCAATTCCAAAATTTCTAGCTAATCCACCACTATGCTTTTCCTTAATTAGATTCAACCTCATAGAACTTCTAGGAATACACAACTAGATGTCTTTGAACAACATACCTTCTTGAATGAAATACTCATCATACTTACTTATGTGATCTGTCAGATTTGGTGCTCTGCACTCTCTCCATGCCTCAAAAAAGTTAGGATCAACATCATATAACTCTTTCATCTCATCAAAACCAAGAACTTCAACCTTCATTTCAGTCAACAAAGAACATCTTCTACTCAATGCATCAACAACTTTGTTAGTAACTCCACTCTTATGCTTGATCACAAATGTAAAACTCTGCAAATACTCAACCCACTTCATATGTCTTTGATTCAATTTATGTTGACTTCCCAAGTATTGTAAAGCTTTATGATTAGTATACAACACAAACTCCTTAGGAATAAAATAATGTCTCCACTTCTTCAATGCTTGAACAATAGCATAAAACTCTTGATCATACACATAATATTTCCTTTTAGCATCATTCAACTTTTCACTAAAGAAAGCAAGTAGCTTACCTTCTTGACTTAATACAGTGCCTATTGCATTACCACTTGCATCACATTCAACTTGAAATACTTTGTTGAAATCAAGTAAAGCCAATACAAGTAATCCAGTAACCTTTTGTTTCAAAGTCTCAAAACTCTTATGAGCTCCATGTGTCCACTTGAATTCCTTTTATCTCCCCTCATTGTTTCAGTCATAGAATTACAAACAACACTGAAATTCTTTATAAACTTTTTGTAAAAACTTGCCAAACCATGAAATTATCTTACCTCGCCCACATTCTCAAGTGTAGGCCATTCCAAAATTGCTTTAACCTTCTCTAGATCCATCCTCAATCCATCAGCTGAAATCACAAATCCCAAATACACAATCTCCTCTTGCATAAAAGAACACTTTTTCAGATTAATCAGCAACTTTTCCTCTTTCAACCTCTGCAATACTTGTCTAATATGCTCAAGATGTTCTTCCTTAGTCTTGCTGAATATTAGAATATCATCCAAATAAACAATCACAAATTTACCCAAGAATCTTTTCAGAACTTCATTCATCAACCTCATGAAAGTACTAGGTGCATTAGTCACACCAAAAGGCATAACCAACCATTCATACAAACCATCTTTTTTCTTGAAAGCAGTCTTTCATTCATCAGCTTCTTTGATTCTGATCTGATGATAGCCACTCTTCAAATCAATCTTGGTAAAATACTTTGCTCCACTCAAACAATCCATTATGTCATCCATCCTTGGCATAGGAAACCTATATTTCACTGTTATCTTGTTAATGGCTCTAGAATCCGTACACATTCTCCATTCTCCATTCTTTTTAGGTGCAATACAGTAGGTACAGCACATGGACTCAAGCTTTCTCTGATCAAACCTTTTTGCAAAAATTCATGCACTTGTCTATTAAGTTCTTCATTCTCTGCAGGTGTCAATCTATATGGTGCTTTGTTTGGAAAACTAGCTCCAAGGATCAAATCCATACAATGACTTATACTTCTTACTGGAGGTAAACCATCAAGAATATCATCAGCAATAATTTCTTTATATTCATTCAACAACTCTGCAATTTCTTCTGGCACTCAGTCAATACTACCATCTTTCATTCGGTCACCACTAACTAGCACTCGGTTAACACTATTTTCTTGCACTCGGTCTCCATTGACAAAACTTGGTTTTCTTGGAATTATATCAAAATAGACTTGATTCTTTTTCATTTCCTTTTCAAATTGTTTCCCATTAACCATGCAAATTTTTATAGCAGTACAATTAACCTCATCTGGACTTTCGATCAAAGGCAACAATGTTTGTTTCTTCCCATTTACCCAAAGAGTATCTTGATTCAATCTTCCATCATGTAGAGCATATCTATCATATTGCCAAGGTCTACCCAACAAAATATGACAACAATCCATGGGCATAATATCACACAAAACTTCATCAAAGTAATGTCCAATTTTGAACTTCACAAGGCATTGCTCACTTACCAATATCTTATGCTCATCTTTGATCCATGAAACATGATAAGGTTTGGGATGTTTTAGCCTCTGGAACTGCAACTTTGTAACTAGCTCTTCTGATGCTAGATTTGTAGAACTTCCACTATCAATGATCACTTTACAGCATTTTTCAGCCATCTTACATCTTGTCTTGAATAGACTTCTCCTTAAAATAGGTTCCTCATCACCTCCCTTATTACATAAGATTATTCTCACCATCAAATTTTCTCCAGCCTCAGGTCCACTTGGTGAACTCTCAATGTCTTCTTGAATCATAGCATTTCTATTATTCTACCCACCTTTAGAAGATCTACATTCAAAGGATCTATGCCGTTCTTTGCCACATCTAAAACAATTACCATGAAATCCACCTCTAGAATAAGAATTACCTCTTCCTCGGTAAGAATTACCACTTTCCATTCAGTCTTGCCTTTGTCATCATTCTTCCATTTAGATTTACCTTTATCCTACATAGAACTGTCAGATCTACCACTTTCTTCATAAGATCTACCTTTGCCTCTCTGGAATCTACCACCTCTGCCTCTCTATCTTTGTTCATGCTTCTTTGTCAAGATCTCCTCAACTTTCAAGGCATATTGATATGCTTCTTCTACACTTTCCAGCTTCACAAAACTTATTTCATTTTCTATTCTAGATCTCAATCCATTAATGTACCTTGCAATTTTCTCAACAGCATCATCCACATGTCCAGATCTGATGTCCAATCTATAGAATTCCTCAGTATACTCTTTCACAGTCATGTCTTTTTGCTTCAAATTTTGCATCTTTCTCAACAAGCTAACTTGGTAATCAGCATGAAGGAATTTTTTCTTTACCTTGTTCACCATCTTTGGCCAAGTTCTGATCTTCTCCTTTCCTTTCCTTTGTCTATGAGTTTGCAAGTGCTCCCACCATAATGATGCATGACCTTTTAGCCTAGTGACTGCAATCTTCTCCTTTCTATTATTAGGAGTGTTTTCATACTCAAAGAACTTCTCCATATCAGAGATCCAATCCAGCACAGCATTGGTATCCAATTTTCCATCATAAGGAACAACTTCTACAGCAGGCTTTGAATTTTCCCTAGACAATACTCACAACAATCTTTCTTCATCTTGATCTTCTTTAGGTTCTGGATTATGGTTTGGTGCTACTACTTCATCATCACTTACATCATCAAGACGTGCTCCTCTCCTCTGGGCTATCTCCATAGCATCTAATCTGGTTGCAATTTGTCTCAACTGATCCAATATAGCATTATCAACATTATTTCCTCTACCATGAACCATCTTTACAAATCAGGCTCCTACAAGATCGTAACCCTCTGCAACTTATAGGTCAAATCTGCAAATCTACCATCCTACAACCAAATCCAAATTAGGGTTCTACACAATCCAATCTCCATAAGGATGAACCTCAAGCTCTAATACCAAACTGATGTAGGCAAGAGGATGAATAACTAGGGCCAAAGGCTCAACCAGCTATCCAAACCACTCTACAAGAGTTAACACAATGGAAGCAAACACAAGTGGACAGCAACCAAAGGAGGAAGAAGAGTGAATTACTTTTATTGATTCATCAAGATATCTTCATACATGCCAGGCTGTAAGGCCTTCTGGGTTACGGCCAATTACAAATGCATTCACATTCAAAGATCCAACTACAAATTCGCACTTTTAGTTCTGCTCTCTAATCTTCTTCCCAAAAGTTTCTCCAAAAACTTACTTAACTCTAAGCCTAAACAGTCTATTTATATTTTCCAAAATGGCTTACAGATCATTCTAGAATCATTAGATAAGAGGAAGGTTGACCCAACAATGGTCTGGACTCATCCCAAGAAAAGATATTAACATAAATGTCACGAATGAAATAAATCTCGCAAGTTGGCTCGCAAAATCACATCCAAATACTGACACTCGACTTACACTGGGTAACTCGGCACATGAAGAAACACTCAGCATGCATTGAGTAACTCGGCACATGAAGAAACACTCGGCATACATTGGGTAACTCGGCACATGAAGAAACACTCGGCATACAGTAAGTAACTCGGCACATGAAGAAACACTCAGCATACACTAAGTAACTCAGCACATGAAGAAACACTCGGCATACACTGGGTAACTTGGCACATGAAGGAATTGCTGCAGTAACTCGACACATGAAGAAAACAGGGTTACGAGGCACATGAAGAAGACAGGATTGCTAGGCACATGAAGAAAACAGGATTGCTAGGCACATGAAGGAATTGCTAGGCACATGAAGGACTGCTAGGCACAAGAAGGACTGCTAGGCACAATAAGGAATTGCTAGCCAAATGAAGGACTACTAGGCACATGAAGGACTGTTAGGCACATGAATGAACTACTAGGTGAACAAAATGAGCAGGATAACAAGGCAACCCAGGATGCTCCTACATCATGTTTACATGGACATTGATGGCAAAATATAATAATCAAGTGTTGTCAACATTATAAGATAATCATCAGTTATAAATTGATTACATTACAATATATAAATGCTTAATCTTGATTGTATGTGTGTGTGTGTATAATATTATATGTATGATAATAATAATAATGAGACATATATATATATATATATATATATATATATATATATATATATATATATACTATAATCAGTTATGCATAATTTATTTGATAATAGTCATAAAAAATTACAAATTCAATTTCACACAAGCTAACATTCTTAACATCTATCTCTTATATGTACCCATCTATATCCCCCAAAATCCTCTCTCTCTCTCTCTCTCTCTCTCTCTCTCTCTCTCTCTCTCTCTCTCTCCATAGTTTTCCCCTATCCACCTTCTTTATCTAGCTCATGTCTCTCACAGTGTCCCCATTCTGTCTTATATATGCCCTATAACTACTCACTCTCTCTCCTATTCCTCTTTTCTTTACATATCCCCCATCTCCATCTATTATACATACACATCTATATCCCCTTAATTAATCTATTTTATAATTGCCACCTCTCTCTCTCTCTCTCTAACACTTGATCATCTCCCATCTCTTGCCATATTTTCCCCCTATTTACCTTCTTTATCTACCCAATGTCTCTCACCTTGTCCCCATTATAACTTATCTACCACCTCTCTCTCTCTCTCTCTCTCTCTCTCTCTCTCTCTCTCTCTCTCTCTCTCTCACACACACACACACACACACACACAAAGGTTTCGGGGTTCTATGTATGCACATAAATATATATGGTAGGTGTAGAGTTTAGTTTACTAAATGTTGGATAAAAATCTAAATTTTACTTAGTAACCTTCACATTAACTAAAATACCAACTTGTATATACTAAACTTGTGTCTAACTTAAAAAATAAACTTATATTTTCCAATCTTGAGTACAAGTTTAACGAATGACTATATTGTCCCGAGCGAAGTGAGTAATGAAAAAATTCAACATCAAACAACACAAAGACCAAGAAAAAATAAACTACCTAGAATTTTAATCATTTATGAAATAACTATTGAATGATATATTTCAAGATTTGTTAGTTTTGAAAATTATATTATATTTATTGCAAGAAGAAAGTGTGGAACAATAAAACAATATCTTAGAAAAAAATTTAAAAATTTTGTATACTATAACATATTTTAATTAATATAACTTTTATTATCTATATTATGTTTTAGTTCTATTCTCTTTTGCCTTACAACATTCTTTTTTATAAACAAAGATAATTATTTTACTCTAAAAAATTAAACACATATACTTCACATTTTTGCAATTATGCTTTCAAGTAATTCTTAAAACAACGTAGAGATTGTGTAACATGAACTGAATATTGATAGAATCTATCTAAGTATTATACAGTTTTATAAATTGAATATATATTCTATTTATAAATATTATAAATGTAGATAAAATTATGGCTTATTTATTTTTATGAATATTATTTTAAATAATTTACAAACTGTTGAAATATGTAAGATAAGTGTGGGTCAATGAATTGATTAAAAAAAATGCAATTCAATTCTGATAGCAATATTACTATTTTAATTAGTACTATTATTTAAACAGTTTAAATACATAAATAGTATATTTTTCTTTATTGACAAAAATTAATATTTAATTATTTAAATAAATGGTACCCTAGATAGACATAATTTGGGTTAACCAGAACTGTTATAGGGCTATATTTCCTTTTTCCAATCATTTCATCATCCTAAAAAAAATTAAATCATTCTCATTATGGAATACAGTCGATTCAATACCTTCTACTTCATTGTCATTACAAAATCATCCAATATCAATGTCAAACACGAGATTCTCCTGTGAATTGAGGAACTCTACTTTAATGGCCACCAATTGTAATTCAAGGTATAATATTTGCTTTTGCAGTCGACAAACTATGCCAGCGCAGCCGTAGATTGGATCATCTCTTTGAATGTTCACTTCATAGACCATGCTTGTTACAACATCTCCTCTCTTCTCAACCAGAATGCCCTAACATCTCAAAACAGAAAATGTCGCCAATGGATTTAATCAAGCTTGTTATTTTCTACCCTAATTTTTCAAGGATTTATACCATTTATCCATTCTTCTTGTCGAAAATATGTTGAATCTGACGAAAGGAAATGTGATAAAGGCAGCATTTTGGGATAAAATAGAAAAATTTAATAATAATATTTGATCTGTACCTAAAGGATTTTGACAATGCTTTTCATCCCCAATAATTTGTGTATGAATAAATATTTCTGAGGCTCATCTGGTGGAAAATATGAAGCAAAAATGAATTTTTCTCCACATTTTCTCTGTTGAATCTTGCATGCTAGCAAGGATAATCAATTCACCAAATATAAAGAAAGAGAAAGTAGAATATTGTATTTCACATGATAGTTTTTTTGTACCTAAACAAATATGATGCTCGAGTGAGCGGTCACCTTGAGAAGATAATTAGTGGCCTAATGTATCGTAGTCTTTGCGTTAGATAGCTTAGACCCCATGAATCTGCCAAACTCCAAAAAACTCCAAGAGACCATCATGGTCGTAAATGTCATCAAATATCCAAACTTCACATTGTCACCCACATTGTAGTACCCTAAGTCACAAGGTTCGAGTTCGAGTTCGAGTTTGAGTTCGACAACTATGAAGTTCAGATGAAGTTTGACAAGTCAAAAAAATTGCAAAAAAATTGACATTAAATTCGCCTTATGTAATGTTCGAAAAAATATAAATATATGTTAATTTTATTCTATGTTTATTATTTTTATGCAAAGTACTTTTTAATATTGTATATATAATAATAAATTATAATCACATAAATTAAAATAAATTATATTCAAACTAAAAAATAAATTAAAACTGTATTAAAAATAACTCAAACCTAAAAACACAAAATAATATAAATATAAATTAAATTTATTATATGTTAATTTTATTTTATGTTTATAATCAAACCAAAAATTAAATTAAAATCTTTATTAGAAATGACTCAAACCTAAAACTAAAAACACAAAATAAAAATTATATAAGTTAACAACTATTAAATTTTTAGACGTCGGCAGAAGATTCTTTCAAATCTGAACGGAGTGCACAGGGATCAAGAGTTGCAGAAAAATGATGGATGGGAGTTGCATACCACAAAAATGACAGATGACAGTCAGGTTATGGAGCCAGTTAGTTAGGATATGAAACCATCTGAGCACAAACAATTGCAAACAACGAACAACAAGCGTTGTAGAGATGCAGACAGTCAAAAGCATTGTATAGTTTTAGAAAAAAAATGTTGCCTTAGCCGCCGCCATCGTTGAAATTTCAAACATTGCCCTAGCCATCGATGAACAGAAACGAAGTCACTGTACGAACTTTGGTCGAATATTAATGAATTTTTAAAAAAATTATTGGGTTCATCAAATTTCGAACCTAAAGCCAAAAATCCAGCCAACCTTGTGACATAGGTAGCACCCACCAACCAAGTCTACCTATGTTATCATGAGTCAAATTCACATTTATATTTATTTCATGATCAAAAACTCGAAAACATGAAATGGAAACAAAGAAGAGGACATCACACATGGAAGAAGCATCGTCTAAGAGACTCGAGTCCCTCCTCCAACCAATCCATTGATCGACTAGCAGCTTCCCAAACTATTGGTCTTTAGGGCCCATTTGGTTGTAGGCATAGGAATAGAGAATTAGAATGGAAAATTTTTAATAGGAATAGAAATGAAGAATGGGAATGGAAAAGACCAATCCTATTCTTGTTTGGTGTCGTTGTTAAAAGACCAATCCCATTCTTGTTTGGAAAAGACCCAACAAGTCCATCTAAACCCAATTTCAGCACTAATTCCATTTCGTCTGCATCATCCAAGAGATCTGAGAGATCTAGTGGCGGTGCTTTACCTATTCAAAGTGTCTCACTAAAATGCTTACTTGGTTGCAAGGCATTTACATCCTCTCTACGTCAATTTCATTGAAGTTGTTGTAGCCAAACTCAGCAATGTCTTTGATCTATGCAAATAATCTTACAACCGAAAATCATTAACAAAAAAACAAAAACTATTGACCAGTACTAGTAGGAAATCATTACTAAGTAGCAGAGAAATGATAGACAAAGACCCTGGACCTGACGGAATCATAAAATTTGATTAAGTGAGAATGAGAACAAGAAGGGGCATTCCAATTACAAGTATTTTTAGGATTTGATAAAAGCTCATTTTGGGCCATAATGGGAATACGTAATCCTATTCTCTATTCCAATTTTGCCAACCAAACAAAGAATTAAAAACATATTATGATTTTCAAAACCTATTCCTGTGGTATTCTAGCAACCAAACGGGCCCTTATAGAATATAATCACCTTTGACAAGGCATCTATATAGTTGTGCAAACCAGTAGAACTTTGTGTTTTCATTAAAATGAATAGAGATCATTTCATATAAATTAGTTTTAAAACTGTCACATATGCACAACTGTAATATAAATAAGCAAATAAGAAATTAAAAAGAAAATAATGAATTTTATAGAATCTAAAATGTTGCACAGATTCAGGGTCTCTTATGGGACTGAAGTAGCCACTACACTAAAGCTTCTTGGCTAATGAGGACCAAAGAAAAATTAAAAATACTAATATAAAAAATTAAAGATAGCCCAGTCAACTAACAAAATTACCCCAAGAGAACTATTGGAAACTTTACATTCATGCTAGTCTATGAGAAGGAAATAAAACTTTCATTATAACTAATTTACCTCTCTTTAATTAAGACATCAGGTAAAGTTTACATTAAAATGATTTCATTACAAAATTAGGTTAGCTAACTTAATAGAATTTGAAGAGATCAAGACCAAGACCAAAACCATATAAATTATCGTGTCCCCTATTTTAGGTTAAATAAAATAGTTATAATATTTTAATGAATATATAAATAGACTATATATAATTATATATACTAAATCATTGTAGAAGTAAATAAAAATATAAAAGTTATATTATAAGTTCATTGTAAATCAATATAATTAAAATAAAGATATATTATATTATTGATTATATAAAATAATAAATAATAATATTTTATTAGCATAATAATATGTTGTCTAGGTAATAAATAATAATAACGGGTAAATAAATAATAAATAATAATATGAAATAATAAAAATATAATATGAATTAATATAATAAATAATAATTAAAGATTACCATGACTATAATATGTAATATAATGTAATATAATTTTAAATAATATTATTAAATATAAAAATAGATTTTATTTTTTTTAAATATTTTTTTACTTTGTCTTGTGAAATCCTTTATCTCATAGAGGCGTCGTTTGGCTCTATGATCTTTCTACCCCCTTCTCCCTCCCCTAAGAGCCTCCCTTGTACAAAGAATAAATATATCCATGTTTCCCCCATTTTGCCATTCAAATTTCCACCAAATTTGAACTACCAGTTATAGGTGATCGAGAAAAAATAGAATCTAAACTCCTAAAATATGCCTAAAGTGTCATTTTTAGATTAGTGCTAAATAATAGAAAGCACAACCCTCTAACAATGGAAAGAAGGGAGAGCAAAGATCAATCTAAAAGGAACAAGAAATCCCCAATAGCCCCCTTCATTCCCCTTAATCAAGCTCTTCCATGCAAGATGGAAGGTGTATGGGCTATCCCTTTATCATCCTTAGTTCCCTCTTTTTCTATTGGAGCAAACAAAATCCCTTTGGTTAGACCATTGAATGGTAGTAGTAGATCAGTGAATCTCATTAACATGGTATCTACCCAAAACCCTAAATGCCCCAATCAAGGAATAGTGGATGGTGTACCAAACATTTATCCTAATGCTTGTGCTTCATCAAGTACCTACACATGTCTGACTCGCTAGAATGGGAGAAATCAATCAAAGATGGTTGGTTGGTAATATACAACATTCTCAAGCTAGGTGAGTATTTTTTACATTGATTGTGAATTATATTATATCGAATGTTGTTCAAAAAAACATGAAAATTTCTTAGTTGAAGAGGGAAAAATATGTTTTGGCCCTCAATTTCAATCCTCACTCCTGTGATTTGTAAAGGATGACCACCTAGTTCAATTTGGGGACCATCCCATTATCATTTCTAAACAAGGACATCCTTCATTCCTTCTTAGGGTTTGAATACCCTAGGTCTTCTCAAGAGAATTGTAAGATTTCTCTCCTAATCAATCCCTACTTTAAATTATCAAAGATGACAATCTTTAATGACAACACATCTTTCAACATTTTTCCAAAACCCTACAATGGTGTCATTGATGATAGCAAGGTATCCCTAATGGAGAAATTTACTTCTGCTCAAGCTACTTTGTTTTACTTTAACTTAAGCCCCCTAGTTTCCACCTCCCTGCCTCAAGCCCCCATGATCAACATTGGTGAAAGAGGGGGCTTTGTATACACCAAACTATCCATCTAATCCCCTGAATCACCATATCAAGTGTCATCTTTTTCATCCCCCCTTCCCCTATTCCAACTTTACACTTTTTCATTATTTCCAATAATAACCTTGAGAAATCAACATCACCCCCCCCCCCCCCCAACATAGACTTTAACAACACTAATATTTCCATGTCTACTAACACCCAACATTAGAATCTTCCATATGAGTTGTTCCTTTTAGACATGGATCTATGACATCCCCCTCCCTTGGATGACCCCCCTCAAATCTACCAGTTCCTATACTCAACAATTTAGACACAACCACTAAAGAGGAAGCTACAACCATCATCAATTTCTTGTAGACAAGACTAATGCATCTCGATGATTTAAAGGGGGAATTCACTTACACCCCTAAGAAGCTTCAACAGGAACTTCTTAGGTGGAAATAGCTTGAATCTTGCATGCCTACTACCCATTCTAAGGCTAATGTAGTCCTCAAGAAGCACACATATTTGGAGATAATACCGATGCAACTAGAATCAGTCTATGATAAGATCAGCATTAGTCATATGGCTAATCTAATCGATGTTGTATTTTCTCCTCCGACATGGCCAAATTCTAACCCCTTTTATCTTGAATTGGAGCACCCCTCATATTTGAATGTGGGCATGGATTATCTGGATTCTAGTTCTCCATGCACTCCTCCTTTTCTAGGCTTAGTAAATTTCCTAACTGCAACAAATTTCTAGAAAAAGAGGCACAAAATCCAATTCAAACCTCAGAAGATTAGATGGTGAGAGCCCTGAGAACCAAGATAAACTCACCTCACTATTTCAAAATGAGAAGGGGAAGGGCATCCCACCCTACCAATGAAGATAACATCATGGAACATTAGGGGCTACAATGCCCCAAGCAAGAAACATGTTTTAAAGTGTTGCCTCAAAAACCTATCTTCATATATAATCCTCGCCCAAGAAACAAAATTAAGCTCAAAAGAACTAGTTAGGCTTGGTAGAAAGATGGAAATTTGAAAGTTTTGAGGCTACCCAATCATCTCTCCTTCTAGGGGGCTTGTTGATATGTGGAATTTGAAGTGGTTCATTTCACCCCCACCTCAAGTCATCAAAATTGGTTGAGTGGCTAGGTGACAAGATCCTCCTTCTCCCTCTCCTTAATACTTATCACATCTATGGTCCCATATCCTCCTCTGGGAAACTTAAGGTATGGGAATAAATAACCAACTTCTTATCAGGACAACATAATAATAATGTCATTTTAGGTGGGGATTTTAATGCCATTTCAAGTCTAGAAGAATATATAGGTGGTATTAGGAATTTGAATCAAGCCTCCAGAGATTTCAGTTAATGGATCATGTCATGCAGCCTTTTAGATATCAAAACCACTAATGGTGTGTGCACCTAGAATAACAAGAGGTCTAGATTTAATCTCATATCAAAGAGGCTAGATAAATTTCTTTTTCATGGAGACCTAGTTTTCATTCATTATCTTTTAGAATAAATTAGGCCTCTCTTAGGCTCGAATCACTTCCCATCAGGCTTGATATCACGGAAGAAGCTAGACGGTCCAGCAAAAACCCTTTCAAGTGTGAAAAGATGTGATTTCAAGATAAAATATTCCTCTCCCTCCTAGAAAATCGATGGAATTAGGTGTTTTTTCAAGGTTCTAAGATGTTATGTTTTATTTCTAAATTAAAGCACCAAAAATTCAAAATTAAGGAATGAAACAAACTTTCTTTCAATAACATATTTGAAGAACTCAATAAAGTGGATCTTGATATCATGGAATTGAATGAATAAGTTTTGGTTAAAGGTATGGACAATTATTTATACTTCCACGATAAAAAATTTCTAAATAAGAAAGTTGACCTCCTTACAAAAGAAGAATTGTTTTGGAAGCAAAAATGCAAACAAAGTTGGCTCTCTGAGGCAGATAGGAATACCAAGTTTTTCCATCACAGCTCCAAGATGATAAATTCAATTAATACAATCACAAATATTAGAAATCCCCAAGGAATCATGGTGGAAGAACTAAGGCTATAGTCTTAGAGGCCATCAATTACTTCAAGGATGTTCTTAATAATTGGAATTTCTCTAATCTAACTACACAAACAACATTGTTGAAAAATATTCCCAAACTAGTAACTAATGAACACAATGCATTCACAAACAAGAAATTTACTAAAGAAGAAATCAAAACAACCCTCTTTCAGATGCATCTAGATAAGACCCCTAATTTAGGTGGCTTCACTGGCTTCCTTCAAAAATACTGGAATTTCTTAGGGGATGAGCTTTGGAATGTCATTGAAGGTGCCATAAACTTTGTCAATCTCCTTAGAGAAATTAATCACACCTCTCTTACATGTAACCCAAAAGAGAGTAAAGCGTTACATTTTAGAGACTTCAAGCCTAAATCCTTATGTTACACGATCTAGAAGATCCTTATTTAGGTTTGGCCAATGTTCAAGTTAAAACTCATTCTCCCAATCATAATTTTAGAGGAGCAAACATCTTTCATCTCTAATGGATCTATCATGGATGGGATTATCATCATTTAGGAACTCATTCACTTGGTTCAATCAAAGAAAACCCCATGCATGTTAGTCAAACTCGATATTAAAAAAGCATATGATAAGGTAGAGTGGAGATTATTATGTAGATGTATAAAGGCATTTTGTTTCTCTAGGGAATGGTTTCCTCTCATTTTTACCTACATCTCTTCTCCTAAAATGTCCATTGGAGCAGAGTCCCCTTTTATATACCCAAGATGTGTCACTTATAGGTGCACAAATGTTTCACAACCATGCAATACAGGACTCCACTATGTGATTCTGAATACCCACTCTCCTTTGACTAGATCAGATTCAAAGTCTCAGACACCTCCTTGAGGTCTAACAAGACACAAACTTAAGCCAAAGGTTTTAGGGATGAAATAGGGCTTATTTCAACCTCATATGCAGTTTCCCAATGTTTTCATACACAAGTCCCACAATATTTTCTTAAGAAATCCACTTACACACCTAAAACTTTAAATAGGGCTACAAGGAGAAACTAAGGATTTGTGAAGTAAACCTTCTTGGAACTCCACCATATAAATTCTTAAACACCTTCAAACACTCCAATCCTTTATTCAACAACCCCTACCAAGTTAGGACTCTTGACCAATCTCCCAACTCAAGTTGTTTGCAAAACTCTCCTAGGCTTAATAGGGCTAATTAGGTCTCTTTTTCAAAGAAAGTATAAGAAATTCAATACATATTCAAAAAAAAACCTATTAGAATACTTTAGGGACATGCCAAAACACCTAAATCCAAGTTCCTATGGTTCTATTCCACTGTTAGGCCAAGTTATGCCTCAAAAAACCAAAATTAGACAGTCACATTTAGATGTTTGTCCAGAGGGTTTAATGTTTTCTCCCAACATCTCCTACCTTTTATCTTGAGAAAAAAATATAATTAATGTAAATCATCTCCCCCTTCTTTCCACTGAGGCTTATCTTTTTCCCATGGTGGAATCTCATGGAAAGAGAATCTTTCTCTCAAAACCCTAGTTAGGGACACCCTATGGCCAAAAAGCAATCAAAATTTGATTTCTCTTATCCAATATGACTTGAAGACCTCAAACCACTTTAAAAGCCTTCATAATAAAATTATTCAACTTTTCCCATCCTTCAGATTTTCATGTGAATCTTTACAGTTCCATACTTGAGTAGTTTCTTAGGTAGTTTTGATATGAAAACAACATAATTTTATTTATTTGAAACAATGGTTACAATAAATTCTTAACTTCTATGTTGAGAAAGGTTTCTCAACCTTATTTATGCCATTCCCAAATAGTTCCAATTGATAAAGGTGGTTGTGACCATTGGGATTCAAAAGTTGCATTTTTGCACAAAAGTTGCATTATGCAACATTGACAACATTGACAACTTTTTGTACAAGTTGTCAAATGTCTCTAAACTTTACTAAACTTTAATCCTAGACCCTGCCTAGGATTCTAAGAAGGTTTTGATCAATAGAAAATCATTATTTAACCTTCTAGACTATCTTATCCTCATTCTACCTAGAAATTTCTCATAAAATGACTAAGGTAGATGATTAGGTTTATAACACACCTGATATCTCCTTGCCTTACAACTTGGACATTATTTCTAGCATTGGATTCTAGATCCAATTCCTATCCTAACCCTTTGTGTTTGATCTTTCTGATATGCTTGCAATGATAGGTATTGGAAGTGCTCCTACACCATACTCTCAGGTTGTACTAATCTCAAGTCCTCTTGAGATAAGCTCTTCAAAACTTAGGCCATGTTTCTGGATCTCTTGTTCATCCATCCTTGTAGACTCCTCCTTAGGACTTCCTTGCGATTGAACCAAATACTTCTTGTATGCATTTTCCCTAGTTTGTTTGATGACCTTGGTGTCCAATATCTTGTGAAGTTTTCTTGGCTCATGGGCTGGTATCCCTACAATATCTTCTTCTAGTTCTTTAAGCTATACTTCTGAACCTGCATTCACATCACCTTTATATGGGGTTAGATCACAACTATTAAATATAGGAGAGATACCAAGGTTTGAGAGAAACTCTATCTGATAAGCATTCATTCCATGCTTCTTCAATACTTGACAAGGTCCTACTTTCTTCATGAGTAGTTTGGTATGCTTGTCCTTTGGTAACCTCTCCTTCTTCAAGTATGCCCAGACCAAGTCTCTAACCTACAATTGAACATCTCCTCTATGTTTTTCTTTAGCCTAATTATACTTCTTTGCACTCTTCTCAAGTGCCCTCCTTACTGAGTCATGAATCTACTTCATGTTTTCTATAAACTCCTCTCCATGAGCACTGACTGGAGTGTTGGAAGGTAGTTCCCTAAGGTATAGGATACCCCTTGGATTCTTTCCATACACTATTTGAAAAGGGCTCTTCCCTATGCTTATGTTGATAGATTCATTAAATGCAAACTCTTCTTGAGGTAGGACTGACTCCCACTTGTCTCCATACTACTTTAACAAGCATCTAAGTAGGTTTCCAAGAGACTTGTTGACCACTTTTGTCTTCCCATCTATTTGTGGATGGTAGGCAGAGCTAAAACTTAGATTAGTTCCTAATTTCTTCCATAAGCTCCTCCAAAAGTGACCAATAAATTTCACATCTCTATCTAATAGTATGGTTAAGGGTAAAAGCACAAACTTGTGTCACCTTTTATAAAGAAACGGGATATCGAAATGTGACAATTCAACATTAATGACAAAAAAATAGTATTTGTGTTTAGAATTTGAAGATGATGTAAACTAATGAAATGTGTAGAATTGGATGAATTTTATGGCTACAATTTTTATAATTTTTTTAAGTAATAATTTATTCATTTTCTTTTATTTTGATGTCCCTTTTTTAATTATAAAAAGTATAAGGTGTAGTTCCCATCAAATAAGTATATGCAAATCAGCTTTTTTTGTTCTGATTTGAAAATAACTTATAGATGACATGTATAGCCAGGGAATTTTTTTTTAAAAAAATTGATCTATATTTGCTTTGTTATAAGTACTCAAGCTCAACTTTATCAAAATCCAATATTTTTCCCTCCCGTCAAAACTTCCCTATCAAATCTACATGTTCTTGAAAAAAATTATATATTCGTGAAGAGGACTCTCTCCTCTAGAGATAAATATGATTTTTTGATTTTTTTTTATATGATTTACTATTTTTTTCCTTTTTTGAGGGAGCATCTTATGAAATGTTGAAATATCGAGTTATAATATTTTGAAATTATAACATATTATAGCTAATCAAAACACTCAAAAAATTATATAATGATGATATTAAATCGGAGATCTATAAAAGGTTATTTTTAGTTTTTGAAAAAAATTGAGTTTTGATAGAGAAATGAGATTTGACCAAAATAGGTTTTGGTATCCTAAATGGTGACACAGATCTATGCTTTTTCCCTTAAAGGTAAACAATGAATCCTAACAATCTCCTGGAAGAATAAATTTACAATTGTTAATGCATCATTGGTGCTTTTACAAGGGATGAAGTGGATCATTTTACTAAATATGTCCACTACAACATATATGTTATCATTTCCCTTCTATGATCTAGGCAATCCCATCACAAAGTCCATGTTACAACTCTCCCAAGGCCTTGAGGAATAGGCAAAGGTTGGTATAGTCCTACATTAGTGGATGTACCTTTGGCTTTCTAAAAGATTCTACATGTTTCCACAATCTTCCTCACTTCAGTCTGAAGTTTTGGCCAATAGTAGAACCTTCTTATCTGTTCCAAGGTCTTGTCCAATCCAAAATGTTCCCCCATGCTGCCTACATGTTTTTCTCTAATGATGTTCTCCCTCATAGAACATTGTGGAATACAAAGTTGATGCCCCTTGAATAGTAGCCTATTTTGAATCAAGTAGTCAGTATTGGGTTTGATATGCCTAAGAGAAGTTAGAGCACACCTTATAGATGTCTTTAAAATCATTATCATCTTTATACATGCCTTTCAAAGCATTGATCCCTACACTTTGGAGTTGGATTTCTTGCACAACTAGATTCCTCTTGCTCAGTGCATCTGTCACCTTATTGGCAACTCCCTTCTTCTATTTTATTGAAAAGGTGTAGGCTTGAATGGATTCTACCCATTTCATGTGTTTGTGGCTTAGTTTCTCCTGGCTATTCAAGAAACTTAAGGCTTGGTTGTTTGTGAAAACAACAAATTCTTTTGGAAGGAGGTAGTGCCTCCATTTCTTCAATGACTAGACTAAGGCATATAGTTCCAAGTCATAAGAGGAATATTTCCTCTTAAATTCATTCATTTTCTCACTAAAAAAGGCTATTGGCCTCCCTTCTTGACTCAAGACAACACCTATAGCCAAGTTAGAAGCATCACATTCAATAGTAAAGATTTTCTAAAAATCAGGGAACATTGGGATAATTTTCTCCATTACCTTCTTCTTTAGCATTTGGAAGGCCTTCTCTACATCCTTGTCCACACAAACTTGCACTTCTACCCACCCTTGATTGTCTCAAGGATAGGAGCACACCACTGATTGAAACCTTTGACAAACCTTCTATAGAAAGAAGTAAGCCCATGAAAGCTTCTGACTTCAGTCATGGTCCTAAGGGAAGGCCAACTCAAGATGGATTCCACCTTCTCAAGATCCATTTTTATGTTACCTTCAGAGATTACAAATCCCAAATAAATAAGTTATCCCTACATAAAAACACACTTGTCTAAGTTTATTAAATCCTTTTCTTCATGCAATCTCTTCAACACCAAGTTAATTTGTTCTATACATTCCTCCTTACTCCTACTAAAAATAAGGATGTCATCAAGGTATGTTATGACAAACTGTCCAAGGAATGGCTTAAGCACCTCATTTATGATTCTCATGAATGTGCTTGGAGCATTTGATCGGCCAAAAGGCATCACCCTCCATTCATACAAGCCCTCATTGGTTTTAATGGTAGTTTCTCATTCATCACCATCCCTAATCCTTATTTGGTGATAGCCTCTTTTTAAGTCTATCTTGGAATAGTAACTTGCTACCCCTAGTTGGTCCAATAGGTCTCCTATCCTAGGCATAGGGAATCTATACCTAATAGTGATTCTATTTATTGCTCTAGAATCAATGCACAATCTCCATATGCCTTATTTCTTAGTTGCCAACAAGGCAGGTATTGCACAAGGACTGAGGCTTTTTGAGATCAATCATTTATCTAGGAGTTCTTGTATTTGTCTTTCCATCTCCTCATTTTTTTTGGGGGTTAACTTAAATGCTACTTTTTAAGGTAATTTTTCTCATGGGATCAGATCTATGTTATGACTTATATCTCTGATTGGGGGGAACTCACTCCGCAATTCTTTGGTGACAATGTCCTTATACTGGTCCAATAGGTATGCAACCTCCTTAGGACCTACATGTCTTAAGGGATTAACTTCCTTCACAACCTTCTTAGGTCTATCATCCTTAGGAAAAATGACTATAGCATAGCATGAAGACTTTTCTAGTTTCACAACTTTTAGAAATTCCTTTCAATCTAAAAACAAAATTTTTGGATCCTTCTACTCTTCTATAGAATATGGTAATGGTAAGAGAGTTACCTTTTCACCTCTATGGTTCATGGTATATGTGTTCAACTTACCATCATGGTGTGCCTCCACATCATGTTGTCATGTTCTCCCTAATAGCAAATGACAGGCATCCATTGGTACAATATCATAGAGAAATTTGTCCTTGTACTTTCCAATCTGGACCCAAGATTACTCCTCTATGATGGTGTGATGCTTCTTTATGAGACAAAACACCTTGTAAGGGTTTGGATGTGGTGACCTCCTTAATTTTAACTTCTTTACTACTTCCTCGGATACTAAGTTATCAATAGATCCACTGTCAATCAGCATCTTACAAACTTTATCTCCACAGTTGCATGTGGTTCTAAACAAATTCTTCCTTTGAGGTGGTTCATGGGTACTTGGTGTATTTAATAGTGTCCTCCTCATCATAAGGGCTTATCCATTCTCAGGTGCTACATAATATCTTTGGGCTTCCTCTTCTTGACTATCCTCTTCCCTGACTAGGTTTTCTCTCCTATCAGTCTGATTCTTTGCCTTTTTAGGACACTTAGATGCCAAGTGCCCTGGTTGGTTACATCTGTAACATCTTGAAGGTCCTGATGATCTCCATCCAAATATTCCCATTAAGTCTCCTCTTCTGGGATCCTCTAGAATTGTTTTCACTAAAGGAATTGTCCTAACTGGTCTCCCCATAGTCTCTATAAGTTTATCCTCTACCACCACTTGTTCCTCTTCCTCTATTGCCAAAATCTCTTAGATTTCTTCCTTTCCCTCCTCGGTTTTGTTTCCTCTTGAGCTTTTCCTCCACCTTTAATGCAATTTGAAAGCATTTTTGGATTGTGTTAGGAGAACACAGAATCACTTTGTCTTGGATATTCATCCTCAACCCTTGCATATACCTAGCAAGTTTGACACACTCTGATTCCACCAATTTGGACTTCATAGTGAGTTTTGTGGAACTCCTTACTGTAACTAGAGACATCCATCTCCTTTTGTCTCAGACTCTGCCTCTTTTTACGAAGTAGAATCTCATATTCCTTGGGCACATAGGCTTCCTTTATCAAGGCCACCATCTTCTTCCATGTGCTGATCTAGTTTTTGTCCATCTTCACCCTTTCTACTTGAGTGAAATTCCACCAAGTTAAGGTAGATCCCTTCAACTTGGATTTTTCTATTTTCACTTTTTGATGCTCTGATATCTCCTCACAATAAAAGAAACTAGTGAGTGCATCAATCCAATCCATCACTTCTTCCCGATCAATCTTCCCACTATAGATAGGAAGATCAAGCTTAGTGTCCATGGTCCTTCTCTCCATCGATTTTAAAGTCTTAAGGAACAACCTTTTCTCTGTAGGGATCTCTTCTTCCTCCTCCTACCAAGGGGTTTCTTCACCACTCCCCTCCTTCCCATTCTTAGAGTTACCACTGAATCCTTTCTTGGCCTATTCTTTTAGTGTTTCCATCTCTCTCTTCATTTTTTTCCTCTCAACATCATGCTCTTTCACCACCCTTAGTAGTTCAGCATTTGTCATTATATTAGGAAATTCATTTTCATTTTATTCTTCACCATCTGACATGGTTGCAACTTGTCTTTCTCCAAAGATCTACTAAGTTTCTCTAATACCACTTGGAGCAGAGTCCCTTTCTATATACCTAAGATGTGTCACTTATACATGCACAAATGTTTCACAACCATGCAATACATGACTCCACTATGTGATTCCCAATACCCACTCTCCTAGAATAGATTAGATTCAAAGTCTAAGACATCTCCTTGAGGTCTAACAAGACAAAAACTTAAGACAAAGGTTTCAAGGATGAAATAGGGCTTCTTTTAACCTTAGATGTAGTTTCCCAATGCTTTCATACACACGTCCCACAATATTTGCTTAAGAAATTCACTTACACACCTAAAACTCCAAATAGGGCTACAAGGAGAAACTAAGGATTTGTGAAGGAAACCTTCTTGTGACTCCAGAAAAGAAAGTCTCAAACACATTTAGACACTCCAATATATTCTTCGACAACCCTTTCCAAGTTAGGACTCTTGACCAATCTCCCAACTTAAACTATTTGCAAAACTCTCCCAGGCCTAATAGGGCTAATTAGGTCTCTTTTCCAAAGCAAGTATAATAAATTCAATACATATTCTAGAAAAATATATTGTAATACTTTAGGTAAATTCCAAAACATCTAATTCCAAGTTCCTATGGTTCTATTCCACACCTAGGCCAAGTTGTGCCTCAAAAACCCAAAACTAAACAGTCATATTTAGATGCATGTCTAGGGGGTTTAATGTTTTCACCCAACATATCCTACCTCTTTTATTGAGACCCAAATATTATTAATGTACATCATCTAACCTTTCTTCCACTAAGGCTTATCTTTTTCCCATGGTAGAATCTCTAGGAAAGAGAATTTCTCTCTCAAAACCCTACTCAGGGCCTCCTGCGACCAACAAGCAATCAAAATTTGATTTCTCTTAACTAGTATGACTTGAAGACCTCAAACCACTTGAAAAGACTTCACAAGAAAATTCTTCAACTTTTCCAATCCTTCATAGTTTCATGTGATTTCGTACAAGTAGTTTCTCAAGAAGTTTTGATAGGAAAACAACATAATTTTATTAATTTGAAACAATGGTTACAATAGATTCTTCTCTTCTATATTGAGAAATGTTTCTCAACATTATTTATGACATTCCCAAATATTTCCAACCAATAAAGGTGTTTGTGAATGTTGGGATTCAAAAGTTTCATTTTTGCACAAAAGTTGCATTATGCAACATTGACAACTTTTTTCAAAAGTTGTGAAATGTCTGTAAACTTTACTAAACTTTAATCCTAGACCCTGCCTAGGATCCTAAGAAGGGTTTGATCAATAGAAAATCATTATTTAACCTTCTAAACTATCTTATCCTAATTCTACCAAGAAATTTCCCATAAAATGACTAAGGTAGACAATTAGGTTTATAACACACCTAATATCTCCTTGCCTTACAACTTGGACATTATTTCTAGCATTGGATTCTAGATCCAATTCCTATCCTAACCCTTTGTGTTTGATCCTCCTAATGTGCTTGCAATGGTAGGTATTGTAAGTGCTCTTGCACTATCCATCTTCATTAATGGTGCTTCAAAAGGTTTCTTTTATGTATCCAGAGGCATTGGAAAAGGGGGTCCTATTTCTCCATTATTGTTTGTAATTATGGAAGAGGCCTTTGGTAGACTAGTCAAATTATCTTATGGATAGGGTATTTTACATGGCATTAAAGTTATTGATGGAGTGTCATATATCACTCATCAACAATTTACAGAGGATATCATTATGCCTACTCATTTCTCTATAAATGAAGCAATCTCACTCAATAATAATCTTGAGGTTTATATTAAAGCCTTGGGCCAAATTATTAACATCAATAAATTAGAAGTCTTATTCATTAACTTGTATCTAAGGCTTTAGGAAAGGATTTGAAACACCTTGAGTTTCAAAAGATGAGCATTCCCATGCAAATATCTAGGAATGCCCCTATACAGATACTAAATATAATAATTCTTGGTCCCAAATTACTTTGAACATGGATAAAAATATGGATAATTGGAAAAAAATATGGCTATCTAATGCAAGTCATCTAAGCATGATCACATTTGTCATTTCTACCATGACCTCCTATCAAATGTCCTACCTCCCTCTAACCCCCAAAGGTAGCTATGAGCTAGAAAAGAATACTAAAACCTTTTTTTAGAAAGAGGCATCCCAAAAAAAGGAGTTGGCCCTTATCAAGTTGGATAATATCTACAAACCTACCACTTGCAAGGTACTTGGTGTCAAAAGGATTTTATGGCAAAGTAAATATTTTAGTTCTAAACTAGTGTGGAGACTATTCAAACAATCCAATAAAAAATGGGCATAGATAGTTTATCATAAATATCTTTCTTCTATTGACCCACTCAATAAATTCAAAACAAAATCTCCCCTCAAAGGATCTAGAGTTTTGAATTCCATGCTAGACAATAGACATATCATTAGCTAGTACCTAACCTAGGACGTTGGGAATGGTCACTCTTCCCTATTTTGGAAGGATCTATGGTGAGGTTTCCCCCTCAAATCAATTATCCCTACTAACATTGCTAGTCCAACCTATCAAAAGTATGGGGATCCCACCTTAGCGATTATATTACAATATCTAGCAATGACCATTTCATTGGTTGGAATTGGAAACCATGGAAGGATGCCCCCATCCCTCCAAAGGGAAAAGCTCTCCTAGGTACAATATTTAAGGAATGATAGATTTTTTCCAAAGGCAAAGAGGATTATTTGGTATGGATTGGAGTCAAATATGGAAATTATAGTATCAGAGATGGGTACATTAAAATCATATCTTCTCGAATTCAATGGTTAACTATGGAGATCCCCTTTGACTTATGTTGGGATAAATCAAGCTAAAATGTTCTTTTGGGTTGTACCTCAAAATAGAATTCTCACACTAGATTGGTTCAGAAAGATTGATTTTTAAGGTCCATCTCAGTGTGCCTTATGCAAATACCATGAAGAATTAGTGAATTATCTAGTACTGCAATGTCCTTATGCTCTGTAATCTTGGATATGGCTCTGTAAAAAGTTGCATTTCCAATCACCTCTTCACAATAACTTATCAAGCCATCTTGAAGCATGACCTACCAAGTCCAACAAAAATACTTATGATGCTTTGTGGAAAATTTCCCCATCAATCTTAATATGGGAATTTTGGAAGGAACATAATTGAAGAATCTTTTAGGACATTGAAATAAGTGTATCTTCCCTATGAAATAAGATTAAAGCTAGTATTATAGAAAATAATGACAATAAACTCTGATCCATAAATAATTATGAAGGAAACTTCATGCATTAGCACTCTCTCATTAAAAAGAATGGTTTGTTCTAATTACCCATGTTCATGTGGGGAAAGGTGGCTCCATTGTTAGAGAGGGGTTATTGTTACACCAAAATATTTATCTATCAATGTTTGATACAACCACTCAACTTATAGTACATAGGAGGTAGTTAAGCCCTTGTCAGAAACCTTGAGGGGAGCACTAAAAATTTTCTAATAATCTATCTCTCAATGTTACCCAAGGGTTTGAGGATTTGAACCTATGACCAAGCACTAATACTGCTTGCTAGAGTGGGGTTATCATTACAACAAAAGACCAAGCTATCAATGTTTGATACAACCACCCAACTTATAGTACACAGGAGGTGGTCAAGGCCTTGTCACAAATACTAAGGGGAGTGTTGAACATTTTCCAACATCCATCACCAAGTTAAGTCAACAAAACTATGTCTCGGTTCCTCCCCCACTTTCCTAGTTCAAATTTAACTTTGATGGAGCCTCAAGATGCAATCCTAGGACTACTAGGATTGATTTCATCATCCACTAAGGGAATGAAAATTTTATTGGTTGAGGTACTAAACCAATTAATCCCACCACCAACAATGTAATTGAATTGGAGGCTCTTGTAGAATGCTTAAAGGCTTTTAGACTCCTCAATATTGAGAATTTGATTGTAGAGGGGGACTCCAAAATTATTTTAAATACCCTTTAGAAGAAATCAACCCCTAATATGACCCTTAATTCTAGAATAGATAGAGCCTTGGCATTTCTTGACATCCTTAATACTTACAAAATTTCCCACGTTTATAGAGAGGGCAATTTGTAAGTGAATTCCCTAGCTATCTTTGGGATTGATGGCATGCTCATCCTTGAATATCCAAAAAGATTTTTCCACTAATTCCTAAACCTTATATTAATCCCCCCTTCATTTCTTCTCTCTGTATAGTCTCTTTTTACACCTTCCCTCCTAATAATTGCTCATAATCATTAATTTGAGTTGTTCTCCCTGTTGGAATAATGATACATTTGTCATTAGTTACAACACTTATTCGATTCTGAATGCTTACCGAGTTCATCACTCAGTTTACAGTTCATACCGAGCATTCATTGGTTACCAAGTATGTCCAGTAGTGTTTACCGAGTTAGGAAGGTAAACGAAGGATTCAGTGTTTACCGAGTCAGGAAGGTAAACAAAGGATTTAGTGTTTACTGAGTCAGGAAGGTAAATGAAGGATTTAGTATTTACCGAGTCAGGAAGGTAAACGAAGGATCTAGTGTTTACTGAGTCAGAAAGGTAAATGAAGATTTCAGTGATTACCAAGACAAAAAGGTAAAAGAAGTATTCAGTGCTTACCAAGTGAATCGAAGGAGTTAGTTTCTATCGAGTGACACAATGTTTACCGAGTCACCAGTGGTTACCAAGTTCCAAGCTACTCAGAGTGATTAGTATGGACCGAGTCCCTATCTCTACCGAGTGCATGATGATGCCGTGTAATATAGTGGATGCCGAGTGTCAGAAGGTCACCGAGTGAGTTTGAGGAACTTGAGTTTTCTACTATCCGGTCGACTCAGTAATGTTTTGTCCACTTCTGTTCAGCCGACCTTGTTGCTGTAAATATTGGAATGGTATATATGTAATGTATTGTGCCATTTGCAATAGAGAGAAGTAAGAATGTAATTGAGCGAATTGAAAGAGAATCAGCAGCAGAGTATTCAGCAAGGTTATCAAGGAGCAGCAAAGATATATCCATCACATCAAGTGATCAGTACATAAGATCTAATCAACAAACTAGTTGCATGCAGATCCACTGCTTCATCTTAACAGGTGAATCAGTTTGTAAATCCTTTAACAGGGTAGACTTAAAAGTCTTTTGTAAATCTCCTAATAGAGTGTATACTTCATTGTATGTTTGTAAATCCTCTAACAAGGTGGATCTAGCAGTCCTACTTGCTCCTAACAGGGCAAATCACCAGAAGTGATCATTGTAAGCCTTAACCGGCCAACTTTACACTGCAGTATTGAAGTTTCGTGGGAATCATCCCCACCCCAGTTTTACTTTCAAATTGAAAGGTTTCTGGATCACCAAATCAGTGTGTTAATCTTTTCATGCATACAGTAAAGTAGATGAATGAATGGTGAATTTGTTATTATGCTAAATTGGTTTAAATTTTTTTAAGTTTACTGATTCACCCCTCCCCTCTCAGTAACCTTGTTAGTCTTGAATATTTCCAACAATTGGTATCAGAGAATTGTGGTTCTCAGGATAAAGTTTAAACAACTTGAGCAAAGATCAAGGACAATGGAGATATTCAGACTTGACAAAACTATTGAGAATGAGAAGCTAGATTTGGAAATGGCCATGATACAACTCAAAAAAGCAAAAGAGCATCTTTCTCTATTCCTAAAAAGAAGGAAAGATCTTGCAAAAGAAATGAATGATCATCAGTATACTGAAACAAAAATTGAAGATCTCATCCCATCAAGTAGTTCAAATGAAGCTAATGAGGCAGACAAGGCAATGAAAGAACTTCTACAAAAGAATGGATCTTTGCAAGAAGAAGTAAGGATGCTAAGATTGGAACAAGAAACTCAATCAATAAGATTTTGTGAAATTATGGAGCAAAGAAACATGATGCAAGAAGAAATAGAAAGAAAGGACAATGAAACTCAAAATCAATCCCTTGAACATGAAGATCTAGCAGATCAACTATCCAATGCAAATGAAGAAATCAGGATTCTCAAAGCACAAAGTGAAAGAATGAGAAATGAATTGAATATTGAAAGACAAATCAATGAAAGTCTAAGAAGAGACCTAAGATCTGAAAGGCAAATCAATGAAAGCTTGGAAAATGATCTAAATGTTGAAAAACAAGTCAATGAAAGGATGATGAAATCTCAAGCAAACATGAATCAATTGAATCAGCAAAATGAGCCAAATTTTTATAAGCAAAAAGGTAAAGTTGGTCTTGGATACAAGGAAGAAGGTGAATCTTCTGAACAAGGTACCCAAAGGAATCAAAGACCCACTTGTAATCATTGTGTCAAGATAGGTCATACATCTAACAAATGTTGGAGTAATGGTAAAGGTAAATTCAATGGCAAATGTTTCAATTGCAATCAGCATGGTCACAAAGCCAATGAATGCAAGGAGAAACCAAAGTTTGAAGGCGAATGTCACAAATGCAAGAAACAAGGACACAAGGCATCTGAATGTAGATCAAAATCATTCAATCCAGCAGACCAAATTGTCAAAGCAATATTTGGTTGGGATTACAATACTTGGTGCAGATGTCACTATTGTGGAGAATATGGACACATAGGAACAAACTGTAGAAGGCATCACCTAAGGAAGAAAGATACAACCATAAGATGTTATACTTGTACTGAACTTGGTCATATAGCCAAGAATTGTATGAATATAGGAAAAGTTGAAGATGAAAAGAAAACTAGAACTGATAATATTCGAAAGCAAATGAAACAACAGTGGATTCCTAAGTCTACCGAGAAAGAAAATTGAAATGATGGAAATGTCACTCTAGAAGTGGGTGACTCCACCATTCCTAATTAGACTTATCAAGAAGGATAAGGGACTGCATCTTCAAGTCATATCCTAAGTAGTTCCAGAAAGAAGGAGTGGAAATGATAAATCAGTATTGCAGATACAAGTCATAATTCACAGTGTTGCATCTACCAAGTAAGGTTGGTTTTCAGACTTTATCGAGCTTGGTCGGGAAAATAAGAAAGGTATTGTGTGTTCACTGAGTTGCAAGGTTTATCGAGTAAGTCAGTGACTATTTTTAAAACCCTAATTCTCAGCTACCTTCGTACCTGAGCATTAATGACAGGATTTTGATCAAAAAGGCAGAATTTGATCTCATTTTTCACCGCGAATTCAGAGTTCACAGAGCAAATATATTGTCAAGTGCATCCAAGCAAGTTCAAGTGATTTGAAGCGATTTTCCAATGAAGAATTTGTGTTACAAAATCATTCTCTCATCGAGCAGCAATGGCATCCACAAGCACCAGTGGCAGCAAGCCGAAGAAAGGTTCTGAAATGCTTGTGAAAGGAGTCGAATGGAAGGCGCCCAATTTCAAAATCGTTCCTACCATCACTGAATCACTCGACCCGCATGGAGCTCAATCGCAGATCCCTCCAAAGGTACTTCTTATCAATGATATTCGTACTCATTTCAAGTGTACTGTGCAAGAAATAGGGACACTAGATATGGATAGTACCCTAGCCGAGTTATGCGTCGATGGAACCCTAAAACCTGAGTTTAAACATTTGGAAACCAAAGGTTTAACCCATATCTCGCATCTACCAAGGAGTTTCCAAGTGAAATGGGTAAGGTATATCTTAAGCCGTGTGCATGATGGACAATTGTGGTTAGAGCAACCCATCCTCATAACGAAGAAGATGATCCACAAAATCACGAGTTTACCAATTTTGACCAAAGCCAAAACCACCAAAACCCTAGGTCGAGATGAACTTCAGAAATTAACCTAAGCTGTATGGGATGGCAGAGGTTTAAAGCTTAACAATGTTTCAGATATATAATTGAAATTTGGCATTTGTGTTATTGCATACAAACTGTATAGTTCCAGCAGGTTGAATAGTGTACCCTGTGAGGCTGTAGATTTGGCATATAAGATTGTGAAGAAAAACATGGAGTTTGACCTAGCTAATGTGCTATTAAGACAATTGAATAAAAACATGGATAGCATAAGGACTACAAAGACAAACCCCTGTAAATTTGGTTCTTTGCTAGTTTGTTTATTTTTCTATGTACAAAAATTCTTTCCATCTAAAGGTGCAGTTGTATGGAGGAAAGATACTCCAATTTTGTATCAAATAAACGAGTCCATAGCAAAAATGGGTATTAATTTTGACAAGGTAATGGATAATTATTTTGAAGATTTCAAGGAAAGGATAAACAATAGGTTCAAGATACCTCCGAAACTTGTTGAAGATTATAAGGATGATGTTTGTTTCATGGTTGACTATGATAGAGTTTACATCCAGGCAGTCAAACCCCGAGTGGCATGGGTAAAACCATTTCCCTATGAGCTAAATATTGATGATGCCAGAGATATCATTGAGGCACTGGTAAATGAACCAATGGATCCCAAGTTGCCTACATTTGGAACCTATGAAGAGGCAAAGGTTAGAATAGAGCTTGAAATCAAGCTTCCTCAAGCAATCTCTAAAGGCAAGAGAAAGATAGAAAAGCTGAAAGCTGATACTGGATCTCTTATGCTTACCGAGGGCAATGGTGAGGATGAAGAAAAGGAAGAAGAAGAAGAGGAGCTAGAAAAGGAAGAAGAGCCAGCAAAGAAAAAGGGTAGGGTAATCATTACCAAACCTCAGGCGGTGTTCACAAGGAGAACCAGGAGAGGCAAGAAAGAAGTTGTGTTCAGCAAACCTCCTCTAACATTTGAAGAAAGGATGAAACAACTAAGGATTGGTGCAGGAATCAACAATTTCAAGGCATTGAAATATGAAACCAGAACTCGTGCTGAGCAAAAAGAAATTGAAGATCTGATAATGGAGAAGTTGGGAACCTGGAAATTCTCCCCAGACCAATTTGTTTCCCAAATTCCTGCTGAACAGTTTGATAAAATAAAGGTGAGATGGGAGAACACCGAGCAAACAGTTAAAGACATTTTTGAGCAAAGATTAAGAGAACTGATCCCCAGCCTAACAGATGCAGAAATCAAAAGGGCATTGAAGGATCATGAAGGCAGAATGAATATGAGATTTAATACATGTCTCATATTGCTAAAAAGCATTGAGCCAGTTGTTAAAAACGCAACTGATGTATGGAGTGATTCATATAAACTACATAAGACAATTGAGGAACCCATAGAGATCAAGGATGATGATGACAATGGTGATGATGAAGAGGATATGGATGGTGGCAACACCATTTCCATGGAAGTAACTGATGAAGACCTTGAACAGGTAATGAAAAAGAAGGAAGAAGAAGAAAAGGAGGAAGAAAATGTTAAGGAAGAGGATGATGCAGTCAAAATTGCAGCAGTTGTCATTGCCTCCCTTCCTCACTCTCCACCAAAGACTGTAAAATCTACTATGGAGATAGGATCTTCAAGAAAGATTGTGAGCACAACAGAGACATCCATTGCTCAATTTCCTCCAGTCTCCTCTCAGCTCCAGGTTTCTGCAATGCAAGTGCCAAGCACTTCATCTACCGAGCTAGCAGTCACTTCTTCAGTTACTGAGCTTCAAAGCACATCATCAGCCACCGAGTCATCCACTACAGCAGTTACTTCACCGAGTATATCTCTTCCACCTGCAGCTTGTACAGTAAGTCTTCCAAGTTTCTTATCAATTTTGTCTTCCTCAGCCACATTGGCCCCAATTTTTGCTCCAGTCAGTTCTCCAATTGAAAATATACTAGTATGTACATCATTTTTGAGTAGTACATCACTTTTGGGAATTATATCAAGTTTTGATACAACCAGCACTTCTCTTAGTTTACCTTTAGTTGGTCCCATTCCAGTCTTGACAACTAGTCCTGCATCATCAACCATTGTATCTACTTCAAAAGGAAAAGAGGTAAGTACTACAGATAAACCAAAGACACCATTGAAACTGCTACTTATAGGAAAATTATTAGATGGAGATATAGATTTGGATGAAGAAATTGTCATTCCAAAGATAAATCTAGAAACTGCTATAGTTAATGAACTAAGATTGGCTAGTCAGCGTCTAGAGAAAAAGGCACAGCAAATGCAGCTAAGGAATGAAAGGGATAGAGAATTCAACATAATTGAGAGTGCTAAAAACATAATAACTGAGGCTATAAGTGTTGATGTGGATTCATCTCAACACATTTTGTTGCAGCTAGAAGAAGTGGTGAATAAATTTAATGAGGATATCTTAGGACAAGAAAAGTTAATGGAGAAAGCAGAAAGGAAATTTGAAAATAAGATGCTTGAGCACATTGCTCAGCACTTAGCAATAAAACAGGATGAATTAACCTCAATTTTTTCTAACATTGAAAATTCTTTTAATAACGTAACCTCACTTTTTGCAAAACTTTGTGATGTTACCGAGTATACAAAGGAAATAAGAGAAAAGTTAAATAAGATAGAGAAGGATCTGAAGATAAGTGCCCAATCGATGAAGCTTGACCCCAGCTCAAGCTCATCTCATCACCTCAGGATCAAATTTTTGGCAGAGAAGCAAGCAGAGCTACTCAAAGAGGAAGGAAGGATAAGGTCTACACTGCTGGAAATCCAGAACATGATCCTTCCCATCATGAACACAATGAAGAAACACATTGCATATTCAAAAACATTGATCCATGACAATAACTTCTCTGTTGCAGACCATGTGATTGAACTTTCTGCAAAAGTTCAAGTAGCTCTCTCCACATGTAAAATCCTACAAGACAATTGGGATAAAACTCTGCAACTAATTCTTCAGGTACATTCTGAGTTTATCACACATTTTGGTGTCTCCGTGTAAATACATTCTTTATTCTTTGGCATTATTGTCAAAAAGGGGGAGAAAGTAATATATAGAGGAGAATCAGACACGGAAGGGGAGAAGGTAATAAAGTAATAAATAAATAATGATAGTGGTGATAATATGATTAAAGACATATAACTCATGTAAAAACCTTGTGTATAATGTATGGGGGAGTTATATGTAAGGTAGCCCATGTATATTCAGTACAGCAAAATCAACTCAGTTTTGTCAGATCTTGTATATAAATTTTGGCTCATAAGTGTTTTTGTCACTAATGCCAAAGGGGGAGATTGTTGGAATAATGATACATTTGTCATTAGTTACAACACTTATTCAATTCTGAATGCTTACCGAGTTCATCACTCAGTTTACAGTTCATACCGAGCATTCATTGGTTACCAAGTATGTTCAGTAGTGTTTACCGAGTCAAGAAGGTAAACAAAGGATTTAGTGTTTACCGAGTCAGGAAGGTAAACGAAGGATTTAGTGTTTACCGAGTCAGGAAGGTAAATGAAGGATTTAGTATTTACCGAGTCAGGAAGGTAAACGAAGGATCTAGTGTTTACCGAGTCAGGAAGGTAAATGAAGGTTTCAGTGATTACCAAGACAAAAAGGTAAAAGAAGTACTTAGTGCTTACCAAGTGAATCGAAGGAGTTACTTTCTACCGAGTGACACAATGTTTACTGAGTCACCAGTGCTTACCAAGTTCCAAGCTACTCAGAGTGATTAGTATGGACCAAGTCCCTATCTCTACCGAGTGCATGACGATGTCGTGTAATATAGTGGATGCCGAGTGTCAGAAGGTCACCGAGTGAGTTTGAGGAACCTAAGTTTTCTACTATTTGGCTGACTCAGTAATGTTTTGTCCACTTGTGTTCAGCCGACCTTATTGCTGTAAATATTGGAATGGTATATATGTAATGTATTGTGCCATTTGCAATAGAGAGAAGTAAGAATGTAATTGAGCGAATTGAAAGAGAATCAGCAGCAGAGTATTCACCAAGGTTATCAAGGACTAGAAAAGATATATCCATCACATCAAGTGATCAGTACATAAGATCTAATCAGCAAACTAGTTGCAAGCAGATCCACTGCTTCATCTTAACAGGTGAATCAGTTTGTAAATCCTTTAACAAGGTAGACTTAAAAGTCTTTTGTAAATCTCCTAACAGAGTGCATACTTCATTGTATGTTTGTAAATCCTCTAACAAGGTGGATCTAGCAATCCTACTTGCTCCTAACAGGGCAGATCACCAAAAGTGATCATTGTAAGCCTTAACCGGCCAACTTTACACTGCAATATTGAAGTTTCGTGGGCATCATCCCCACCCCAATTTTACTTTCAAATTGAAAGGTTTCTGGGTCACCAAATCAGTGTGTTAATCTTTTCATGCATATAGTAAAGTAGATGAATGAATGGTGAATTTGTTATTATGTTGAATTGGTTTAAATTTTTTAAAGTTTACTGATTCACCCCTCCCCTCTCAGTAACCTTATTAGTCCTGAATATTTCCAACACTCCCTAATTTTGGGAATTATAAATTTATGCCCTCTCTCCATGTGGTAGAGAGATATGTATTCTCCTCCTCTTTGGGAGTAATATCATCATTTAATGACAATTTTGATGTCACATCATACTCCTCTCTCCTATGATGATTTGTATATCCCACATATTTTGGGAATTATAAATTTATGCCCTCTCTCCATGTGGTAGAGAGATATGTATTCTCCTCCTCTTTGGGAGTAATATCATCATTTAATGACAAATTTGATGTCACATCATACTCCTCTCTCCTATGATGATTTGTATATCCCACCTATTTTGTGGGTCATTTTTTCTTTATATAGCCCTTCTTTGACCATTATACACTCATTGAACATCATGGACACCAACAATAGAAAAAAATGGGTAATCAGTTGTTGTAATGTTGTGGAAGGATCTCAGAAAGGAGACTAAGGTTGACGTCATATGACTACTCTTCCCATAGCTTGGTAGTGTATGTTGTGAGGAAAATTATGGGTAATGACCTCTCTACTAGAAAAGAAGCCTAAATCCAACATAGAGATCATTGCAACATTCGTATCCACCATCTTGCATGCTAGTGGGGACAAATGGGTGATACTTGAATTGTGTCACAACCTCTTTAAGGCATATTTGGTGGTCAAGCCTGGTGTAATCCTAGATAACATTTATGCGAACCTTTTCATTTTGAATCATAGTAATTTTGGTGTGGTGGATAAGATAGTAGAAGTTAAATGTATCCTTATTATCAATAATGAAGCAAAAATTAACTTGAGGATTCCCTCCATCTATTTAAACTGGTGGTTTCTCTTGGATACAATGAACATTTGTAACCCTCTAGAGTGGCATGGTATTTTGTGCTTCCTACTTAAGGACCATGTGGATGATCTAGTGAATTTGAGCTAGACTCTTCTTCTATCAAAGAGTAATGGGGATTGGTCAGTAGTTTTAAGCTCTTTTGGTTTCTTACTCTTGTTATATTAGTAAAATCTCATTTATTTTGTGGTGCTCTAATACTTTTTACAAGCCTATATATATGGGATCCTAAAAACTATTTTTACTTTTGATAGTTGCTCTAGTTCAACATCTCATGTCTTATTTATTTTGAGAAATTATTATGATGGATTATCTATTTAATTCTAACGGTAATGACTATTTCTAGCTACTATCTGGTTTTAGAACCTTAGTATTAACAAGGGTTGAAGAACTTGCACTAACTATTTGGTTACACTATGTGGGGAAAAGTAATTTGTTGTTTTGTTTATTTCATTCTAGTGATAATTGGAAACCCATTTTATCTCATCCCTACCCTTGTTAGAATAATTTGTATATGCTCAATGTTTATCCACCTACAGGTTGGCCTTATAGAAGAGGACTTTTGGAAGTTTTATAGAAGTCTTGGAGAGGTTGGGTTTATCTTACTATTTTACTATTATTTTTACTCTCACAAAGGACACCCAGATGCCCCATTAATGCAAGATTAAATGGGAAGAGGTTGGTTACATATATTCATGGTTCTAGATACCAATGGACATGTTTAAACTATCTGATATTTTGATGGTTTCTTTAGATTAGCATGAAGATTTTCTTTGAATATCATGTGGCTTACTTTTCCTGAAAGCATGTTTTAAATGGTTTTATAGGTTATTTGCTTTAAGCTATTAAGGTTAGTATGACCCCTCTAGGAAGGTTGGTTTCCTCTCAAGTTATATGATAAACTTGGTATCTTGAGTTGGACTTATTTATTTACTCAAATGATTATGCCCACCTATGGATGCACCTAATGTGATTTGATCATTTAGCTCTATATGTGGGTTGATTTTATTTTAAAGGTTACAATCTACTTCATGTTGGATCTCTTCTTACCTCAGATGGAAAAACATTATCTTGAAATGGAATTGTTTAGCTTTAGTGGGTTTACTTAAAATATAAGTTCAAGATTATAATTTTTTTTGTTCTTAGTTTACATCTCTTTAGGTTATTTGAGTGGCCTTTGTAACACTACATGAATATCTCTAGGTGGATCTTCACTCCTACTATCTATAACTTTTATGCATGAGGACTTCTTCCCATATCCTACCCCACTCCCTTACCATTGTATTGTACCTGCATGCTTCTAACTCTCAGCTACCTTCAGGATGTAGCTCTTTCCCAACCAAATATAAGAGGATATTAAGCATGTGTGGGGTGATGTTAATGTAGCTGTCAAAAGTTGACTACAAAGGAAAAGGATGGAACTTCAAGTGCCCTTCCTTGCATTGGACAATGAGCAACACTAAATGTACCTACCCAATTCTTATTGACTATAAAAAAAGCAATAAAATTTATCTACTTGAGGAACTCTGGTGGAGACATTTATTATATTCATGTATGAGGGCTATGATATCACATCAATGTATCATACCCCCATGTTTCTAGTGATTATATAGAGAAAAAGTTGTAATAATGGATAGGTGTGAATTAACAAAGAGCTTACAACCCCATATAAACTCAAATTCAATATGGTAAAGCTCCTCAATATATATAATAAAATCTTACCTTCGTATAGCCCACCTAGAATAATCACATACTTTTGATTCTTTTGGGATTTTTTCTAGTGTTAGGCCCCATTTTCATTATATAAGGCAATAATTCAATGATCATCCTATAGTTGATTATCTCTCTATCTTCACATGGTTACTTGATCCTTTTTGTTTAGTCAATTTTCTCCCTTCAACATGTTTTAATGTATCCTCAATTGAGTGGGTGAATGTTGGAAAGCGTGGTAAATCTTATCCCAGTTTGGCACTAACATGGTATTAATGGCACTTAATGGATTTCTGAATGTTTTAAAATTTACTACTATTTTCTTGCAATTATATTATAGAAATCTCATTTTAGCTTCGGTTGGTGACTCCTAATATCACCACCCAATAATTGACTCTTTTATATGGTTTTCTTCTAATTTTATGTCCTTTCCTAGTAGAGTTGTTTTTTAATAACAAGGTCTCCTTCATGTCCCCTACATCTTTTCTAAGCTCAGCTATTGTAAACTCTTGCTTTCGCAACTTTCCCTTTGTAGACGTGGGTATGCCTACCCAAAGCCCTCCATGGAGGCAAATATAACAAGTGGAGTGATACCTTAGCCACATGTTGTGGCTCTTGTAAATTGAGGGTACGCCCTCTTGATTATGTATTGGAGGCTTTTCTTCCTCCCCCCTCCTTATATGTAGGACTTCAGTCCAAGGCTACACCAAGGGTTTTCTTTCCCTATTCTTTTTTCCTTGTGCATGCACTTTAAACGAGGTAAAAAATGTAAAAAATTATAAATATTTATATAAATTAATAAAAAAAGGCTTATACATTTTACTGATAAAAAAATATAAAAATAGATAATCTATCATTAGTATCCTATAAGTTGTTATTAAAATAATTTATAAGACATATAGATGTTAAGAATGTATACTTGTTGTTCCCCAATCCATCCATATATGAATTAATACAAAACTTAAACAAAATGAAAGTTGTGATCATTGGAAGGGTTCCTTTGAAAACTATGTATTATTTTAATATTGAAAATAAATGGGATATATTAGGAGAATGACATGGAATAAAATACTTTATATTGGAGATCCAAATCAATATCATACATATAGTAATCTAAATGGGAAAATATATCCATCAATTCATGAAAAGAATAAATGTTAATGTAGTGTTGGAAATGTAAATCAAGGATATAGAACTTACGTTTATCACATAACCACACTCACATAACATAAAATAGGGATGGAAGTCAAGGATATGAGTCCTTTCAATCTCAATTCTAAATAACTAGGTCTAGAGAGATTGGTGCTAACCAAACAAGTAAGGAGCACTAATGCAAATTGAAATAACAAATAAGGTACAGAATACACCTTTAGAGTATATTTGTATGCTTATTGTATTGATCGAAATGGATAGAAATTGTTAGATGTAGGCCTAAAACAGTGCAATGGACAAACCCCCAAAATCATTTAGCGATCTATTAGGGGTGAACTAGATGATCAGGAGCGATGTGGTTAGCCCTAATGAAATGTGTGCAATGCTGATTTGGATGTCATAGTTCCAAAGAAAGTTAAGGGGTACTCAAATCTACTACCTATTTGTCAATTTGATATTCACACCCTATAATAAAAAAAGGTTTTTTTTGTTGATGGAGGTTTGCCTTGGTCAAACCCCATTTTTTGAATTAACCTTGAATTGAATCAATTTAAATGTCATGAATGTAAAGTAAATGTATGAGTTCATCTTATAATAGTCATATCTATCAAATAGAATGCAATTTTCTAACTTTACCAATTGATTTGGATCAAGAAGATGAAGATGAATGAATGTAGAAGATGAAACAAAGGACTTCAAATAGATTGAAGAATATCTTTAAGATAAACTCCTTTAATTTCTTGAATTCTTTACCTTCAATAGAGGAATTCTTGAATGAATGCTTGAAGACTTGAAAACTTGAGTGCTTGAACTTGTGTGTAATCTTGGATTGCTTGATATGATATGAGATGATATATGAAATGGAGAAAATAAAAGGGTTTATATAAAGTTCAAAAATAACTAACTCCCGTAGGTTGACTTTCCTAGAAATTAACACCATGAAGACATTTGGACACGAGACCCAAATAGAGGGCCCAAATAGGGACATACTACAAATCTAATTAGACCATCAATGATGCACTAAAACCCTAACAACTAGGAGATGTAACCTCCAAGATCCCTTTGGGATCCCAAAATAGGTTCTAGATCCTAGAAATCAAATACAAAGTTTGAGATATAGCCATTTCGATTTAGAGAACGAATTTCAAGTGGATAGATGTGTTGGTGTCTGAAAATGTTACCTATTTCCAAATACCCTGATGAAAACAAAACGTATCTAGGGGCAGCTAACTCCCATTATTAACACATCCATTCAGACACCAGGCCAACTATAAGGCATGACCATTCTTCTTCTTCAGGCTCTGCAAAACCTAGGCGAGTGAACCTCTTTAGATCTGACCATGTGACCAGTGTAATAACCATATTCAAGATCTATAAAAGCAGATGAAACCCCTAATTCTTTTATTCTTAACTAGGAGATCACAAGCATGAAATAGCTAAGGACGTGACTAATGAAATTGGAAAGCTAAGTGCGGGTTATACTTTGAATCTCTTTCAACATAAAAGGGAAAATTGACTTAATTATTGAGGAAAGATAGCATATTCAATATGCAGCAAAACTTTAATGATCCTACAAGCGACCAGTGCCTTATCTATTAGGGCAACCCTACACTCCAGAATTATGCATCCTTGAACATCAATCAACATATTACATATGTTAATACATTCATTTTCAGTCTATTCACCTTATGAATTAGACAACAATATCCAATATAACCCATACTTTCTCGCATTCTTTTTAATTGAATCTGCAACCTTGTCTAAAATCACAAGCACTTATATGACTCCTTGAGTCAAAGGCAAGCAAACGTCAAACATACAATCGGGCAATTGCAAATAGGTTCAAGATCTTTGTTCTTGAACATATAATATTACAAACTCAATAAGAAAGGAAATGGAATTATATTGAAATTCAAAAGAACTTCTGCACATTGTATTTATCTCCTTGGAATAAGTACATTAGGAATGCATAAAACAAGATACAAGATCACACTAGTGTATCAGAACTATCTATGAAATCCATATGATGTTCATACAAGACATGCTAGGTACGTGGTTTTCATAGCCTGAGCAGAGCTCCAAGAGCTAAAAAACTTTGGAAAACCAACCAATAACCCCCCTCCTCCTCCTCTAGCCTTGGGATCTCACTTAAATACTGTGAGATGCAACAAGCTTCAGGCATAGAGAACTGACAAGTGTCCCTTACAAAAGATATCTTAAGTTTGTAACGGCAGAAAGAAGAAAAAATGATTAACAAAACATTATGTAGATCAAATATTCTCCTGTAAGCTCCTTTTCTGTTACCACCTTTTGTTGATTCGGCTTTACCACTGATTTGTTGTATGCGCAAATGCTAAGACCGCCCTATTAATGACAAAATCAACTTTGAAGAATATGCACCAACCTAGGCCCGTGGGTTTTGTCACGATGACTACTGAATGAGAGTCATCTTTACTTCCCACTCTTTACTGATCATGCCAGGCTTCAGAAATAACAGAATCATTGCTTAGCATGTTGTACAGAAGCTGGAAAACAATGTGGTTATAAAAAATAACAAAATAGGGATGCTCTGATCCCCAGCCACGTTTGTTTCCTTAACCAATTTTTTGCCAAAATCTGCCATCTACTGACACAAAAAGGGGAAACAAGCACAAAGAATGAAGAAGACTATACCCAAAGGTATAAATTCTTCCTCACCCTCTTCCAAAACTATGCACAGGGTCCCAAATATTTCTGCTACCCTGGCATCAAACTAAGATACTTTGAAAATTTGTTTAAAAGATGATGTTTCTACTGAAAAGGTTGTTAGCTTACAAAGTCTATTCATTTTTCTTCTTACCACCTTGGTGTCTTGACTACGACACCTGATTACTGGCTTTCCTCTATCAAAAAACCATACACAGGCATATGAAGCTAACCGTTTTCCTTTTCTGAACCATCCTCTAAAAATAAATAAATCATTTGTCAAAGTATCAGTGTCCCAAAACCAACTGCTCCCAACGAACAATCCTTCCACTATCCATACCCTCAGACTTAGTGAAATCTTTAGAAACATCTTTTGAAAAACAAACAATAGGACTGAGAAATGTAGAGACTATGGTATACAATTTTACCTGAAGCCTTTCCTTTTATCTCTGTAACTTCTGCATTTTATCCTTGAGCCAACTACTTGACACTCGTGCCAAATCTACCTCAATCTCAGCAGTAACCTTTTTTGTTCAGAGATGACTCACGAATTTCTACTCGCACAAGTTGATATTGGGCAAATCTCACTTGTTACACCCTGTCCTTTACTTTCACACGTGAAGGTTTTCATGTCTCATTAATATGCATGATAATACCACCTCCAATAGTAAAATATGCACCGTCGATCTTGAAAATCGTATTAGTTGATACTGTGAGCATGACGGCTTCGAAATCCACTAGCCAAGTTGGTCCAGAAAAAACCCAATCAAAATTAGCCATGTGTGCAACTTATCTTTTAGTGGGCACTTCACACGAGAATCATAGATCTGAATTGAATCAACGACCTAAGTCCGCCCCACATGTCACTTATGCGCTTGCCCGCATTTTGTAAGCTCCTCGCATTTTGAAAATGCGGGCCAGCACCCTCTGTTGATCTAAAGAAGATCAATGGTTGATGAAGAAAATCCTGAACAACCATTGCATTGTGTCTTTTTCACAAAACACGTGATATTTCAAAAATGGCATGATTTGGTTAATTGCGATACGGTCCACAATCCTTTCACCCGCATTATAAAATCATACGAAAATAAAACAATGCGGGCAAACGCTAGCCATTGATGCTGGCTTAAATCGACGGTGATTCAGAATTTCAATAATAGGCGGCCCATCACAATGATCTTGACCAATGAGAAAATACCTTTTATTGCACATGTTCTGACAAAACTGACCGCGGCACTCAAAACTTCGGCGCCTATGAGATCGTTACTTCTTCGCACTTTGGTCCTACTGTGCCACACGTCACAAAGTGGCATGCCTGCAATATTTATCTGCCTCTCATCTTGAAAAGGCGGGTATGCCTCATTCGTCGATCTCACATAGATCGACGATGTTCATAACTTGTCCTCTTTGCTCGTACGAAAACTCCTTGCATCTTCATAAGGGACAGACGTCGCTTATGCGCTTGCTCGCATTTTGTAAGTTCCTCGCATTTTGAAAATGCGGGAATGCATGGTCTGTCGATCTGAACAAGATCTACGATCACCGAGACTTGCATGGTAAGTTTGAACAACAACCTTTTGGATTTAAAAAGGTGTAGACCCTGATTACCTTAAACTTAAAGCAGATTTAATCTAAACATTATTTCAAGTTTGCCTAAGGTTTAAAAGGCATGCCCTGAGCAAGAAAATGAGAAAGGGCTAAAGGATTTTGAAGGATGTGGTGGATTTGTATACTGTAATAGGTTCTTGACTGAGTTCTCATATTAAATGGGGTAGAAAGCAGATTTAGGATCTTAAGGATCCTAAAAGGATAGCCGAGTGCACATTCAATTATGGGCATTCATAGGGCTTAACTTTCTCAAAATTTCAAATGGATGCTCAAAATGGGAATGCAATTTTGAGTGCCAACAGTGGCTCTGTCTGGGGAAACATGTCCCTTGCAGGCATGGTAAGGTTTCAGATCTCTGGGAGAAGTAGACCACATACCTGAAACAACAAAACTTCTCTCGAACAACTTATTGAAAGCAAGGAAACAACTACTTCTACTATTTACAAATGATGACCCTGGGTCACCGAACTTCGACAAAATTGTTTACCTCTATCATAAACATGATTCTCATCTGAACTTTCATGAGGTAAACTGAAATTTCTTCTCCTATCAGCTTCATCAATCATATTATCATTATATAACAGATCACTTGGCAAAACAAAATCATCACTCTTATTTTCATAATGCATGTAAAAACTTATTTCATCTTCAACCGTTAACTCATTATGAAGATACTGATTAGCATGCTTAAACATATCAAATTGAAACTGAAAACTTTCTTCATTTAAAGGCTCATGCATGCTATCATTCTTGAATATGAAGGCTTCATATTCAACTTGGGGAAAAAGACCACTCATACCTTCAAAATGTGTATCCCTTTGCATAACCGGATAGGAATCAAATGAACATTCTGACTGATATTCACATATGTCATCCACGTCATAATCTAAAACTAATCCATAATCTTCAAATGGTTCTTCACAATCAGCAAATAGATTAGTCTTCACATCAGGGAGTTCCTCATAAATCTCATTGCAAGGTGCACACTGATTTTCAAAAACAACTTCATCAAACATCTTGTCATTTATCTCCTCAGATGTAACATAATCATTAGCTTCACTATCAAACTTAGAAGCAGAACATTCTAATTTCCTATAGCAGTAAGACAAGGTATCATCATCAAACTCATTCTCAACTAAATCTGAATTTTCCATGTGTTCTTCAAAAAGAGGATTGATAATTCCATGCAAAGCGCCTTTGTAGACATTAGGACAAGTGATGTGCTGATCAACATCAAACTCCTCACCATATAACGGATTAGTGAAAACTTTAAAACCATTTCTAACATTACTGTCATGGACACTTTCAGCATATGAAGAAGAAAGATCAGAATCATATGAAGACTCAACATCAACTCCATCAACGAAGCAAGTAGAATACAGATCAAAGTTACTTTCATTGTCTCTATATAGGTGATTCAAATGTCTTGCAAGAAAATCATCATTTATCTTACCAAAAGGTGATGATACATTAATCTCAGGATCAATCACGTACTGATCATCACTGAACTCATCCTCAAGACACTCTTCTACACAATTAGGTAATATGTCTTTATGGATAACCTCTTTGTCTTCATATTGTGTAGACACATTTTCTTCATAACTTTTAATCTCAAACTGATTTACACAATTCTGAAATGGAAATTCACTTTCAGATTTAAGAAAAGAATTCATACCTTTACTGACATAGGAGCACTCACTTTCATCATTACTTTCTTCTTCTCAATCAGCATCTAATTCACATGAAGACAAACACACACTAGCACTATCCTCTTCTTGACTTGAGTAATGACTCTCATCATCAGCTTCATATGACACCTCTTGATAATATATTGGATCAGCAACTTCATTATCACTTGAAAGACGACTTTCATCTTTATCATACTCACATTGATATGACTGTCTTTCAACTTCAGGTTTAATAACATTCTCAACATGATGCAATCTCTCAATGAGATAATTCATTTCTAGCCTATCCTGTTGGCCAAGAGAATGTGTCTCAACCGCTAAAATATTATCAACATATGAGCTTAGTTCTTCTAAATGTGACTAAGATACATATGATTTACATTCTTTATATTGTGTCATCTTGCCATGGCATGTCGGATCAGCAATTTCACCTCTATCACTTGATATATCACTTTTGGTTTCTTCCTCCTCATACTGAGATGAATATCCTTCAACTTCAAAGTTTACAACATTCTCAACCAAAGGCATATTATCAATAGGAGGAGAAACAATTGAATTTATTTCTCGCATGTACAATTCGTCAAGTGAACTATCTTTATGTTCTAATTTTGTAATACCACAAACATGTGCATTTAATTCAGCAATAATGGAATCATTTCTTCTTTGCAACAGAGAGATTTCATGTTCACATGTTTTTATTTCTGAATCTTCAAACAAAACTATTTATAATAGTAGGAATTCTTATTTGCTGATCTGAAATTAAAGATTCTATATGACATTGATTTGTTCTTTGCACCTCATCTTGCTGGCAAACATTTCTAGAGAATTAACTCCGAGTTAGGCCATATTTTATGTTATTCTCAATCTCTATAGCTGTCATGAATGCCTGATGCAAAGTCTTGGGTTCTTTATCTCTCAACAGATAGTTCATCTTCCTATCAAATGCACCGAGATAAACCACTAAGCACATTTTATCATCCGGCTTGTAACTTTCAGGAAATTCACTCAAAATCTTTGCAAATCTGATATTAAATTCAGGAACTAACTCACCATTCCTGATTTCAATTTTCAAAAACTTATCAAAATATTCAGACATGCTTACTCTTTCCCCGAACTGCATCATGAAGGCTGATATTAATTCATCACAGGATGAAATTGAACATGCTGGTAAAAATGAAAACCAGTCCCTAGCATCATCCTCTAAAGTCTGAACAAACAATTTCATCTGAATGTCTTCATGAGCAATTTCAAAATCACCAACCAAGTCACTAAACAACTGAACATGATGACTGGTTGAATTTTCATGGTTTCCACCAAAATTAGGCAAATACTATCTGAGGTTACAAGGCACAGTATTCAGGAAACCATGGATACCATTAAAATTCAATGGCATATACCTCTTGGTAGAGATGGATCTAGGAATTTCACTAACAGGCTGCATACTAGATGAGATAAAACTCGACATTCTTCAACTCAAGACTCATTCATCATTAAATACTTTCAGAATTCATAATTTGCAGCAGATCTTCACTACCCTTTACCAAACGAATGCTTCAAATACACTTCACAACTTTAAAACAACAATTGAAACCAAATCCAACGAAATGTATAAAACATAAAACTATTCTCCTCTTCTTAGTGCTTGAACTTCACTTGATGGAGAATACATATGTAGAACTAACTTTCATGGGAAAGAACATTGCATGAAAGTATAAAAAACCTCAAGTGTTGCTGTATGAAACCACTGATCTGCTGATTGGCCTGGTGCTAACATGAATTCCTCACACCACTGATCATAACCTTACAGAGTCGCAATCTTATTGAAGAGAGAAATGAAATCACAGTTGTGATTCATCTTTATCATTAAAATTCTTGTGACAATAGATCAAACAACACTTCCAGACTTATTTTTCAGAAACTTATACTAGATCTCTCTTCTTGCTTGCTAATTCATCTAACTTTCAGATCTGCTTGATTCCCATGAAAACTCTTGAAAACAATTTATACATCACTGATCTACAATGATTCAGAGATCCTTTAGATAGAGTTGCCACTCACTATTGTGAGAAAGATTTTTAAAATGATTCATAACACTACAGATCTGAATCGAAAATTCAACTTGAAAACTTTGCAAAACTTTTAACAACATTTAAAAGAGAGAAAACATCTTTCACCAATTCTGACTCTGAATTACAACAGTATTCTGAAAACAACAATCGGTTGACATGACTGAAGATGAATGCTCTTAGCAACACAATCTGTATTCAACCTTGAAAAATACTGCTGCAAATGGATAAAAAATTACTGAGGTGCATTATTTGGAGTAAGAAAATTTGAAAAGAACATCAGAGAACTTACTACTGAAACCTTTTAATGCACTTCTCCTGCTGTATTGAATCTCTTCTTTTCAAATTATACAGGTTTGTCTTAAATCTGATTCAATACAGTCCCTAGCAGAGTCGCCATTTTGTTGGTGTCTAAAAATGTTACCTATTTCCAAATACCCTGATGAAAACAAAACGTATCTAGGGGCAGCTAACTCCCATTATTAACACATCCATTCAGACACCAGCCAACTATAAGGCATGACCCTTCTTCTTCTTCAGGCTCTGCAAAACCTAGGCAGGTGAACCTCTTTAGATCTGACCATGTGACCAGTGTAATAACCATATTCAAGATCTATAAAAGCAAATGAAACCCCTAATTCTTCTATGCTTAACCAGGAGATCACAAGCATGAAATAGCTAAGGACGTGACTAATGAAATTGGAAAGCTAAGTGCGGGTTATACTTTGAATATCTTTCAACATAAAAGGGAAAATTGACTTAATTATTGAGGAAAGACAGCATATTCAATATGCAACAAAACTTTAATGATCCTACAAGCGACTAGTGCCTTATCCATTAGGGCAACCCTATACTCCAGAATTATGCATCCTTGAACATCAATCAACATATAACATATGTTAAGACATTCATGTTCAGTCTATTCACCTTATGAATTAGACAACAATATCCAATATAACCCATACTTTCTCACATTCTTTTTAATTGAATCTGCAACCTTGTCTAAAATCACAAGCACTTATATGACTCCTTGAGTCAAAGGCAAGCAAACGTCAAACATACAATCGGGCAATTGCAAATAGGTTCAAGATCTTTGTTCTTGAACATATAACATTACAAACTCAATAAGAAAGGAAACAGAATTATATTGAAATTCAAAAGAACTTCTGCACATTGTATTTATCTCCTTGAAATAAGTACATTAGGAATGCATAAAATAAGATACAAGATCACACTAGTGTATTAGAACTATCTATGAAATCCATATGCCGTTCATACAAGACATGCTAGGTACGTGGTTTTCACAGCCTAAGCAGAGCTCCAAGAGCTAAAAAACTTTGGAAAACCAACCAATAACCCCCCTCCTCCTCCTCTAGCCTTGGGATCTCACTTAAATACTATGAGATGCAACAAGCTTCAGGCATAGAGAACTGACAAGTGTCCCTTACAAAAGATATCTTAAGTTTGTAACGGCAGAAAGAAGAAAAAATGATTGACAGAACATTATGTAGATCAAATATTCTCCTGTAAGCTCCTTTTCTATTACCACCTTTTGCTGATTCGACTTTACCACTGATTTGTTGTATGCGCAAATGCTAAGACCGCCCTATTAATGACAAAATCAACTTTGAAGAATATGCACCAACCTAGGCCCGTGGGTTTTGTCATGATGACTACTGAATGAGAGTCATCTTTACTTCCCACTCTTTACTGATCATGCCAGGCTTCAGAAATAACAGAATCATTGCTTAGCATGCAGTACAAAAGCTGGAAAATAATGTGGTTATAAAAAATAACAAAATAGGGATGCTCTGATCCCCAGCCACATCTGTTTCCTTAACCAACTTTTTTCCAAAATCTGCCATCTACCGACACAAAAAGGGGAAACAAGCACAAAGAATGAAGAAGACTATACCCAAAGGTATAAAATCTTCCTCACCCTCTTCCAAAACTATGCACAAGGTCCCAAATATTTCTGCTACCCTGGCATCAAACTAAGATACTTTGAAAATTTGTTTAAAAGATGATGTTTCTGCTGAAAAGGTTGTTAGCTTACAAAGTCTATTCCTTTTTCTTCTTACCACCTTGGTGTCTTGACTACGACACCTGATTACTGGCTTTCCTCTATCAAAAAACCATATACAGGCATATGAAGCTAACCATTTTCCTTTTCTGAACCATCCTCTAAAAATAAATAAATCATTTGTCAAAGTATCAGTGTCCCAAAACCAACTGCTCCCAATGAACAATCCTTCCACTATCCATACCCTCAGACTTAGTGAAATCTTTAGAAACATCTTTTGAAAAACAAACAACAGGACTGAGAAATGTAGAGACTATGGTATACAATTTTACCTGAAGCCTTTCCTTTTATCTCTGTAACTTTTGCATTTTATCCTTGAGCCAACTACTTGACACTCGTGCCAAATCTACCTCAATCTCAGCAGTAACTTTTTTCGTTCAGAGATGACTCACGAATTTCTACTTGCACAAGTTGATATTGGGAAAATCTCACTTGTTACACCCTGTTCTTTACTTTCACACGTGAAGGTTTTCATGTCTCATTAATATGCATGATAATACCACCTTCAATAGTAAAATATGCACCGTCGATCTTGAAAATCGTATTAGTTGATACTGTGAGCATGACGGCTTCGAAATCCACTAGGCAAGCTGGTCCAGAAAAAACCCAATCAAAATTAGCCATGTGTGCAATTTATCTATTAGTGGGCACTTCACACGAGAACCGCAGATCTGAATTGAATCAACAACCTAAGTCCGCCCCACATGTCACTTATGCACTTGCCCGCATTTTGTAAGCTCCTCGCATTTTGAAAATGTGGGCCAACGCCCTCCGTTGATCTAAAGAAGATCAACGGTTGATGAAGAAAATCTTGAACAACCATTGCACTGTGTCTTTTTCACAAAACACGTGATATTTCAAAAATGGCATGATTTGGTTAATTGCGATACGGTCCACAATCCTTTCACCCGCATTATAAAATCATACGAAAATAAAACAATGCGGGCAAATGCTAGCCATTGATGTTGGCTTAGATCGACGGTAATTTAGAATTTCAATAATAGGCGGCCCATCACAATGATCCTGACCAATGAGAAAATATCTTTTATTGCACATGTTCTGACAAAACTGACTGCGGCACTCAAAACTTCGGTGCCTATGAGATCGTTACTTCTTCGCAATATATCATCAATGTCTTTATTGGTCTTAGTGTTCCTTTAATACACCTAATAACTCAACCTTTCTATAGATTCTCTTATTATCCTTTATTCTCAAATTCTCTTCATCAATCAAACAAATGATAGCATTCAAACCAAAGTAAGTAATTGTCTCACCAAAAAGTAGTAGGTTTGATGAAGCTACATCTAGGAGGTCTTGGAGATTATGTACAGTCAACTATCACCACTGAGCATGTTGATGCTAGTGGAGCCCCAACTATTGATCAATTGAAACAGAAGAAAGAACACAATCAGGCAATGTAAAAGATTGCATCTATCCTAAGCTACTCAGTGTTTGATGACATCAAAGAATGTGATTCTGCAAAGAAGATGTGGGATGCCCTAAAAAAGATCTATGGAGGAGACAAGAATGTGATGAGAGCTTAATCTAAAAGCTTTAGAGTAAAGTTTGATGAAATGAGAATGCAAGATGGTCATGCTATAGTCCAATATTATGCAAGAATCAGAGATATTGTTAATGTTATTCAAGGATCTGATGGACAGATTGAAGATGAGACTGTGATCAAAAAAGTAATGAGAACCCTATTGCCTATCTATGCTATTAGAGTCTCTATTATAAAAGAATTGATGTATTACCCTGGTAGAAATATGACCCTTGAAGGACTGGTTGGTAGACTCACTGCTTTTGAACTTTCAAATTTTGATAATTTCATGTCTAAAAATGTTGAATCTACTTTCAAAGCTAACTTGACACTTAAAGAGCCTAAAGATAAGAAAAAGAAAAAGGTCAAACCTACTGCTAGTGATAGTGATACAAATAATGAAGAGCTAGAAGAACTATAAGCACTGCTAGCTAAGAATTTTCATAGAGGCAAAGGAGAATACAAAGGTAAGTTACCTATCATATTCTTTAATCATCATGAGGTTGGTCATATTGCAGCAAGATGTCCTGACAAGTCAAATAACAAGAATGAAGACAAATTCAGAGGTAGAAAAGATGACAATAAAAAAGGCTACAAGGACAAGGGAAAGAAAGCTTGTTACATTGTTGAAGAAGAACCCAATGATGAATCTGAAGATCATAATGATGAAGTTTTCTATGTTGCTATGAAGGATGATTCTGATGAAGATGAGGCAATTGCATTGATATCTTATGTGAATAAAAGTGACAGATGGATCATTGATAGTAGATGTTCACATCACATGACGGGAGACAAAAGTAAGCTCAATACCCTTGACTATTACAATGGAAATAGTGTTAGATTTAGTAATGATGCTCCATTTCTGATTAAAGGAAAAGGATCAATAAGATTGATAGATAAGATCATGTTTGACAATGCTTACTATGTGGAAGGATTTAACTATAATCTATTGAGTGTTTCACAATTGAATAGTTTAGGTTGCAAAGTTGAACTTGATAACAGAAAAGCTAAGATCTATGAAACTGATAGAAAACTAATTAGAAGTGGAGATCAGACTAGAGGTAATCTATTTTATGTTTATATGAATGATGCTACTTGTCTTGTTGTACAATTTTATGATGTGTGGCTATGGCACCAGAGGTTATGTCATGTAAATATTGACAATTTGGTCAGTATCAATAAGATGAAAAGAGTTAGAGGTTTGCCAAAACTGAAGAAACCTGATAATGTGATTTGCAAACAATGTCAGTTAGGCAAGATGACAAAGTCTAGTTTTAAAAGTAAGACTCATACTTCAAAAGAAATTCTTGAATTAGTTCATATTATTTTATGTGGACCAATTTATGTGCAAAGCTACAAAAGTGACAAGTACATTATCCTATTTGTTGATGATTACTCAGAATGATGACGGTAATATTTTTAAAAGAAAATCCTAATGCTTTTCAAATGTTGAAGTGGTATGTGGCAAGAGTTGAAAAGGAAATTGGCAAGAGCTTGAAATGTCTAATATCTAACAGAGGTGGAGAGTTTACATCAAATGAGTTTGAAAACTTATGTAATGATAGAGCAATCAAGAGACAAACTTATGCACCTAGTACCCCTCCACAAAATGGTATTGTTGAAAGGAGGAACATGTCTGAAATGGATTGTACTAGAACACTAATGATGGAGAAGAATTTTTCTTTGAAATACTAGAGAGAAGTTGTTAGTACAACTGCCTATACCTTAAACTGAGTGCAAGTCAAGAAAGGTACAAATTCCACACCTTTTGAATTATGGTATGGATACTCACCCAATGTCAAATATTTAAAGGTATTTGGAAGCAAGTGTTACACTCTTAAGGACAATAGAAATGGTAAACTTGATGCTAAAATTGGAGAAAGTATATTCCTAGGCTATTCCACAAGAAGCAAAGATTATAAGTGTTTAAGTGCTAACACTAAAAAAGTTGTGGAAAGTGAAAATGTAAAGTTCGATGAATATAAAGAAGTGCATGAAGATGAACCAAAGAAGGAACCTAAAAACTAGATAACCTTTATCTACTACTATGAAGACATGTCTATCAATTATGATAATTTTGCAAATCAAGTTGTTAATTAATAGGAATTAGTGACTATTGAGTCACATACAATGGATGTCGAGTTACATTCAAGAACTAAGTTGCATTCAAAAGCCAAGTTGAAATCAGAAGATGAGGTACATTCTAATACTAAGATCACTATATATGAAAGGAATGTCGAGTTACCTAATAGAGAAGTGCACAGTGAATCTAAAATTGAAAGACCCATTGTAGAAAGAAGAGCTAAACGAAGGTTGTCAAAGTATGTCAAAAGACATCACCCTGTTGGACAAATTATTAGAGATAAAGAAGATAGACCAATGACAAGGAATAGGTTGAGAAATGACACATGTTTGTTAAGCATGCATGAACCTAAGTTAGTGAAGGGTGCATTAGAGAATGAAGACTGGAGTAAAGCCATGAAATAAGATATTGATCAAATTAAGAAGAACAAAACATGGACTCTAGTACCCAGACCAGAGAACAAGAATGTGATTGAAACCAAATGGGTGTACAGAAACAAATTGGATGAGAATGGTGAAGTCATAAGGAATAAGGAAAGATTAGTTTGAAAAGGGTATGCACAAGAAGAAGGAATTGACTATGGAAGAGAAATTTTCCCTAGTTGCAAGATTGGAAGGAGTAAGAACTCTACTTGCTTACTGTACATACAAAGGTTTTAAAGTTTATCAAATGGATGTAAAGTTAGCATTTTTGAATGGTATACCACAAGAGGAGGTTTACATAGAACAACCAAAATGATTTGTTGATCCAAACAACAAGAACATGGTGTGTAGATTACACAAAGATTTATATGGTTTCAATCAAGCTCCCAGAGAATAGTATGAAAGGCTTCATGACTATCTTGCAAAGATTGGTTTTGAGAAGATTGACAACAACATCAATCTGTACTTGAAGAAAAGGGAGGTAAAGGAATTTTACTAGCTGAAATGTTTGTTGATGATATCATATTTGGAAGACAAAATGCATTATGTAAGACATTTGCAAATGAAATGAAGAAAGAGTTTGAGATGTCTATGTTTGGAGAGATAAATTTCTTTATTGGACTGCAAGTATATCAGATGAAATATGGTATTTACATCACTCAATCCAAATATGTGAAGGAAATATTGAAATTTTTTGGTATGGATGATTCAAAACCTATTAGTACTCTTATGGTGACATGACACAAACTATCCAAAATTGATGATTCTTCTGAAGTAAATCAAATATTGTACAAGTCTATGATTGGCAAATTTAAATATATAGTTCATAGAAGACCTAACACTGCATTAGTTGTTGGGATTTTTGCAAGGTTTTTTGCAAATCCTAAGGAGAATATTTAAATGGTTGTTAAAAGGATCATGAGATGTTTGAAAGGAACAAAATACTATGTTCTATACTACAAGAAAAATGACAAGTTTGAATTGAGAACCTATACAGATGTTGATTGGGCTGGAAATATTGATGACATAAAGAGTACAAGTGGAGGAGCATTTTTCTTAGGAAAGAGATTGGTCACTTGGACCAGCAAGAAACCAAATTGTATATCACAATCTACTATTGAAGCTAAATATGTGGCTATTGTAGTGAATTGCATCAATGTGGTATGGATCAAAAAGTTACTCAAAGGAATGAAGGAGGAAATTATTGATCCTGTGGTACTCTACTATGACAATACAAGTGCTATAAACATATTAAAGAACCTTGTGATGCATACAAAGACAAAACACATTGCAATCAAGTATCATTACTTGAGAGAGTTAGTTCAAGACAAAGAAGTGGGAATAGAATATGTGAATATAAAAGAGAAAATAGCTGATATATTCACAAAGGATTTACCTAAGGATGCACATGAATATCTTATAGGTAAACTAGGGGATAACCCTATCCAAAGATAATTAGGAAGCAAGAGTAGTGCCCTGTATCAACTAAGTTGAATGACATATTTTACAAATTGATGCAGTGGATCTTACTTTAGGACTTGCCTAAAGTAAGGAATGAGCTGAAATAGAAGATTTATAGTCACATACAAGGTGACAGAGGGAGAACCTAAATTGATTATATCTGCATGTATAGATGACAAGTCTTTGGCATTGTTGTCAAAGAGGGAGATATAAGGCAAAGGGAGATATAAGAGAAAGAGGGAGGGAGAATATAACAGAGAGCTTACTGAGAATATATTGATATCAGAGGGACAAGATTAGAGGAAGGCACTCATATTGATAGAGGGAGAGATTTCAACACAAGGTATAAAGTTTCTTTTTGGTATTATTGTTGGTATTGGTTTGCCATCAATGCGAAAGAGGAAATTGTTGAAATGAGATTGTTTAAGTGAAGAAGATTGATGAAACCTATCATGGAATAATTTTTATTTTGTCACTGATGTCAAACCTACTACTTGTTGGTGAGACAATTCTTTATTTTGGTCTAAATGTTATCATTTGTTTGATTGATGAAGTGGATTTGGAAAGAAAGGATAACAAGAGAATCTAGAGAAAGGTTGAGTTATTTGGTGTATTAAAGGAGCACTAAGACCAAGAAAGAAATTGATAATATAGTGTATTGTTTATCTACTTAAGGCTATAATGAAAGTATACTTGAGCAAAAAGTAGAAAAAGGCTAAGTAAAGAAAAGAGTCTACCAAGCCTAACTGAGCAAACAGTGCAAGCCGAGAAAATTTAGTATAGGCTTAGCAGAAAATAGTTGAAGTTGAGTGAAGAAAATTAGTATGAGTCAAGAAAATTAGTATGAGTCGAGCAAGTGAAATCTAGTTGGTGCTGAGTGAAAAAAGTCCAGTATGTGCCAAACACCAGTAAAGACCTAGTGGATGTCGAGAAACTCGGTGTTGGCTGAGCATCAGAACACAATGTTTGTCAAGCAAACAAAGTTATTGCCAGGTGCCAGTCAAATATGTTAGATCCAAGATTCAATGAATCTAAGTCAACTAAGATGATTTCTTGAATTGTGTGAAGCATGTGGAAGATTTCTATGATGAGCTTGTGGCATAGAGTTCAAGATAAATCATTTTGAGGAAAACTCAAAGAGGATTGTAGAGGAAGTTTCTATAAGGAAATAAAATGAAAAAGTGGGTAGACTCATTGAATCTTACCTAACCCTAGAATGGACAATTGTGGTTAAGTGGTGAAAGACCTAAATTATCTATTTATAGAGATAGTAGGTAAAATGTGCAAGAACCTAAGGAAGACAAGAATTCTAGGTATTGCTTCATATGGTGGCCAAATAGAAGAGTTTGTAATTGGCATGCAAAGAATGAAGACTTAAGAGGATGGATGCTTGAAGGTTGAACAAGCTGTCAGAGATGAAGAGGATCAATGCCAAACAGAATGGAGGATTGAATGTGAGATCTATAATCTGTATGTGAGTTATTATTGTTATCATATCAAGTCCTATTGTTACTCTCTAGCAATTGTATCAATTTGGATAAATCCTTTGGATTAAGATTGACCTAATAGTCATTGGTAAATCATTTAATAGGGTGACATTCAAATGGAATGTTCTATTGTCTTCTAACAAGGCTCACTCCTAATAGGGTGATTGAAATTGTAATGCCCCGCTTGAAGATCCTTGGAACACAAGGATAAAATAAGTATTGAATTTTTTTATTTTTTTAAGATAAGTTACTTAGAAACAACAAAAGTAACCAAATGCAATAATGAAACACCTGTAGACACTTAGAATTGTCCTAAACATTTTATTAATTCATTTCATATTTCCTTTGACATTATAATTATTTATTAATTAATTAATTATAATTGTCATATTCTTCTACTTATTTAATTAAATAGGTTCACTTTCCTAATGTATTTAAATTTAGTTTGAATACTACCCACCTAATGTGTTAAATTTATTTAATGAATAGTGTTCCATAAATCCTCTTTTAAATAAATTTCATTTATTTAATTCCCTCCATTTCATTAAATTTTTTAATCCTATGATTAAGTTAAAACTTATTTAATTTAATCCTAAACCTTTCCTAGAACTTACTCTACACCCATCACTCTCATCCTTCTAAGCCTACCCACTACTTAATCTCACTTATTTATCCTAAACACCTTGCTAAAACCTCTTTTAGCTCCTAAGTGTGTGCTCACACATGTGTGAGAAACCCTTCACACTTCTCACACCTCTCACACCTTCCACACTTCTTACACTTTTGTCCCCGCACTCCTTCCTTTAAGTTTGCTCACACATGTGTGAGCAAACTTTGAATGTTGACCTTTGCATGGCTTGTCTCCTTAGCCCATGTGACACCTATGTAAATTTCACATGGATGCCACCTCCCCAAGGCCTCTTTCAAACCTATAAATATAGCTCTTGTCTCAAGCATTGGACCATCTCCCTCATTTGCATTGTTATCATGCTAGTGTGATTCTAGAGCTTTTTAGAGATTTGTATTCTTAGAACTAACCTTTGGTAGTTGTTTGCATTACTTAGATTTCTAGTTTGCATTAGCTTTCATGGTAGTATGATGTTGTAGGTTTCTTTCTTGCATTGCGTTTCCATCTCACTTCTATAATTCTTTGAGAATTGGCTCACTCATAGTCATTTCTTGAAGGTATTCTCCATTCATTTAATCTTAGATTCATTCATCTCATTTTGTATATCATTTATCATTCAAGGGATTCAATAGTTGTGTTTGGGAGAGCACATCTACATCCCTCACACTTGAGCACACCAACAATGCCTCTTATGGGCACCCTTGTTGAGCTGCTTTGAGGTTATGTGAGGACTTTTATTTTTGGTTGCATAAGTTGTTAAACTCAAGTAGATTTTAGTTGTATTTCCTTTGGTTTCTAATCTTCTATATGCACATGTTACAACTAACATTTGTTTGTTTACACGTGCTCCCGATAGGTTAGGTTTTCCCATATACATTTTAGCACGGCCGGTGGGACCCACATCCCTTTTCTCATTTTAAAAATCAGTCAAAAAATGCAAATTTTTGGGTTAAAAACTGTGCACTGTCATCTCTGTTAAGACATAGTGTCGTCTGTGCAAACGTTTTGTCATCTCTGCAGACTGTCGTCTCTTTAGATTGGCATCGTTGCCTGTTTTAAAATTGTAAAAAAAAAAATTGTTCAGTCATCTCCATAGTTTAGCTGTATTCGAGTTGTAATCAGTCATCTCCCTAGTTTTTAGACTTTGTTGTTTGCATTGTAGGCAGCCCAAAATCAGTCTTTTTTATAAACTATCATCTCTATTGTTGAACTAGCATCTGTGCTAATAAACTGGCATCTTTGCCTCTAAACTAACATCTTCGTTCTAGACTGTTGTCTGCATTTTCCTGACAACCCATTGTTTTGGCATCTACAATTTTTTGGCGACTCTTAATTTTATCATCTGCAAATTTTGTCATCTTTGAGTTCTATTGTTTGTGTGTTTTGGCATCTCTGCTTTGCTATTGTTGTCTGTGATCAACCAGAGTAAGTATAAGGTATTAACTATTTCATCTTTTATCATCTCTAAAGTTCTGTCATCTCTAAAGTTTGTCATCTGCGCTTGCATTCTGTCGTGTGCATTTTATTTATTTTTAAATATAAAACAAAATTTGACTTTTTATGGTTCCGTGGAATTAGAGTCACTCTAAGCTTATTTATGTATAGAAAAAACAACAAAAAAAGTTTTTTAAAAAAATTCCCATACTTTACTTTCATTTTTTTTATTTGTTGGAGCTAATCAAGTGGGTTATTGCAGCATTGCAGATGACAGCATTTTAAACACCTAACCATGTTTTCTTGCAGGTTTTTCTTAAAGTTTTATTGCTCTTGGGAATGAACTTGAATGCTTAAACACTTATCTTTTAATGAATGTTGCACTTAATGGGATAAATCAAACACACTCTTCAATGACTAAAACTTAAAACAAGCAAATCCAATCTTGAATGCATAATCAATTGAACAAAATTTTTCATTTGGATGAATGTTGTTAAAACACAGCCTTGAATGCCTTAAGAAAATTCACAAACATTTTTTGGAATGAATTCTTAGAAGTCAAATACACTCTTGAATGCATAAAGGTCAAAGAACAATGCTATGATACATATTTCAATTTGGATTTAAAATGGATCTCATCAAATCTTGAATGCTTAAGGATCAAAGAACATTGTAATGAACATTTGGATTTGGTGGTTAAAACAAACACTCACTCAATCTTGAATGCATAAAGGAATTGACTCTTTCCTTATCAAATTTCTTATGTTGATGACACTCTATTTTCTTATGTTGGTAAACTCTTAATTTTTATTATGTTGATGATTTTGTCAAGTTGGAAAGAACATTGTATGCTATAAACACGAGTGTCTTCAAGAATAGCTTACAAAACCTAAAGCTCAATCGAAAAAGAACAAGTGTCTTTTAAACCCAAGACCACTTGCATATTCACTCCTCTCACGCCTTCGGGTGATCTTGAGTGCACAAGAAATAAGTGGCCTTGTTTTACACTTTTTAGGAGGTCTACTTGGGGATTTCATCACCCCTTGGGACAACCTCAACTCTAGCATTCTGGAAAAGTATAAATATTAGGAGGTGAATTGAAAGACACCTCTCTTAGAAGTAAAATCTTGTCACTCTTGGCTAAGCCCCAAAGAACTTTATACCTTTGGGAAGTGAAGGTGGAGATTTGGGTTACCGTCTCCTCCGAGTTGTGTGGCATTATTTTCTTTCATCTATAGATTTGGGCCTCACATACCTTGTGTATATTGAGGACACCCCTAGCTGAGCTTGTATATCCTAGTCAAAACCTTATAGGATTGTTGGCATATTTGAAGTGCTAAGTGTTCAAAAACCTCCCCATTTGAAGGGGACACACCGTCTAATATTTTTCTTGTATATATATTTCATTGTATGCTTTGCATGTTATGTTTCAAAAAAATCCAAAAACATCATAAAAGTTCAAAATCCCAAAACATTTCAAAAACAACAAAAAGAATCTCCAGTTTTCCACACCACTTCTTCTATCCATCAAATTCATCACCATCGTGCTTCTCTTGTCTTAATCATTCAAATCATTCCTCAAAATCTTAATCTTCTCTAATCATCTGAATCATTTCCTCATATTTTTAATCATTCAATCAAATTCCTAATCATCATCCTAATCATAATTCATAATCCACATCAAGATCTAATTCCCTCATTCAATGATTCATCCTCGTGATTCTTAATCCAATCCCTTGTCAAATTCATTTCTTTTCTAATCAATTCCTAAGTCAATCCATTTGCATTTCCATCCAAAATCAATCACTCTTTCTTCATCTATTCAAATCTTCTTCTAATTCAATTTTTCATAAAATATTCTACTTTGGACTTAGGAGCACCATCATAATCCTTGGACTTTAATCTTAGTTATCTTGAATGACCTAGATCTTATCAAGGTTATCTCAAACCTTCATCCAAATATAAAATCAAATCAAATCAAATCAAATCCAATCAATATCAAGTCAAATCCAATTCAAATCAAGTCAAAAAAAATTCTAAAATTGCTCCTAGTCCCAAGTTCATATTCCATCCATCATCAAATCTTTTAGTGCTCTTCATCTAAGATCCATGGATAAGAATTGGCTTAATCAAATGGTTGAAGATCTTCAAAGGCAATCTGGAGTTATACCTCCCTTTCAACCTACGTATCAAATCAATCCTCAAAACTTCATATCTAATTCTAATCTATCTTATGTTCATTATTATTCTACCTCTGACAAGGGAAATCTACCTCATTATCCTTCAAACACATACTATTTTGTTCATAGCCCACACAATTCATCAAACAGAAATATCATTGCCAAAGAAATTGAGGAACTGAAGAATTCTATCTTGAGCCTAGCTAATCAAAAGCAAAAATCCACCTTCCATGACATATGTCCTCTTCCCCTATGTTTTGCAGACCATAGTCCTCATGTCCCATCCAACCCAAATCCTCCATGTAATTCCCCATACTTTGACCTTAATGTCAAAAACCATCATCCCAATCCCCTACCCATACCTCTACCTTCACACAATCCTAATCCTCCAAAATCAACATCATCCCCACTGTGTAATAGGTTTATCTCACTAGAAACCTTTTCTAAGTACAAAAATAAAAATAAAGTGATCATGTCACCCAAAGTCATACACCCAATTCCATCTCAAGACCTTCCTCCAAAGCATGTCATTATAGATTCCTCTTCTCCTCTAGATCTGAGCATTTCTCCATCCCATCATTCCCTTATCCTTCAAGATCCATTTATTCCTCTTAGTCCATCTCATGATCCCCTTCCTAATCAAGATCAAGACATTCCATGTATCGCGCACATTACTAATTTCATTCCATCTCAAGAGTTAGCATCCATAGATCCTCCACTTCATGAAGAGGTTCCTTCCACTCCATCCACTAATATTCGTCCATGTCAAGATCAAATCACTCCATCTCATGGTTCCATTCCCTCCACTCCATTATATGATTCTATTCCATCTCATGATCCACTCATTCCACTACATGATCCTCTTTTAAGTCAAGATCAAAGTACCCCTTTATTTGCCTTTCATGATCCCACTCCATCTTGAGATCCTATTATCCCTCATAATCCCCCTTATGATCCTAATCCTCCACATGATCCTATCACACCTATCCAATCCACTCATGAACCCCATATACATGGACTCACATCTTGTATTGAAAATGATAAGTATCCCATTGAAGAAATAATGTCTCAAGATGTTGGTACACCTTCCACTCCTTTCAAATCCAAAATTCCTCCATCCAAACCCAAATGTTCCCAACATCCATATTCCAAGTCCATTTTGGGACCTTATATCCATCATTTTCTTCCTTCCTCACTTCCATCCATTTTGGGTCCTTATGTTCCAAAACCGAACCCTTCATCCCTTCCATCCATTTTGGGTCCTTACATACATCCATACACCATATCCAATTCTTCCACATCATCTTGTCATGCTCCTAGTAAAGATCAACAAAGGCACACATACTTGAAATTGTTCACATGTTCACCATCCATAATTTCACCAATAAGCTCTCCATACCATTTATCCTCATACACTCATACCATGGCCAATGGAAGCAAGTTGGATGCTAAAGATAAAGTGAATCAAGCCACAAATCTGCAAAAGTCCAAGGATCAACATGTCCCCTCTAAAAGACATGTCCAAGAAAAGAAAAATATGATCCAAAACAAAACTAGAAGGCCACAAAGGCTAAAAATGAAAAATGCAAAAATTCTGTGGATTCCAAAGCTACTTGATGAAGCAATGAATCTCAAGAAAGATTTAAAATGATATCCAATTTTGCTAATCCAAAGGCTTCCCTCATTCATAAATCACCCAAGCTTCCATTTTCCAAATCCATTTTGGGTTCTTATATACCCAAATCCACCATCCTAAATCCATCATCTCCTTCATCCATTTTGGGTCCCTATATCCCAAAAATCAAAATTTCTCCTACATATCCTCCGAAATTTCCTCCTTTCCATCACCCTTCAAGGTGTGTGTCAATGAAGATCTTTCCACCTCCTTCATCCACCCATTCACAAGTCTTCCAACCTAGCATCCATCAACCATGTCTTCCTCCCAACCACTCCTCCTCCTTAATCCAAACTTTTTCATAAGTCATTGTCCTTCATTCACTATCCTACAAACATCTATGAGAAAATAGTCAAAATAACAAAGAAAAAAGAAAAAGATATCAAGGGATCCCATCCATGTGACTAGATGTTTGAGTCCTTTATTTTTTTCCTTATCATGTATCTATTATCTTCCAATTCCACTTATACATCCATACACTTTTCCTCTTCCACTTGCACTCTACAATGGGGGCAAGCTCCAACCATACCACGCTATCTTGCATATCGTCCATACTTCCATCTTTTGGCCATCATCCTTTTCCATCTTTGATCTTGACTATCATTTTCCTTTCATCCACTTCATATGCCACATTTCATCCATACTCTTCATATCATTATCCCTTTTTCATACCCTCCCTCTCATATCCCTTATTCATTCTACTTTCATGCCCATGCTCATGATCAATACTAGACAATAACAAAATGTTCATAAATGCTTTGGAAGAACACATGCCTTCCCGTCCTCCATACAATACCCTTAACACCATTTTTCATCCATTATTTCTCATAACATGTCCTTCCATTTTCATATCCTTGGAATGGGACATTGTTGGTCACTCCTTTGAAACATGGTCCTCAACTCCACATTGTCCTATACCAAATCCTTCGATCCCCCATATTATTCCTCCATTTAGATATCCCCAACCTTCTCATCCATTTTCCATTCCTTGGTTCTCCCTTGTCATTGGTCTCCATCTATTATATCATGCCTCCTTTCATATCAAATTCAATCCAAGTCTTCCAATCCATTCAATCAATTAATTTATCCTCTCTAATCAAATTCCCTTCTTCTGATCATTTCCTACAAATCAATTTACATCTTATCTAAGTCTCTTTTTTCTTCTCATCAACATCATTCATCTCATTCAATTAAGTTCTTCAATTATCTTATCATATCTTATCCAAATTTTGCTATTTATCTCATGACACTGAGCTTCAACCCATCAAATTGAGCTTATCAAATAGTGATTGCAAACAAACTTACACAAATTTACATTGAGACTATATGATTTGAGAACATCATTCCTTTCTCTGTCATTTCTAGCAAACAATCACAAATATTTCAATATAATTCAATCAAACGATCAATTTTTGCCTTACAGGATGAATCCTTCCCATATGGGCTTTACAAATTCACCATCTAAATAAAGTTCATGGCAAGAATTGTCAACTGAATAACTACTTGGTCATAAGGTCTTTTTGTTGATTTTATCTTTGTGTGTCAGCGATCGCCTTCCTAAGTGTGCCTCGATCTTTAATATCTTGGTATCATTTGAATGGTTTAACCTGATTACACGTGTCATTTTGTGATATGATCTATTTTCATGATTCTTTAGCACATCTCTACCAATTTTTGAGTTATGGTTATGCATTTCTCACTGGAGGCAATAGGTTAGCATACTTTCCACCAAGATCCCTAACAAGACTTTAGGTGTGCCTAGACGTCTCTAGTATGTATATGTCATTTGTTCCATCATGAATTTGAAACCTACATCTATTGTGTTGAGAGTCTAGTCCATGCAAAGGAATCTTGTCATCTATGCTACTATAGCATTTGATGCATAACTCCTCTTGCAATATCAAACTAGGATGTGCACTCCCATATGAACACAACTGAATCCCTTGCATTCATGTAGTTAAGATGCATTTAGATTAATCATTATCCAATTCACCCTACTTCATTCCACTCTTACCAACAAGTCATGCAAAGCCTTTCTTTAAGCCTTTTTCCTCCCCTTTTCCTTCCTGTGTCTATTTTTGAGAAAATGGAAAAAATTATATTCATTTTTCACCCCATTTCCTCAAGGGGGCACCCTTCTCCCCTGTTGTCACTTTGACACAACTCTTAGGACTCCTATCCTCTCTGGGGCAACCTATATTTTCTTTTCTTTGATATAATGTTGTTTCGACATCACATCAAAGAGGGGCAAAATGTAGACACTTAAAATTGTCCTAAGCACTATATTAATTCATTTAATATTTTCTTTGAAATTATAAATTTTTATTTAATTAATTAATTATATTTATCATACTCTTCTAATTATTTAATTAAATTTATTTAATTAAATAGGTTCACTTTCCTAATGTATTTAAATTTACTTTAAATACTACCCCCCTAATGTGTTAAATTTATTTAATGCATAGTGTTCCATAAATCCCCTTTTAAATAAATTTCATTTATTTAAATCCCTCCATTCCATTAAATTCTTTAATCTATGATTAAGTTAAAACTTATTTAATTTAATCTTAAACCTTTCCTAAAACCTAGTTTACACCCATCACTCTCATCCTTCTAAGCCTACCCACTACTTAATCCCATTTATTTATCCTAAACACCTTGCTAAACCCCTTTTAGTTCCTAAGTGTGTGCTCACACATGTGTGAGAAACCTTCACACTTCTCACACCTCTCACACCTTCCACACTTCTTACACCTTTGTCCCCCCACTCCTTCCTTTAAGTTTGCTCACACATGTGTGAGCAAACTTTGAATGTTGACCTTTGCATGGCTTGTCTCCTTAGCCCATGTGGCACCTATGTGGATGCCACATGGATGCCACCTCCTGAAGGCCTCTCTCAAACCTATAAATAGAGCCCTTGTCTCAAGCATTGGACCATCTCCCTCATTTGCATTGTTATCATGCTAGTGTGTTTCTAGAGCTTTTTAGAGATTTGTATTCTTAGAACTAACCTTTGGTAGTTTTTTGCATTACTTAGATTTCTAGTTTGCATTAGCTTTCATGGTAGTATGATGTTGTAGGTTTCTTTCTTGCATTGCATTTCCATCTCACTTCTAGAATTGTTTGAGGATTGGCTCACTCATAGCCATTTCTTGAAGGTATTCTCCATTAATTTAGTCTTAGATTCATTCATCTCATTTTGCATATCATTTATTATTCAAGGGATTCAATAGTTGTGTTTGGGAGAGCACATCTACATCCCTCAACTTGAGCACACCAACAAGGCCTCTTATGGGCGCCCTTGTTGAGTTGCTTTGAGGTCATGTGAGGACTTTTATTTATGGTTGCATAAGTTGTTAAACTCAAGTAGATTTTAGTTTTATTTCCTTTGGTTTCTAATCTTCTATATGCACATGTTACAACTAACATTTGCTTATTTATGCGTGCTCTCGACAGGTTAGGTTTTCCCATATACAACACCAAGACAAGGTGATGAGAACAAGGAACATGGAAAGACTCACACATTCACCTACACCAATGGAAGTCTTACAACTACTTCCAAAAATCTTCAAGCTCAAAACCACAATTCCCAAACCAAAGATCACACAAATCACAAGAATGTACTAAGGGGACATTCTCTTTCAAACCCAAAGTAGAAGCTCCTAGCATGGTAAGACATACAAGTCCATATCTACAAAATGTATCATAATCATGACTCTTAAGTAGAGACCAAAAACAAGAATGCATAAGACAAGGGCTCAAAGTTATAACCACTCATCTCCTAAACACCATGCCAAAAGTTAAATGTTGACTCCTATAATTTGGCTAAGTTTGAAATCTTGAAGCCTTGAAATTTGGCTAAGTTTAAATTATTGAAGCCCTAAAATATCTTAGAATATTTATCTTAACTCAGAGAGGTTTGGAACCTATCTCAAATAAATCATCACATATATTAAAATATATCAACTCATATTATATATAAGGAATTAAATATACGTCAACTTATACTTAAATGATATATTTTAAACCCCATAGAAAAATATATTGAACTAGGAAGGAGTGCAACCCTAAAGGGTACCCAAAACACCAATCAACTCTTAACCAATAAGTCTAGAGATACTTGTTGTTTTCCCAAGTAGGTTTTTGTAAGAAACTAAGTGACACTTTACAATAGCCAGGCGATATTTCTCACTATAGTCAGGCAATAATTTTTGCCTAGACAATACTTTTCACTATATCCAGGAGATACTTCTCAGTATAGCCATGTGATAATTCTTAGTATGGCTAGGTGATACTTTACTAGTGTTGTACAATATTTCACACAAATATGGCGTGATACTTTCCCGTATCGTACGATCTTTCTCCTTAAGGTATGTGATACTCTTTCAGTATCGCCCAATGCTGAACCACTATCACCCAAGATTGAAAAGAAACAACTCGACGAACAATCAAAAGGGAAAAAGAGTCAAGATCTCCACACCGAGGAGTACCGAATCCACAATAATTGAGGCTTGGACACTCAAACACATTAAGTACAAAAAACCATGCAACAAGGAGTAGAAAACAACTATCCATCTAATCCATAACAACATATGAAGGAATGCATGGGAAGAAACATCACAATGTACATGCATGGTTCATAAACCAAACATCATTTAAAGTAAAACATAAACATCTAAGCACCAACATAACTAAAACTTGTGCGTTATTCCTCCCAACCATAATAGCATCATGAAACCTCAAAGGCCCTAGCCATCCCCTGCGCGTAACATCCAAAACTTCCAACTAGATAGTCAGAGCTGTCTTATGAGGGAGTTACTACTACAAATGTAACTAACATCATAAGAATGCTAATCCATCAAAGCATAGACACTCCAACTAGTAGTGAAGCAAATCATCTATCCATATGCCATAAAATCATAATAAAGTAATGCATCAAATGAAGCTAACATCATCTAAACATGATATCCATACATTCCAATGAAAGCATAATTCACAAGGAAACATACTTCAAAAACCTAGATAAACCAAGTGAACATCAAGCAACAGTCACACAGGAATAAATGGATTGTCTCTTTACTCTGATCCCCAGTAGTGGTATAGGTAGCTATGCCTCCCAACCACATGGAACTCGTAGGTCCACTCCCACCATGCTGATGGAGATAAGGATCCAACCACAAAAACACATAAAGAAAACTTCCATGGCTAACACTCATGCTAACTAGTAAAGAGGACTACAACCAAGATCATGAGACAATGCAAATGGATCAGGTCCTAGTCAGACACTCAATGGGTCAACTATGTAGGGACTCGTTGGAGGATACATTGCTTGGCATCGGGTAGCCCAAGTTAGTATCATGCAGCATCAACTTCCCAATAGAAGGCACACACATTGTGTCCTTGGACTAACACAGGGTGCTCACATATCCTTTTATTATCTTAAATTGATTACCTAGTAATTTATTTAGTTATCACTTAATTGAGCCTTCTTCATGCCAACCTAGGAAATAGTCACCAAGGTTGTAGTAGAAGCCCCTCCGTAGTGCTACCCTACCCTACCCACACTCATCCAACGATGAGTGCCCATAGGCATGCATATTCCTAACCCAACCCCAAATGAACATAACTCCACCAAAATGCAACCGTGAGTTTAGGCCTCACAAGTCACTCGAAAAATGCATGCACACGTACTCATGTGTGGGTGCACCACCATCATGAAGATCATAAAACATGGGTTGGATGACAACACAAGCAAAATAACACTCAACTAAATACAAGATCGGGAGTATAGATTCCACTTGAATCCTAATGAACAATAAAACCAAACATCATGAACTCACTCTACTGACCTCAATCCGAGAGTATGGATTCTACACAAATCCAGTAATTCAACCAAACCAAACATCATGAACTCACTAGACCGGTCTTAAACCAAGAGTATGGATTCTACATGAATCCTAGCATCCATGAAATAACAATAAGGGTTTGACTATAAACAAAAAAATTAGGTATAAAATAACTCAACCAAATAAAAAATTGGGAGTACAGATGTGACACACATCCCAATGAAAACATAAAGATGCAAAAATGGTCGGATTGACATCACCCACTCACTTTAACATAAAACATCAAAAAGAAAGAATGAAGTAAATAACCATAGCATTAAATCCAACATATAAACGTACTCAGAGGATATGTCCAAATACTAGATCACCATATATCATCATAAAACATATTGTCATCTCAAAAAAGGCATTATCATGCAGATATGATCAACTGAACATCATAGTAATCTAACATGGACAATTCACTTTTAATTATTTAAGCATTTAATAATAGTTGTTTAAACAACATTAAAAGACACTTAAAACACATAAGTGAACATAGTCAAATGCATGACTAGGCACTACTACAGGAACCTAGTCCAGTGTACCAAGATAATAATACATATTGCAATCACTACACACATCCCAAGGTAATCATGAAACAACCTCATGATACCACATCAATCCTAGTAGCCATTGGCACAAACCTCAACAAAACCATCTAACACATCATATTCTCATAAATTAGTCATAAGCATAATCAAAGAAACTGATATAGTAACATAAATCAAATTGCCTCAAGGGTGTAGACCACTCGTGGTCCCAATCACAATCACTTCACAACAAAAGATCAATAAGGTCGCATCCATTGAGATGACTTACAAAAATCAAATGGGAGAGACACTACATTAAGTAACTTATCTTAAGAAAAAAAGTTATGTGCATGTTTTATCCTTGTGTTCCAAGGATCTCCGGGTGGGGCATTACATAATTCTTTTAACCAAGTCACATTTAATAGTGTGCATTGGAACCTTTAACATGGTTGGCTCCTCACATAGCTCACTTTAGAAGAGTGAAAATTGGTAGCATGTTGCTAGTGGTTTTTTCCAAATTGGATTTTCAGGTAAAATCCTTGTGTCAAAATGTGCGATTGATTTTGTGATTTTGCAAATTTATTTTGACATAAGACAACAATATGCATATGTTTAAGATATTGAATGTTCAATGTATGCATAAGGATAAGTTGCAGTACTGAAAATTTGTATTTATACATTTGGACCTTGGATAACTAATTCACCCCCCTCTCAGTTATTCTAAAGTATTCCAATAGTCACAAGAGGAGGAGCAATAAGAGGCTAAGAGGTAGGAGGAGGAACCACACTAGGAAGAGGGTCCTCACTAGGAGAAGGATCCACACTAGAAGAAGAAACCACACTAGGGGGAAAACCATACTAGGAGGATTAGTAGGTGCAAGAGGTGGTTGACCATTAGAGATAGAAGAATCGAAAGAAATAGGAGTAGAAGGTGTAGGTAAAACACCATGGGAAATATCCCTAGGCACACTTAACTCAAAAATATTTCAATACTTATGAGCTTGATAAGTGCAAATAATATAGTTTGGACGAGTAGGGGGTGTAGTAGGAATAGAAGGCCAGAATAAATCAATAGTAGTACAATGTTAAGGTTTAGAAGGGTGATAACTTAGACTACGATTGATTGTCTTAATCTCACCATCATAAGGAAATCTAATTCACTAATGAATAGGGGAAGCAATGACTTGTATAGAAGTCAACCAAGGTAAACCATGCTTCACTTGGTACTGATCTAAAGTACAAACCTCTGAGGAATGAAATAAGCTCACATTGGTTTCCATTCTAAGACTGAAGCTAAAAGAGGTTAAACAAAGTCAGGGCAACATAAGCAACAAGTACTAAGACATCAATAAATAGAAAACTAATAGACTTCGAGGAAGGATCCAAAAGAGCCTAGATTGCTTGATGTCATTTGTTGATGCCAGCTAAATGAAACTGAATAAATCTGATATAAGATGAAACCTAGTGTCATGCAATGATGAGAAGTTTAGGGAAATAATAAAGTAGTAAAACATAATTGAAGTAACAAAATAAAATTCCAAAAACACAGCCAAGAAAAAGATTAGAACTAGGAGTACAAACTAATAGGATTCAATAATATGTACCCAAATAGACTTACTAATTTTCTAATTCTTACACTGATTTCCTTTCATATATGGAAGTACTATTGTCTAACTATTTTTATTTTTAAATTAAAAACCTTTTATTATTATTATTTTTTAAAATTGCATTTTTGAATCTTTCAAAGTCTTGATTATTAACTATAAATTCTTCTCCCACTACCCTTTTGTTTGCTACAAGGGGCAAATGCTCCAAAGTTCATATATACTGACATTCACATAGATATATAGATTTTTATGTGTGTGTGTGTGTGTGTGTGTGTGTACAAGAATGTTTGCATATATATACATAGATATCTAAAACTTATGAAGAATACACACACACACACACACACACACACACACACACACACACACACACACACACACACACACAAGAATGTTTACATATATATACATAGATATCTAAAAGTTATGAAGATGTTATATTTGTTAGTGTCCTTATTCTCTGACTTATCCATCAGAGCTAATTTTACTAGTAAGAATGAGAGTTACATTATCCAGTTTTGGTTAAGACAACTGTTCAATTTCTGATTAAATTACTTATAATTATAGATTAAGATATTTTCACTATCAGCACCCTTATTTGCTAGTTGATCTACCTCTTTATTACCTTCCCAAAAAAATGTAGAATCTGAATATCTTTGAAGAGATCCAGGAGATTTAGAACTTCTTCTAGTTTAGAATTTAAAACCCAATTTGGTGTCTCCCTTTTTCTAATGACATTTAGGACAATCTGTGAATCTCCTTTAATAATAAGTTTTGAGATACCTAGATTCAAGAAAATTTGGAGACCTTCTTGAAGGGCTTCTAGTTCAGCGAGGTTGTTAGTAGTTGATCCTAAAGATTTAGCCCTTTTAGTGATCCAATTGTCAGAGTCATTATTAATGATGCATCCTATTCCACTAGTACCAGAATTACCTCTTGAGGCTCCATCAAAATTTAATTTGGTCCAACCACTAGGTGGTGGAATCCATCTACATTTATCCCTTGCCTCTTTATTATTTTTTTTATACATAAGTGAGGGACTATTTAGGTTTTTCCACTTTTTCACTAGACCATCTCACTCTAAAAACGATCTATCCTCTTTCTGGATTTTCCTAAGGTGAGAGTTTAAGGTTTCAACAATACATGCCTCAATTTTATTAGTAATCTCACTTGTAATCATAGCTTGATCATGAAATATTCTTTTGTTCCTTTCTTTCCATACTTCCCAAACAAGGATAGATGGGCAAATATTCTATAGTTTGCTATATATATAGCTTCTACTATCAGTTGACCAACCCCTAAGAAGATCATGCAAAGATTCTGGCAAAGGAGCAGTCTGGCCCAACATATGTCAGAGCCAATCCCAACAATATTGTGTATATGGACATTTATATAAGAGATGATCAATATTTTCACTATCATGCTTAAACACACATCTTGATGGTCCCTCAATGTCCATCTTTCTAAGTCTATTAGTAGTTAAAATCCTATTATGGGAGGCAATCCACAGAAAGAAGCCTGCCTTTGGTAGATAGGAAGAGTCCCAACAAAGTTCAAGGAGGGTATTCACTTCTTCCCAGCTTTGGGAATGAGTGATTACTTTATATCCATTTTTAATGTTATACCTACCATCTTTTGATGTTGCCCATATGAGTTTGTCATTTCTCTCTAACTACTTTTTTTCCTCTTATGAATGATTTTTTTGTAAACCTTTTTTACTACTGGTTCCAAGTCAATATTATCCAAAGATTTCCATTCCTAGCTTATACTGCCATTAATATACTTTTTAGTTTTATAATTGCTGACCTTGCACCCCCAAAGTTTGACTAATTACTCTTTAAGGATAGTTGGGATACCCATGCTATCTACTGGGGGATGACCATCCCACGAATCCTCCTAGAAGAGAGATTCATCACCATTACCAACATCCCACATGAGATATTTGCTAATCAAGGCTCTTCTTTTTACCATAAAATTCCAACTTTCAGATCCTTTAGGAAGGGTCTTCATTCTAAACAAGGAGTAGGGATCGACTGCATTTAGGTACTTTTAATATAGAATTTTAGCCCATTTTTGTTCTCTTTCTAAAAAAAGTCACCATGTCAGTTTAGCCCCTAATGATTCATTTTTCCAACTTAAGTTTTTGATATCTAGGCCTCCTACTTCCTTTGGTTTACATACGTTTTCCCATTTTATAAGAGCCAGTTTTTTCTATTCATCAGTGTCATTCCAAAGGAAGCTTCTGAGTTTTGCCTCAAGCTTCTTATTGATACTTTTAGATAGAGGTAAGAAGGAAAGGGGGTATGTTGGGAGGGTAGATAAAACTACTTTGATCTTAGTAACTTTACCCACTTTTGTAAGCCATTTATCTTTCCAACCTCCTGTCCTTTTATCCATTCTATCAAGGATACTATGCCATCCTTTGTTAGTTTTACTGCCTTTTTCTAACTCTATTCCTAAGTATTTACATAGAAATGTGCCTCTTTTATATCCCATAATATTACATATCTAATTTTCTATTTTAGGTTTTGTGTTAATGAATTATTTTTTCTGATTTTTTAGTATTCACTCTTTGACCTGGAGCTTCCATATATTGTTAAATGATCATCTTGAGGTTTAGGGACTCATTTATTGTACTTTCTCCTAGTAAAATGGTATCATCTGCATATTGTTGGTGGGTTATATTAGAGACATTCTCGGTTACAGTAATTCCCCTTATTTTGTCATCAGAGTGCGCTTTGGTAATTGCTCTACTGAAGGCTTCTACCATGATAATGTATAGAAAATGAGATAGGGGATCTCCTTGTCTTATACCTCTTGATGTGTCAAAGAAGCCTTCAGGGGTCCCATTAATAAGAATTGAAATTTTAGTTGTTGAAATGCATTGATAGATAAGATTAATCCATTGGTGAAGGAATCCAAATGCTTCTAAGGTTTTGCATAAAAACCTCCAATCAATAATATCATATGCTTTCCGAATATCCAATTTCATGAACATGCTTGCCATTTTATTTTTGGTGGCAAAGTGTAATGTTTCTTGTATAATGAGTATCCCATCTAGAATCGATCTTCTTGGTACAAAACCTATTTGTTCCTTTGATATAAGTATGGAAGAAACACTTTCTTTAGGTTAGCTAAATTTTTTGAAATGATTTTATAAATGGTGTTGCAAAGAGCTATAGGTCTAAAATCCCCTAGGTTTTTAGGATCATCTTTTTTGGGTATTAAAGTAAGAAAGGTATTATTAATTTTTGATAGTAATGACCCACCCTTTCTGGATGCTTCAATGGCTTTCCAAAGATCAATTTTGATAATATCCCAACATTTTTGGGAGAAGAAAGTTTGGAATCCATCTAGACCTAGAGAACTATCAGGGTTCATGTTGAATAACATAGATCTAACTTCTTCCAGGGATATGAGTGAATTTAATGCTTTATTATCTTCTATAGAAACCACTTTTGGAACAGCTGCAAGCATTTTTGCTTGAGCTATCATATTCAAACTCTCAAAATTATTTAATAAATTATTGAAATGACCTACAAAAATCTTCGATATATTATGAGGGATCTCAGTGATAGAGCTTGACGAGTCTTTAATTTTAATACTTTTGCTTTTAGCTTTGTTATATAAAGTGCTATTATGAATTTTTTTTGTATTATAGTCTCCCTCTTCTAGCCATTTTTCTCTTGATTTTTGCCTCCAAAAGACTTCTTCCTTTGCTAGAATGTTTTCCTATCTGGCAAGGAGTTCTTTTTTCTAGAAAGAAGTTCTCATTATTCATACCTTCTTTAATTACTTCTATGTTTAATTTTTTAAAGCTTTCTTCGATGTCTTTTTTTTCTTTAAATATATTGTTGAAATGCTCTTTATTCCACTTCAATATATTTTCTTTATTTTCTTTAATCTTTTTCATGTTAGAGACAAATATATTTTGGAGCCTTTAAAATTGCCTTGATTCCACCATTCTCTAATGAGCTCCATAATTTTTTTTGTCTAAAAACCACATTTTTTCACATTTAAAAGGACTTCTGATAGGTTTTGTAGGTTCAAAAAATTCAATCCTAACATGATAGTGGTTTGATCCTTCTATATGTAGGATTGAGGCTTGAATATCTAAATCTAGACCACTTAGTTCTCTTTTGAGCAAGAACCTGTCCAATTTCTTAGCAATAAAGGAAAAGTTTTTCCTTCTATTATTCCAAGTGAACTTACCATTATTAATAGGAATATCAAATAGGTTGTTAAGGTCTATCCATTTTTTTAATTCCAAAGATGCTTGAGAAATTTGCTAGATGCCTCCAAAATTTTCATCTATATTCATGATAGTATTAAAATCTCCACCTACAAGAATGAGTTCATTGCTATGATTTTTAATAAATAGACTTATTTCTTCCCATAATAGTTTTTTATCTATGTTATGGATCGGGCCATAGATGTTTATTAGAATTAGCTGTAAGTTAGTCTTTATACTTTTAATTTTGCTACTCATCCATGAATTATTTGATTTTAGTATATTTAGAGTTACTTTCCTAGGATTCTTAATCATTCCTAATCCCCCTAAGGCTCCTCTAGATTCATGTAAGTTAATGTTCCAGCTACCTAATTTCTTTTCTAGCTTAATTCCTTCTTCCTTATTCAGTTTTGTTTCTAGTAACATAATAATTTCAGAATCAAATTGTTTTAAATTATGTTTTAGTAAGCGTTTCTTGCTAGGTGCTTTTAAGCCCCTAGCATTCCAAGTATTGATCTTGATGCTGCTATGGGAAGGTTCTTCCCCTTCCCAGGATTAAATAATTGACTTATCTTTTGTTGTTCTTTTGCATGTCCATCTGCTTCTCTGAGTTTTTTAAGAGACTTCCTTCCTCTCTTAGCTTTCCATCTGCCATATTTGGGAGTACTCATTCCTTCTTGATTCATCAGAATACCTAATTGCTCTATGTTCTCCTATACATTTACTGCAGTTTCAGATTGCTTACCTTCTTTCACCTCTTTTTCTTCGTTTTCTAATTCTTTCATTATCTAATTTGCAAGAGTTATCTAAGCACCTATATGTATATTATCTGCTAAATCTGGTGTACTCCATGTTCTGCCCAAATCAGTAACATCTCCTTGTCCTGTAATTGTTTTATCTTCGATTGTCTATACAACTTTACTTCTTTTATCTTCATCCTCAATGATTAACAAATCTCTTCTTAAATCTTCAAAGGTGTATTTATCTCCACCTAGTTTCAGAACTTGTTGCATTAGTTCCTCTTTTTGTAATTCATTACTTTTATCAATATTGTCGAGGTTCAAAATTTGGATCAGTTCATCTGTTAGAAGTTCCAGGTTCTCTTTCTCAGCCTCATTTGAAATTAACATTTCCAGATCAAAGTATAATTAAGTTATTATACATATGTTTTAAGTATGATCATGAAATGTCTTTCACAAAAAAATAGATATAATTAATTAAAATATAATTATTTATTATTTAAAGTTGCTATACACATGTTTTAAATATATGTATCTATATATTGTTTACATTAAAATTGTATTAAAACTATACTTTTTTAAAAAACTAATGCATGAAGACATTTATTTTAAATAAGTAAAATATTAAAAATATTAAATAAATAATTTTTAAATAGACAAATACATAAACTAAGAAAACAATTTTTAGATTACCTAAAATTTAAGAATTTTTTTAATTACATAGATACAATACTTTAATAATAATAGATCACCATATTTTTCTTCAAGCTCATTCCCAACAAATTAATTTTAATCCAAATAATAACCCCAAAAAATAAAACAAAACAATGAAATATTTGAAAATAACATTCCATTGTTTTTATTTTTAAAAACATAAAACTTAATATGCCCATAAAACTATGTCCACAAGGCGTCGAGGAATGTAGATATGAACTAGGTTTTGGCGTATGTATCAAGGATATGCATAGCTCACCTCGCGAGCTTAACTTATTAGATGTCGTCGCTTGATGATATTTCAGAACATTACAAGCTTAGTACCCACTAAAATACATGGTAGCGTTTCGCTAAGTTGGTGGCTTGATTGGTATGGGTGGGCGAGGTGGGAGTTTTCGAGGACTGCTATATTCATTTTCATTTTGAAAGGTTACCCATTCTTTAAACTATTATTTTTCCTCAATGCAGGGCGAAGAATACGAGTCTTACCGCCACCAGAATGAATATCGGCGTCATGACCTCCACCAGAATGAATATCGGCGTTCTGTGCACATTGTAATGACATTCAACAAAGTGGATGGTGTAAACAGTATGATGAAGAATTACTAGTGATTGATTGATTGCAGGAACAGAGCAATGGCCGTCTACAAGACAAGAACTCCATCATACTTACTTATTCTCATGCTTTTGGCGTTTGCTCTGGTCAGCTTTGTAAGCTTTCAGAAGATGAGGGATTTGCGCCTGGCGAATGATTTGATAGGAAATAAAGAAGCAAAAATTGAGAGCCTACGGGAAGATTTACAGGTACCTATATCTTGTCTTTTTTAGGTCTAGCTTGTTAATGGAAGGCACGGTAGCTGTGGGAAGAAATGCTGGTAGATCATGACCGTACAGTGAATCGTGCATCAATGTATTTTTGGAGATTTCAAGAAACAGGGAAGCCACCTTCAAAATTTATTCTTGATACCTTAGGGCTGATTACTTTTTTGAAATATAGTGAAACATACTTAATCCAGTTTTCATTGAGTTTGGCTAAATATAGCCCACCTTCAAAATCCAACCTTGAAATCTGCGGGTTGTATTTTTTTTAAATTTCAGATGTCTCAGTACGTTTCTAGGCATATACAAGGTGTTTTTTTTTCTCGGATAACTCACGGTATTACCGTCAAGCGAGAGCTGTCAGAGAACGGAACCCTTTTTCTTGAATTTAATCTTTTCTCGGGAGGGGTCTAGATGGTGTCTTCAGGGATTACAAGAATCCTCTCAACGTCTATCTTCATATAATTCATTTGATCTACCATTTCAAGATGGTAGATTGTTTAAATGTAAACTGTTAAAGAATCACACCGTCTAGGTAGGGCACCATCAAGCTCAGGATACTTCTAAGATGACAATCCTTGTCTTAGGGTTATTCATTTCTATTCCATCAAAAATCTGTCAGGAACTCACTCAGGTTAAGTGGTTTTTGATTAGTAAAATGGTAAAGGCTCCAATCTTCTAGGGAGGGTTTTATCAAGTTTGGGTACTCTTTGGATGATAATCTTTGTGCTATTCATATCATTTCTCCTAAAATATGACCGGGGCATATACCAAGTTCAGTCTCATTTGGTTTTTTGCCCCTTGTTAATAGTGGTGGCATATACCGAGTGGAGCTCCAGCCGTGGTCATGATCATGACATTCTTCATTTTACCACTCGACCATGGCTGCTCGACTTCAAAGTGTTAATTTACCCTGCTTAGGATCTGATACCCGAGACATCAGTTCCGTCTTATTGTTATTGGGTGGTGACTGTACTTTAGATTGAATAGTTACAGCTTACAACATACAGTTGCACCCCCTTTTGATATATACCACAATCTTCAAAACATGTTCTGAAGATTATGGGCCGCTGTTCTTGTCGAATGGGGATTCAAAACTTACTAGTCTTATTTTTTTTCTTATGTGTGCCATGTGGAGCAATTATAAAGCATTGCACATTTCTAGTTACAAACTTTCACAAGGTGTTGTGAATCAAAAAGCTAACTACACACTGTCAAGCGATTTGCAAAATGCAATGCAATATTGCCACAATTATGTGTATTTCCAAGATTTTAATACATAATCACAAAGTATGTGACTTTGCATAAAAGTTGACAATGCAGTAAATTGAAAAGAAATGCTTGCTGCAACCTTCCGATGGGTCAAATGTGTTCATAGATCAATCGTTTGATACTTATGCTAAATTTTCTTATTTAAAAGTAATGTTCCTGTTTTTGCATTATTGTGCTTCCACTTTCTCCCACAAAATGGGTCTTCATGGAATATTCTTCTAAAGAAGCAGGCCAGCTTGTGCAGTGATGTTCTTTTTTTTTTTTGGAGGGTTCAGACCTGCGAGCTACCAAGCAGTGAAGACCACCACATAAATGTTTTAGCAATCCAATACAGGCACACTTGTGCCAGAAACCTCTTCTGCTAAGAGCCAAGAACTGTGGGGTATCTCATCGCTTATGATGGCGGAGCCTTGCACTCAACAAGACCTGATCCCTGGTGGGCTCATTGAGAACCATTCAACTTCACTAGTAGACCATAGGCCCATTGACGAAATTCAAATTGTGAAGGAGTGTCATGTCCCTTATTGGAACTATACTTGATTTATCCTAAATTTCCCATCTTATTTAATGTCAATCATGAGTCACTATACTTGATTATCCTAAATTTCCTATCTTATTTAATGTTTAATCATGAGTTAATAAAGTTATAATTTACCTTGCTTTTGCATCTAGGTTGTACTAAGTACGTCTAATGTAAATTTAAAAAAAATAAAATATTTTTTTTTATTGTATTGACTTTATATCCAACCGTGTTACTTTCTTGTACAATCCTAGTCAGGATGTTACAAGGAATGCTGCCAATTCCCATTAATTAACATATGTCACTTTGCATTTAACTCAGATTAAATGAAGAAACATTTAATAGTTGATAATAATTTTGGCAGTTAACATACTAAAGCCCTAATTCTTTACTTCTCTCCTAATCATCAACCTTAAGGAAGATGGTAGAATTATTGTGCTAGGGCACATGAAACAGCCTACAAGAGGGCTCCTTCAGGGTTCTTATGCATCTTGGAACCTACCCATCATGTGACCCAATTGCTTAGCCTCTCCGTACCACAAAGCCCCTATTCGCTTAGTGGTCTTTGCTGTTTAAGAAATTGGCTAAGTACATAATAAAATATAACACGATATTATGAATCTATGTAAGTACATAATAAAATATAATGCAATAGACACACACACATAAATTTAATAACTTATATAATCTCTAATCAACCTATTGCTGCTTGATCCGTCCTAGAAATATTTTAGAGAGATCAGTAATAGACTCAACCTATGTTGTGAAGAGAAGTATATAGACTAATGCTTGAAGCATACATGATTCACTATTCCCTATGTTATTGCATGAATTAACTACATAAAATTCATGATCAATAATTAAAGGTATAATCATAAAATACTTGTGGGTATGCCAAAGACTTGTCAAAGGTCAATTATGAGTGGGTTTAACTATGGAGGAAACTTTGTAGTTAACTGTGCTCAAGCTGGAGTAGTACTGGGTTGGGTGACCTTTTGGGAAGTCCCAATGCTTCATCTCTGCGAGCATCAGCTAGATCTATGAGTGTTAAGTGTTGATTCATTTTCATGAAAGATGGGTTCTGTGAACCACTACTCATGAAACATGGATTAATTAGTTTGACTCGAAAGACTACATAGTTGAATTCTAATAGCAATATCACAATTTGACTTGCTGATAAAGCGATCTCCTACGTATCAAATCCTTAAAAATGGGCAATTGAATATCTAGAAGAGATTGATTTTATAAGATTGCCAATGAAATCAAACGCATACGAATTAAATATCAGGGGTGCAAGTTAAGCATTCATAGCCACAAATTTGATTAGAGGCTTCAAGCTCAATGAAAACAGGTGGTTTAAATTTAAATTTTTAACTCCCCAAGCCAAGTCGGCCCTATTTGGAGACATGTGACCCTTAGCATCAACAGACATATTAGTTGGTTGTTGAATCCAGTTCAACACTTAAAATAATTATTCCTAAGTACAGATGAATATTAGGAGTGCAAGTTCCCCCTATATTAGAATCTTGTTCAAATCTTCACTACTATTCTTGTAATTTTGTCAATTTTGTCAAACATTTAATAGCAATGAGGGTTTCTTGAATGTAGAGATGTGTTTCAGACTTGTAAGGACTTGAGGTTGTTTTGCCGGTTATCATACAAGTTAACCACTTACGAAACAGCAATGGACAATTGATAGATTCATTCAAATTGGGATTAAGGCTGAAATAAAATGAATGATACGGCAAACAATAAAATTCTAACTTGACTGCAGTGCTCAGTTACAATAGAAGTAGCTCATTCTTATGGACAGCAACAGAACATTGCACATCTCTGAATTCATTTGTAATCCTACTCCCTTGAACTTATATCAGATTCCCTTTTCAACATTCACCTGTTTGATAGCACTGTTGTGGAAATACCCAGAACCTGTAACATTCCGTAGACTGGCACATGTTAGTTGAAAGCTCAAAACTCCAGCAAAAACTTGGAAACTCAGGATTTACTGCACCAGGAACGATGAAGAAATTATCGTTACAAAAATAACGCACTCGTTTGCAAACTGAGCATTTGCCAGAAATGAAAAGTAATATTTTTATTGTTCCATCGAACCACCTATATTCCATTGCATATACAAGGGATGCTAACAGAGGTGCTTAATAGAATGTAAGCAGTTCAATGCCGAGTTGTGACCGGATTAGGAAAGCTTTGCCTAGATAAGTAATATGGTAGAAAAAGTGTCCACATTTTCCAACATTGTATTCCCCCAAACAGGTCCCGAATGATTAATGGACTCAAATGAATTGTCTGTCAGCTCAGCAAGAGAAAAGCTTCAAACATTGTTCGCCCTCTTAGTCGCAGAACTTCCAGCTTGCCAGCTTGATAGGTTATGAAGCTCCATAAGATTCAATTCATTCTCTCTATGATCAAATCTGTGCAAATTAATGTATCCATGACAGTCCTCAGTTTGGCATCTTCATTCACAAGCTCCTTGCTATATCAGTTCCAAGTATTGATGGCTCCTAAATGTTTAATGCTTGTGGCACAAAATCATTTATGACACTTCAATACCAAATATAATCTTCAGCAAATATGTATAGGCCTGATAAAATAATTAATTTAATCAAACTTTGCCTATGCACATTAGAAGCCTAAAAATTTATAATTCCCATGACTCCAAACGTAATAGAGACGTCTTTCGTTTATACGCGGCCAATATTCAATGAAACATATAAATATTAATCCTTCAAGCAATTTTGATATTGCCGCTTAGTTTTCCCTTAATTTTTGGACTACAGTGTGAACAAATGTTGATGTTTGGTAGCATTTGTCAGATAAACCTATATATAATTATATGAGATATAATTTATATATATAAAAGATTATTGTTATATATATATATATATCATTGATTAAATTTTATTATATTAACTATCTAATTGATGAATAGACATGTCCCATTCATGGGACATGCCTCTTCATGGCTTATTCTCAATTTAAATAAGAGGTCGCTGCCATTTGGAAACCACATACTGGATACAATGGCAGTGCTTAGTACATCTGCGGTGATCCTCAAAAAACACGGTATCAGAGCCGACTGCAAATGTAAGAAGAAGTTTATAACATCGGCCGATGAATGAAAGGTGTGAGAAGACAGTATTAAATAATGTGCATCCCTTATGAATGCTTGCTAAGTGGAACACACAGGAGACTTAACAATCTGCCAAATTCACAGATGTTTTTATTTGATAATGAGACCAGATTCAACTAGACAAGCGAACAAACTAATCCACTGTTTCAGACATCTGATAATTAATAGAGATAAAATAAAAAAATGAAAGAATAGGAGGAAGATTAGAAGACAATGATCTTGACACGATGATCTTTGGAGGATTCTAATTAGAAGCTAATATGATCCAATCAACATCGAGTCTGAAACATGTTTTAACTCAGTCAGTGATAAATGGAGGAAATATAATCACTTTGTATAGAATATTGGTCGGCAGATACTGAGTGATAATAAGTGCATAGATAGACAAAGAGAACCACTGGAATCTGCAGAATATAGAGGAAAATTGAATCAGAGAGCACCAGCAATAGAGGGTGGTTAATACAGAGGACATGTAGTAAGAGTATTGTTTCAGACTAGAATACATCCACCCTACATAGAAGCATTGTTCTTTGATATAGAAAGCATATTCTACATACACACAACACATAGCTCTTACTTTCCACAGAGTGTCACATGATTGAAAGAAGAAACTATGAATCTTATGAAGGTTCATACTACTCACTATCACTGTTGTTCGGTGGATCACAAGCACGTAGAAAACTATAATTTGGACCATATCTCGAGAATAAGCCTTTCATATATCTCTAAAAGATATTAACCAATACTAACCAAGGAGTGACTTGAATGCATCATAAACTTTGAGTATCTCAATATATCCCGCAATCTGCAAAGAGAATGAAAATGTTTAATCAAGGATCTCTAAAAGAAGAGGGATAAGCTTGTGAAATGGTGGCTTTACAAAGATAAATGGTGAAGAAGCATTTAGATGCATATCATCAAATTTGCATCCTATGCATAAGACAGGACAAAAATTTGGTATTTTTAAATTATTTTTTGTCTTGGCACAAAATAAATATCGTGACACATCCATTGACATTTGTTACCAATGAATGACGATATTGAGGACCCATTGAAACTATTAGTGTCATTATTAATGTCGTCACAAGACTCTCCTTGACTAGTTCATGTCTCACGTGGGCAATAGTGTACCCACCACTAATGCAAATGAAATAGGAAAGGGAGTGTCAACATTATTACCCTATGACAAGTAATGTAAATGGGTTATCCTGTTAGCGTATTGTTCACCCTATACAAGGAGGAAGGTTAAAGCCTTGTTGCCACTCATCAAAATGTATCAGGGACTGAACCTTATAAGGAGGGGTCCGTCGCCTTAGAAAATAATATAAAGACAATAAGGGGTAATAATAAATGAGAATTCTTGTTGTAGACCTTAGTTTGAAAATGCATTGTCAGCGATGACTATGAGGGACGAAATAATATAAAAATGACAATGACCCATCATTAAGGGTAAGTATACATACTTCATTCTTATGATCTCATTTGAATATGTTGACTATGAAATATTTTGAGGTGAATATATATCTAAGATTCTTTTATATTAATAAATCAATATATATATATATATATATATATATATATATATATATATATATATATAGTTGTTAGTGAACAGATTGTCCTTCAAGAGAACGTGTGGAAATCCGACCTTGAATGCCCAAATGAAAGGACAAACTAGCACCAACAGTTGGATAGGTTATTATCAGATTAATAACCTTCCTCTGAATTTTATCGAGTACAGCTCCCTGTGCAAGATTTACAATGAATTAATCATAGGTACTTTTAACCGGAAAGCACGAAAGGATACCAAGCATCTATCCGTAAACACAGAGTAGACGCGAAACCTAAGAATTGAAAAGAAAGGAAACAGAATGCAACAGATTACACAAAGTTAATTTGTTGTATAGGATAAAGGTCAAAAGAACAATTTCCATTCTCCTGAGAAAAGATGAATCAAAGCTTCCAGAAGATCCTGATATCAAATGCGTTTATAAAATAGCACATCTGATGCACTTAAAGAAAACTGGAAGTTACAGCAACATAACCATCAGTGGAAAGAAAACTACATAGACTCAAAGTTCTAATTTGCAGATATCTTTCAAACCTCCCTTCTTTAAGATGTAAAAGACTACACAGATCCTATTACACATGCATCAGAAAATGAAAACCATCTCTCCTACATTACATTTCAAAATCAAAATCCTCTTTAATCACTAACACAAAGTCTAGCAAATAAAGCTCTGTTCTGCTACAGCTCCAAAGTCTGTATTCTTTCCCTCGGAACTAAAAAATCTCCCCCTGCTGACAGCACACAGTCTGTAGCTACCGGAAGAAAAAGTGGAACCCTTTTTTTCACTTGTTGTTGCTTATTTATTCCTTCTCTGTCAATTGTGAAAGTTGTTTCCTTCCCCCCCCTCCCGTTATGAAAACTGATTCTTTTATTTACCATTCTTTCCTCATAAATTCCTTAGGAAATAAGCAAATGTAACTGATAACACTCGCCCCCCCTTCCGTTATGAAAACTGATTCTTTTATTTACCATTCTTTCCTCATAAATTCCTTAGGAAATAAGTAAATGTAACTGATAACACTTGCCACATGGCAATTCTTTATGACTTCCCGCAGATATACGTTATCTTTATTTCCCCATATTACATGCACAACATATTACATTATGAGCCCGGGTATCCTTATGACATGCTGCGGACAGGTGGCATCTAACTGTCGTGTTTGCAAGGTTCTCATAACTGATATTGAGTATCAATATCCATTAATCTTATATATGTTTAAGATACTCAAATTTTGGCCTAAGAGAAATCAATGCGGGTTCCACACTATAACATGCCTCTATCTTTCCCGGATAATCAACATTGTTGATTGCAGATATCACAGTCAATAACTTGATATGGTTTAAGGTAGAGTCTCCATTCTGTCATGTTCAAAACCGCCGGTCATGATTCAATACATTTTTCGTTTGGAGGATCGAATATATCATTTGAAGCAATTCAGAAGATGAGGGACCGAAGGCCTGCACAAGGGTAGGAATATGTTAATGGACTGCCTATCTCACAGCCATTTGGTGCATGTTCGTATATAATAAAAATCATATGGAGAAATCCATGCTTCTTTGAATCAAGGAGAAGAGTACAGTAGCATGCAACATTGCGCTTCTGCCATAGATACTGTAGATGTTTGTCAAGAAACCTGTTGGGAATTGTTTTCGGCGATGCCTTATACACTAAAACTTTATGCTTCTGTTATGAGAGAGAGAGTGTGGGTTTCATGATCAGAACACATTTGAGACCATGTCAGTATCTTTTAATCAGCCTTTTGGGTTATCTATCACGGGTCCAATACATATTTCCACGTTGATTTCCCTCATATGAATTGCTATGATAACTATCTTCAGTACTTGAGCATAAACTTGGCTTATTTGAAATCAAATGTTATTTTCCTTCCTTTCCCTCCTTTTGCCCGTAGCAACACTAGTAGTGCATCTGTGGTAAAGAAGAGCAGTCCTGGCATATCGAATATAACACGTTTCAAAATCTTATTTTCATTGTTTTGCACACTATGATGGAATACAAAGACCACATAGTGAACTCCATTCACTCTCAGCTTCAATATAAATAAGTCAGTTCTGATAAGAGCATTTCATCCCCTCTTAGAATTCGGGGTTTGATCTCTCATTCTATTTCATAGTCGTATCATAGAAACTGATCTTTGCATTCACGATTGCTGTCTGGCCTATCTTAGTATTCCTACTCAAATACTTTATATGTATCCTTAACAACACATATGCTGTTGATTCTTCACTCTGGGATTATGCCCAAGTTTTATCCGAATTCTGCTATGTATTGAATTTGAACGATGCATATTGTCATTAATATCAGTTAGCTCGAATAGGGAATGATATAAATTCCGCCCGAAGCACCTGCCAAGTCAAAATCCCATCATCTCTTCGACTTGAAGGTCTTCTTCACATCCGACACTATATCCAATGGCTGCCAACTGTCTGCGAGGAATAACTCGTGTGTCATTTTCATAGCTCACTGCTAACTGCTTACATCTGCACCATATCAGTTGCTATCTGCATGTCTAGCACAATTTGTATCAATGTTTCAACCACATGTTTGCATTTCCCAAATGTGTAATCATGCTTCATGGCATTTAAAACCGAATCACTCCCTCATTGCACTGGCACATGAAGGAAAAAAAAAAAAAAAAAAGATGGGTGCCATAATATTTCGGCAATTCTTCCAAGTGTTCAAGAATAGGAGGGGGATTTGTCATGCCAATTCAAAGTATTGTACCCCTATCAGAAAGAAGCTCGGTCACCGATCATATCAAAATGATTATTTCTTTCATTTGTGATTCTCCTCGTAATCGGACACTCCTTTGTGGCCATCTTCAATTGTTTTGCCAAACTATTAAAATGTGTATTTAAATATGAATGCCACGACCTTCATTCTAGACTATGCTATATAGAATGAATTATATTATTGTCGCTCTCAATTTCGGATGCTGCGAGTTCTAAATCCCTTCTCAAATTATTCTTGTAGACTAGAACTAGATCACTAGTTGAATTCAAGATTTCTGGCTGCCTCATATTTGTGATTCTCTGTACCAGAGGAACCCGAGTCTGCACATAAAGAGTGTTTCTTGGGTTTTCAAATTGGACAAATTCAAGCCCGAGCTTGTATATTGGTAAGGAGAGGGATTGGAAACACCATTATGTATGCATTGACGCCTTGCCTCTTACTTATCTCGATCCATTTATGACTGGAATGCCGAGTCCCATGTTTGATTCTTCGAACATTGAAATTTGAATTGAAGCGCTCAAAATGAACTTGCTAAATTTGGCAAAGCTTCCAGTGAAGTCTACACTTGAACTCTCTATACCTCTGCACTAGATCACCAAACTTGAAGATATTGAGCCCGAATCTTGTCTCTAAATCTGCATGTCAAAACACTGAACCACTTCAAACTTTTGAATTGAGGAACCTTGAAGATTTACCATGATGACATTCTGTCCTTTGACTAGGATGCCTCCCCAAGCTGATTCATATCTTCAAATTCTAGCTTGAACATTTGGATGGTGAAGACTCTGAAGTCCGAACTTGAACTTGTGACTTCAAATAAACTAAACCATTTTAAACCACTGAGAAGAATTCTGAGGATCCACTATGTTGGCATTTTATTCTCTGGTTGAGGAGTGCCTTTGAACCATGACCTTTGAACTCTTGCACTGAATCATTTGGGCTATTGGACCATTTGAACTGCTTTGAACTGTCGAACTACTTTGAACTACTTCGAACTTCAGTTCGAAGTGGTTCAAAGAGGTTCAAGCTCTGAGACTGAAAGTTTTAAAACTGTGACCACCTTGGGTACTAACAATAGTGTGATTATACATGAAGTCAAATTTTTTTTTATAAAGAATATAAGTGAAACTTGTCACTATAGATTATAATATGTGGCATTAATAAGAAAACAATATGCTGAAAACATAGATTTAAGTTAGATCTATATTATTGAAATGATCTTATTATGCAGATCTATTATCCTTGGGTATTACAATAGTATCTTTCTTATTTCTATACGAGCTATATACCTTGATCTTTTCCTCCGAGAATGTTCTTGTAGAAAAAAGAGGGAGATTGAGATTCAAAGGGAGGCTGACATTTCAGACAACCTTGAATAAGAGGGAGCAAATAGAGGATATGATTTAGTCATCATTCGGTAATCTCAACCATATTGATTCAGAGGGAGTAAACCATGTTGAGATGGATTCTTTGGTAATCAATAAATTGTAGCAGACAATAGGATCATGATTCATGAATATACCTCACGACTGTGATTTTAATGGGTCTATCCCCCATGTACATCATGAGGAAGTGACAACTTCCAAATGATGTCACTTGTATTTGTAGAAGTTATTGAAAGGTGAGGATCTTACAATAACTTATTTTTCTATTATGATGGATATCTTACGATGTCTATGCAAATCATAATAGATTATACTTTGCGTGGTGGATGTTTATATGGTAATCATTTTGAGAATGTCTGTGCACATACCTTATAAATGTTTTTTGAGTACATGGGAAATGTTATGCATATTGATATTCTGGAAGGCCATTGCATAGAGTACTTGGTGAATATCACGTGACTTGATCTTTTGGAAGGCCATTACTCACAGTTGTTGGTGAATATCTTTCATCTCAACATTCTGGAAGGCCATTGCTCAAAGAGTATTTGGTGAATATTATTAATATTTTGGAAGGCCAATACTTATGATATCAGATGTGATATCAAACATTTTTGAGTACTTGGTGAATATCATGTATTCTGGGAGACCAATACTCATGATATCAGATGTGATATCAAACCTTATTGAGTATTTGGTGAATATCATATGTTGATATTCTAGGAGACCGATACTCTTGATAGCAAATGTGATATAAAAATGATGGACTTCTTTTAATCAAATATCTTTAATCTTGCTAATTTGATATTACTTGTTGAATTTGTAGCATCTGTCGAATATGTAATATCAAATTGTTTCTCAGAAAAAAATTCACATACATGTGTATACACACACATATTTGTGTATATTGAAATCTTATAGTTGACTATACAAATGATTCGATCTGGTTGAATCTCCATTATAATGCAACGATCCTATTGTGATAACATCACAATCTATATGAATCAAAAGAGATGATTTTGTTCTCACAAATCGTGAGTCATCATATTGTCACTGTTTCATATTGCAGATTAAGTGTAAAAGAAATTGCAAGTGCCTATCATAATCGGGCTCCTCAAATGCATTATCACTGTTTGTAATTAACAACAATGAAACATAACTAATGATGATTACAGGTTGTGTCTTGTGTAGAGACGTAGGGTCACATCACTACACAAGACACAACTGTCCATACTCATATATTTGGAATGTCATGATTGCTTGGAAACACATTCAACAACTCATGTTATTATCTTCGGTCTGATATATCTGCATTCACTTGCTACAAAGAATAGCAATCAGTATTATTTACTTGAAGTTTCAGAACAATACTATTTGATTGAAAATTCAGAATCAAAGCCAACCTTGAGATCAAGAAGACATATATATATATATTTCAGGATTGATAATAAAAGAAGATTTCATTGCTCTACCTCAGATCTAATTTCCTTTGACATGGTATCAGAGCCTTGTAGGGAGAACAAGCCTTTGAACCAACTATGATTTTATTTGCTTCAAAATATTGAAATACCTCTTTACTAAGTCAATCAAGGTGAACAATATCAGAGTTGAGGATAGACTAGAATGTGCCTCCAACTTCATTTCATGGAAAATTCAAATCACAACAATACACCAAGAACTTGAATTGGAGTCATTTATAGAAGAAAACAAGGAATTACCCAAAGATGAAACATAATTAATAAATTGGAAAAGACCGAATAATAAGGCCAAGAAAATTATCATTGATGGAGTTAAAGATCATATTCTTTGATCAATAGCAAAACTTACAAATGCTTATCATGTGTCAAAAACTATTCAAGACACATTTGAGATAAACAATGCAAGTAGATTGTTTACATTAAAACAACAACTTCTATACATCATGATGGACAAAGGAGATACAATCACCTCCTACTTCTCCAAAATCTCTGAATTAAGGGATCAACTCTGTACCATTGGAAACAATGTTGAAGATGTCGGATTATCTCTAATAGCGCTTAGAGGATTACCAATATCATGGGAATCATTTATTTAGTGCATCAGCCGACCGTCTATATCCAAATTTGATATACTCAAAAATGAATGTACCCAAGAAGAGGCTCGATTAATCTCAAGATGTATCATCTCTAACAAAGAGGAAGAGATTCAAGCGTTGCATATAAATTCAAGCAATAAAAAGGGAAAATTAAAAAGGAAGAGAGGGAAGAAAACCTATAAGAAAAGAGACATGTCAAAAGTTCAATGTTATAAATGTGACAAATTTGGACATACTCAAATGTATTGTCTAGAAAGGAAGAAAAACCTTGTCAACATGGCCGAAGTCAAGGACGTAGAAGACAAGAATGAAAAATACTCATTATTCTACCTTGCTGTATTTAGTGAGATAAACTCCAATTAAAACACCTGGATAGTTGACATTGGAGCTTCTAGACATATAACTGAATTCAGAGATAAATTTGGGACTCTTGAAGAATATTCCATTGGAGAAGTGACAATAGGTGACAACTCCACTTATCTTGTGAAAGGAATTGGGACTTGTTCAATACTTCTAAGTACCAGAGTTAACTTACACCTAAGGGTTCTTTTGGCAGCGGGAATATGAGTGGAATAGGCATATGTAAATTCTTAAAATTTCAAATTCTCCGTTTGGGTGCACCAAATCAGAATTGTGAATAGGACTACGTATTCCAGTTTTGGCCCAAAAATGAACATTTGCAATTCTACCTAAATAGGTGGATTGGAATACGTATTCCTATTCCAGTTTTATTTATTTTAGAAAACAATTTTTTTTGTGTCCATGAATTCCCCATCAAATTCCGACTGAACTAAACAAGAATAGGAATGCATATTCTTATTTTTTATTCTAGAATAACAATTGCAAAATATGTATTCCTATTCTCATATTCTTATTCCCGTAGGCAAATGGACCCTAAAAGTTGTCCTATTTGTTCCAGAAATCAAAAGAAACCTTATCCCTATATCAAGTCTAGCAAATCAAGGATATTGAATTGCTTTTCAAGAAAATAAAGTATTGTGCTGGGTGAAGAATTCAAACTTTAAAAATGCTATTTCTATTGGAATTAGAGAAGGAAGTTTATACAAACTTTGTAATTCCACAATCCTGGCACTAAATCATGAAACTCAAAAGACAAATAAAATTTGGTATAGGAGACTAGGACATCTAAACTTTAGAGCATTACCTTCTGTAGAGAAAATTGTAAAAGGTGTACCCAACCTCAAATCTGAACATGAAGGGATATGTAAAGGATGTGCATTAGGAAAGAATCCTAAAACTCCATTCCTTTCTAGTGGACATAAATCTAAAAGCATTCTTGAACTCATTCATACTGACCTGTGTGGACCCATGTCATTACCTTCATTTGGAGGATTTTCATACTACATCATCTTTGTAGATGACTATTCTAGGGAAACTTGGATATACTTTCTTAAATTAAAAGACTTGAATGAAGTCCTACTCGAATTTAAAGAATTCAAAGCTTTAGTTGAAAACAAAATTGGGAAGAAGATAAAAATCTTAAGAGCTGATAATGGAGGAGAATATATGTCCGAGAATTTCAAAGATTTTTGTATATCTGTTGGGATTAAGAGGGAGTATATTGTATCATATAACCTTCAATAGAATAGAGTAGCAGAAAGAAAAAATAGAACTATCATTGAAGCAACTAAAGCAATGATATACGATCAAAATCTACATGCATCATTCTGGGCCGAAGCATCTAATACTGCTATATATATTCAAAACAGATGTCCTCATGCAATTCTAGAAAACATAACTCTTGAAGAAGTTTTCTCAAGAAACAAACTTGACCTAAGCCATCTTCGAATTTTTGGTTGTCTAGTACATATTCATATTCTTAAGGAGAAAAGAACTAAACTGGAGCCATCAGAGAAGAAAGGCATATTTGTTGGCTATAGTGATTCTTATAAAGCCTATAGGGTATATGTGCGAAGATCAAGAACAATTGAAATCATTAGAGATGTCAAGTTTGACAAAGATGTTGCATTCAAAACTTCTAAAGATATAGAAAAACCTAATGATGATTCCATTCTTGAAAATGATGAAAGTTCTATGATTGAGAGGGAGAGTGACATAGAAGATAATGGACCCATTGCATCAAATCCTGAAGAAAATTCAAATCCACTCAACAAGAAAAGGACTTTATGGGTAAGAAAAATGATTGAAGAAAACAATGTGGTACCTGATGAAGTGCTTAGAGAAACCAAGAGGAAAAGGAATCATTCATGCTATGTTAGTCATACAAACGAATTCACTAAGTTTGAACCTTCTGATGTTGAAGAAGCTCTAAAATCTCAAGCCTAGAGAGATGCCATGATTGAGGAATATCAATTTATAATAAAAAACAATGTTTGGGATGTGTTGCCAAGACCCAAAGACAAATCTGCTGTCTTGTCAAGATGGCTATTCAAAATCAAGTAGGCACTTGATGGAAGTATTGAGAAACACAAAGCCAGATTTGTGGCCAGAGGACTCTCACAGAAGGAAGGGATTGATTATGATGAAACTTTTGCTCCAGTTGCTCGGTACACATATGTCAGAACTATACTAGCGATAGCTACATAAAGAGGTTGGAAGGTACATCAAATGGATGTAAAAATGACATTTCTAAATGGAGTAATCAACGAAGAAGTATACATGGAGCAACCAAAAGGGTTTATTATCCACAAGAAAGAGTCACATATATGCAAATTGAAGAAAACTCTTTACGGTCTTAAACAAGCTCCTAGGGCATGGTATGAGAGAATAGATAGCTACCTTACCAAATTAGGGTACTCAAGAAATGAAGCAGATCCTAACATATACTTCAAGAAATCAGAGGGAGATATTTTAATACTAGTTCTCTATGTTGATGATCTTCTGATTACAAGTGAAGACCATCTTATTATTAAATGTAAGAAATACCTCATAGCTGAATTTGAAACGAAAGACTTAGGGCTTCTACACTACTTCTTGGGATTAGAAGTAAGAGAAAAAGGAGAATACATTTTCCTAAATCAAGGAAAATATACCATAGACATATTGAATAGATTTGGCATGATGGACTACAAACCACTATCCATACCTATCGAGACAAATCTCCATAAACTCAAAACTGAGGTATATGAGTCTGAGGACATTGATCCTACATATTATAGACAGATAATTAGATCATTAATGTACTTAGTGAACACTCGTCCTGATATTTGTTATGCCACAAATGCACTAAGTCAGTTTATGTGTGAACCCAAAAAGATTCACCTCGTGGTAGCAAAACACATTTTGAGGTACTTACGAGGCACTATTGGACTTGGGTTAAAATACAAAAAAATTGAGTTACAGCTTCATGGATATTCTAATTCTGATTGGGCCGGATGTTCTACTGATCGAAAAAGCACTACAGGATGTTGTTCTAGTCTTGAATTTGCGATGATATCCTGGTTTAGTAAGAAGCAATCCTCTGTTTCTCTAAGTTCCACCGAAGCATCTATACATAGTTGCATCCATGGGAGCACGGGAAGCAGTATGGTTAAGGAAGTTGCTGGTTGGGCTGTTTGGGAAACCTCTAAAACTTACAGTTATTTATTGTGATAATCAGAGTTGTATCAAATTCTCTGTGAATCTAGTCTTCCATAACAGGTCAAAGCATATAGAGATACCTGTTCACTACATCAGAGATATGGTAGATAGACGTGTCATCAAGTTAGAATACATCAACACTGAAGAGCAGTCTGCTGACATATTCACCAAACCTTTTGCAAAGTTAAATGTTGAATACTTCAGAGGAAAACTTGGTATGACAAAACTATAATTGTAACTCTTGAGATAAACTCTCAGTCTTGTGTATATATATATTTGTTTTTTTAAAGAGTTACTTTTGTGCACGTGTTTTTTATGAAAGATAAAGATCTTTCACTCTATGAGATGTTAGGTCTCTATTGTGAGGGTGACGATCTTAGCAATAGATTAACCTGTTATCATAGACTTCATTAAATTGTTGTCCTCGGATGTGCGAGATAGTATGATAACAAAAGTATCATGATTGGCTTCTAGTATTATCTCGGAATGAGCTGGAAGTCATGATACTACTTGTGTTGATTTTTGAGTTTCTTGATCCATTGTTCTTATGGTCCATGCCAAATTTCTTGACAATGAAATGAATAATGATAGAGTACTCTAGTCTTGGAATGAAACGAAGATCATAATTCTATGTTATCGTAAGATCAAGATGGACATCTGATAAGACTCTACCCAGTAATTGTCCCAGAATGTGCGGGAGATCAGATATCTACTATCCTTCTAGGATATATGTGTTGATGAGCATTTTTAATCTAAGATTGATAAAGCTGGATCATCATTTTGTGAGATAGTCATATCTTGGTTGAATTTGTAGCATCTGTTGGATATGTAATATTAGATTGTTGCTCAAAAATAAATTCACATACATGTGTGTACACACACACATATTTGTGTATATTGAAAACTCATAGTTGACTATTGAAATCTCATAGTTGACTATTCAAATGATTCGATCTAGTTGAATCTCTATTATAATGCAGCCATCCTACTGTGATAACATCACAGTCTATATGAATCAAAGGAGATGATTCTGTTCTCACAAATCGTGAGTCATCATACTGTCACTGTTTCATATTGCAGATTAAGTGTAAACGAAATAGCATGCGCCAATCATGATTGGGCTCCTCAAATGCATTATCACCAGGTGTAATTAGCAATAATAGAACATAATCAATGATGATTACGGGTTGCATCTTGTGTACAGAGATGACCCTATGGGCCCAAAGGGCATGTAGGGTTACATCTCTACACAAGACACAACCGTACATACTCATATATATTTAGAATGTCATGATTGCTTGGAAACACATTCAGCAACTCATGTAATTACCCTCGGTCTGATATATCTGCATTCACCTGCTACAAAGAATAGCAATCAATATTATTTACTTGAAGTTTCAAAAACAATACTATTTGGTTGAAAACTCAGAATCAAAGCCAACCTTGAGATCAAGAATATATATATACACACACATATCTCAGCATCGATAAAAAAAAGATTTCATTGCTCTACCTCAGATCTAATTTCTTATAACATTACTTTGAGGTAATATGTATGTGTTTATCCTCCCTAGCTAAGAGGGAGTGTTGGTGTTTGGTAGCTTTTGTCAGATAAACCTATATATATATATATATATAAGTTTATTATTATTTATATATATATATTTATTGTAATATGAGAGAAATTTATATATATATATATATATATATTATTATAAACAATGATTAAATATTTATTATATTAATTATCTAATTAACGAATAGACATGTGAATGGGACATGCCTCTTCATTGCTTATTCTCAATTTGAATAAGAGGTTGCTGCCATTTGGAAAACACATACCAGATACAATGGCAGTGCTTAGTACATCTGCAGTGATCCTCAGAAGACAACAACAAATATATGCATTCCAAAATAAGAAAAACTATAATATGAAAGGAAAGTTTTTTAAACACTTTCAACATCATGTAATATAAAATTCTTTTGGAACTATGTATATATTTTATTTCAGCATTTCCTTGAAATATCTTTATACGGCAAATTCAATCAAATACCTCTGCAATCTTCGAAATAGATTACTGTAAGTAACCCAGTGACTGCATCCAAAGTTTTCACCTCATTGCACTGCATTTCACAAACTCCATTAATTCTTTATCTGAAGAATCTGAGATAATTCTTCCAGGACCAGTTAGGGTAGATCTTTGACCATTGAAAGCAGTATTTCCTAGGCATCAATTCCCTAGAACAATTTGAGAGATCTTCTCAAATCAATAAAATAAATTCTCCAAGTCATATGCTGCACTCTTCTCGAGACTGTTATATAACCAATGCTTTCGGTTACATTCTCGTAATTAACCTCCAAAGTTTTAAAGGATTTTATAATATTTATCATTTATTTGATAAAAATATTAAGTAATCAAATATAGTGTATTTAAATTTTCGAAATTAATTAACCTTTCCAGCCTTTTCAAATAGGGAGATTACAAGGAGCAGACCAAGCATTACAAGTAGGTCCATTTCATTTTACAGCAACGACATGAACTTGGATAAGACTTTTGCAGGTCATTCGAATTGTGTAAGAGATCTTCTGGAAGCCGATTCAAACAGTGCAGATTGAAATTACAGAAGTGGATCAAATTTACCTTCAGAAGTTTGAACCTGCTTTAGCAGCCAACGAATTCCATTTGCTATGTGAATATTGGAGTATATGTCATTGATGTTTGGAAGCAAATTTGAAATCTGGCCGATTTGAAGACATCTACATTAGATCCAGCCAAGAATCAGGCTTGTAAAACTTCGAGTTACTTAAGAGATCTGAGTCTTTTAGATCCAGAGTTTTTTTATCAGCAACAAGGAATATCGATTTGTTATGATGTTTTCACAGGATTTCCAACTAAAAATCAAAGGGGCAATGGAATGATCTGAATTTGAACATTACTATCACTTGATCACAATAGGACCCTCGGAAGTTGAAATTCATTAACACATCTCAGACTGTGGAAGTTTGTTTAAGCTGTGGTTCACAAGAGATGTTGCTATCAACCATTTCATTGATTTGAAATCTTTTCAAAATACAATGTTTAATGGATGGTATTATGTGGCAGGTTAGATATGGCAAGGGCTAGGGATGGCAAAATTCAAGGTCTAAGGCCAGAGGAGCTAAGGATGGAGAACAAGGAACCAAGAATGGATAAGGACGAAATCATTACAAAATTGAATTCCCTTCGAGAATCCAACTTCAATCGGATTGATCTAGCTTCGCCACTCCTGTAAGTGCCAGTTTAAGGTCTAGACATCAAGATGACACTGAGAATTCAAGAGCATGCAAATTCAAGCTATGTCAATAAGGAGATTTCAAGGTGAAGGATTTCAAAGGATATAAAAGAATGCACGGAGATGAAACAATTTGACATTATGAGCCATCACAACTGTAGGCTTGATAATTTTGATTTTCAAGAGATATGTTCTCATCATCAAAAGGTATTTATAAAGTCTATAAGATAAAGCATGCTAAGGCGGTGCATCCTTATTTTCAACCACTCATAAAGCTCTAGTTGCACATATCCAAACATTTTTAATTAGATCATGCCAAGCGTATATATGGAGTTCACATAAGTTTTCATATTGGTCAATCAATGCAATGTAGTTTTCCTACTAGGCCATGGATTGGTACGTTTTTCTCTAAGATGCTCCTTAACCTATGCTCTTGGCAACCCATAAATGCACTGTGATTTTTGTTACACAGGTAAATGGTACTTATCAATTTTATTACACGATTAATTCCCCGAGAGAAGATCAAGCTATGAAGTAAGTCTTTAATAAGTAAAAGGGAGATATTGATATTATAATCCCTTGGTTTAAAGAAATAATAATAAAGGACATAAATGAAAAAACTTTCTTAAAATAGAGTTATAATCATAGTTATGAAAGGATAGATAAAGATGACCTTTTCGAAAGGGTGTAATGGTTTGGAAACCACCCATTAAGAGGAGATATAATTCCTTGATGTGAGACTTGTAAGAGGGGATATCACTCATGGAAGGAAAAGAAGAGAAAGAATAAGACAAGGAAGAAGGTAAGAAGAAGGTGGTGACTTGGTGGGCTATGAGGCATTTGGAGAACTAACACATAGTGCATGTCCAACTTGGGGTACGATGTACATCCGAGAGTATCCTAGCCAGGACTGTGTTATTTATGTTGTTAAGACAGGTTTTATTCTATTTGAGAACCGATTTGTTTTGTTTAAGAATTGGTTTCCTCTTGGGGTACTATGACCATAAAAGACCCAAGGCCACTAAAATCTTTTGAGAGTGAGAATCGACCATTCCAAATGTTCTAGATTAAGATAAGTATTGAAAACCCTTGTGATATTAATATATTTTGGTGTGATGTGATTGAGTTATGTGGTTGTAGTTTATTTAGTTAGAAAATGACCTTATAATTCTTGTTAGGTTATTATGTCTTAGTTAATTTGATTATTTACATCTGATTTAATCTTACCATGTAGTATAATTGATCTCAACATTAATATTAAATCTCTTAATTCTTCTATTAAATACTTAATTAACTCTAGAGAAAAGTGTCATTAGACTCATTACAAATTTTCATGTACCATGCCCAAGGAGCTTGTTTGAGGTCATAATGTGCTTTCACCTGTTTGAGTACTTGTTGTTCTTTATTGACAACCTTGAATTGAGAAGGCCTATAAATCACCATTTGTGAAGGCACTTTTGACATCCATTTGATGGACCTTTTAGTGGTATTGAACTGCCATGGTAGGACTAATCTAATGGTGCTTATCTTTGCTTTCGAAGCAAAGGTTCACTCATAATCAATCCCTTTATGCTGAGAGAAGCCTTTGGCAATGAGACAAGCTTTGTACTTATGCAAAGTACTATCAACCTTGTAGTTGACTTTGTAGACCTATTTGCATCCAATGGGTTTCTTTCCTGAAGGAAGGTCTAACATTACCCATTTGTTATTTTTCAAGAGACTATGATGCTTAATTTTCATATTTTCTTCCCACTCAAGTATCCCTTTCACCATTGCATATGTTTGAGGCTCATACACACTATGGATGTTGGCCATGAGATCAAAAATTACAAAATTAGAAGGTTTGCTCTTCTTTCAAGTAGTGTCTACCCTCAATGAGCTCATCATCATGAAGATCGCCAATCATCTTAGCCCGCCCTTTAGGCCGAAGAGTAGAAGTGTCAACATTAGAAGTAGGAGGTGCAATGGGATCATCATCATCATTATCAAATTGAAGATCTATTGAATCTTGAGGAAAATCAGGTGGTGTAGCTGCATGTCTGGGTAAGCTTACAGGAGAAGGAATCAGGGGAGTGGTAGTTTCAGGAATAGTTGGAACCTTCTCAATTGAAGCCCTTCATGACTGAAGATGAGATGGTTAGTCTTAATGTCAACCAGTCAGTAGGCTTTGTGATTATCCCTATAGTTGGTTAGCATGAGGTTTTGGCCTTGGGCATCTAACTTAGTGCATTTAGCATCAACAATCTAGACAAAAGTAGTGGAGCCAAAATCTTTGAGATTATTGATTTTGGGCTTATAGTTTGACCAGGCCTTTGTGGAGTTTGCTTCTTGGCAACCATTGTAGGAGAGTGGTTGAGAAGATAGACAATAGTGTGGATTGCTTCAATCCAAAATTTATTTGGAATGGCTCAATGACATTGTTTTGTTGAGGGTTGTAGGATTGTGTTAATTGGCGCTTTATGCCATGTTCACAAGAATGGGAGAAATAAGAGGAACACAATGCTCCCCCATTGTTAGTTCTAAGTGAGGATGTCGTTTCGGGTTCGGGTTTGAAGAATTGGTTGTCCGGTACAACAAATTTTTGAAAAGGTGTTTGGGTTCGCTAATACAAATAAATAAATAAATAAATAAATAAATACATACATACATACATACATAAGCATGTGTCAAGGTTAGAATGTCACAGTGTCATAAAAACATTAAAACAATAAAACTCCATAAACTTTTAACCATAGTATCATGAATCATGATCATACCATCATAGCATCATATATCTCAAGTTCAACATCAAAGATTCAAAATATTAAAGTGTCAAGTGATAAATCATAACATCAAGTTCAAGTATCATTGTTTCAAGTTCAACTAATGGGTTAAGAATTTATTAATATTCTTCTTCTTCTACATCGGCATTAGTTGACTCACAGACAAAGCTAAGGCCAATGAGATCAGCTGCACCAATAACATTATTGGTGTCAAAATCTTCCAATTCATCAAGTGCAAGCTGAGAAGTGGAGAATCCAATTCCACAAGCTCTGCATTTATATCCCACCTCTTTGTATTCTTAATTCTTGCGTGAGTTGAGACACAAGTTGTAATGCGCATTTACCAAGTTCGCTACTCTTTTTTATCACAACCTATTGCGCATTTACTGAATGGATGAAATAATATATGCTCTAATTTTTTCTTGATGTAGATGAAGTATGAAGACAAGAAAGTAAACAATACAAAATAAAAATTAATAGCTGGTACCTTGATCATCGTCAAGAAAGAGTGTTTCAAATGCTGCCTTGTACCCATCAGTCACTTCTAAATCTCTATATGGTGATGACCTTCCTTGTAGATCAGTATATTGGGTGCCAATGTATAGACAAACAGATGTCATGCTTGCAGTTGTTTGATGAAGAAGGTCTCCTTGGGATCGTTCTTTTTTCATTTACTATTTGCTTCATCTTCTCAAGCATTGAGACTATGGGCAATCATAGATCTCTCCAAGGCAAGGCCTTTCCATGTCATTGTAGTCATAATGGGCTTGGTGAACAAAATGAGATTCTCCACACATTGCCACCATGAGTCATCTAATATCCTTTGCTTTATTTTGGTTTTCCTCTTAGTAATGTTTTGTCTTCATATAGATTTTGCCTTCATATAGATCAATTATTTCTGATTACCATATTGCAAAGTGCCACGTTCGCTTGCACAAGTTGTCTCAAGACAACTAAGTTTGATGCAAAACGGCTCTCAACAACCTGTAACATAAATTAGAGCAAAAAGACAATTATTAGAGAGTTAAAAAAAATACACATTACACAATCAAATTATGAAAATCGGAAATTGTAAAATACTAATTTTATTTTTTAAAATTAAATTGAGTTCAAGTTCACTTACCTTCATAAGCTCCAAATGTGTGAATAATCTGAATAGTCCTTGAGTCATGTGGTGGTTTGTGGCAAACATTTGGATGTCTTTAACCTCTTCATACACCTCTTTGGTCTACCTAATTTGTTCCTAATCTTTTGTAGCATAAGATTGAGTGAATGGACCACACAAGGTGTCCAAAAGACATGCTGATATCACTCTTCAACTAAGTTACCAGGGTTCACCCCTGGACCCCCCGGACCAGCCAAGGTTTGAACTGGTCCGTGGTTTTGGTTCAGTTTGCTGGGTGGTCTGGGCAAGGTTCAATTTTTTCCCTGCTGGTTCAAACTGCTTGGAACCCAGTTTGAACCTGGGCAGACCAATGCAAAAACCAGAGAACCAAGTTAGAACTGCATGAATTTTGGGCCCTGCGGGTGGCAATGTTTTTTTTTTTCACCAAACTTAATAACTTTTTGGCATCCAATACCATTGTTACTGCTGCTGATCCCATTGTCGTTAGCTCTATTTCTGAGTCAACTAATGCCGAAGAAGAAGATGATGATGAAGAATAAGAAGATGAATATGAAGAAGAAGATGAAGGTTGAAGAACTTAGAATATTAGTAGATTTTTATTCCATTGGTTGAACAATGAATGCGAGACAATGATACTTGAACTTGATGCTATGATTTATTTCTAATGTTTTGAATTCTTGATGTTGAAGTTGCTACTTGAACTATATGATGACATGATCACTATGATTTACAAGTTTATGGTGTTTTTGTTGTTTAAATGTGTTTATGCTACTATGCTACATTCTAATTTTAACTCATGCTTATATATATAATTATAATTATAATTTTTACATGTTTTTGCACAAACAAACCCAAACAAACCCAAACCCCTTTCCAAAATTTTGACAAACTTGCAAACTGGTTCTCGAACTTCAAACTTGGAATTGAACTCGAACCGGTAACACAAATCAACAACTCTACAATTCTTTGCATTGTTCATTATGTCTTGGACAATGTTTCTAGCTCCCGCTTGTTCAATGACAACAATAAATGACCCATCTTTTACTTGCCCCTCACAATCCACAGATTTTAAAAATATTGTCTCTTTAGGTGACACCTCCATGACATTGATCAAGAGATGATTTTTTGCATCATTCCATCCATCTGAAACTATTGATACCTCTGTCTCAACCCATGAATCCCTTATGGTTTTGCATGCATCATCAATCCCCTTGACCTCCCTATCCAACAAGGCAGTTTGTATTCTGTCATAACCGAGGCCCTTATACCATCTTGGAGCTTCATTGGCACTTTTTAACATCTTTCAATATGGAGAGTGAACAACACTAAAGGCAACCCATTTGCATATAAGAATCCTACCACATCAATCTCAGCAATTTCTCGACTCTCATTTTGAAATGCAGTTTCCAATGGTCCCTTCTTTTGTGTGTAATGAGTGCTTCAGTTTCAGTATCAGGGCCAGTTGAGGTAGTGTAAAAGGGGTGACCTTCTATCAGCATTTATAGAGCGGGGTTACATTCCCTTTTCTTTTTTTAAGTTTTATTGCTAATGGTTGTATTTTGTCTATGTACTTTTCTCTTTCTTCTGCCACTTCCTGATCCACAATATATCTTAATATCATTTCATTGGTATAAGTGAATTATTTTTCCTAGGCATTTCGTGACTCCTCTTCTAGGGATTCCACGCAAAAGACCTACCATTTGATAATATGAACTATTCCTTTCTACATCACAACCCCAACATTTCCAATGGAAAGCACCATCTCTTGGAAGGGCTCTTACAATATCGACATACTTCCTCAAAAGAGAATCAGAATGGGGTTCTATTCTTTGTTCACTATTGTAGTGGAAGAGGTAGATGCCATTGTAATTCCTTTTCCTATGACAAAGAATTTTATATATATCCAATATAAAAACAAGAGAATGAAAAAATCTTTAAAAAAATAGGGAGATCTTATGGACAATGAAAGAAAAATGGAAAAATATTTAAAAACAAAATCGAATGGAAAAATAAGTTAACTTTTTCACTCATTATAAGCTTGCAAAGGTGTAGGAATGAGGAACAAACACTTGACGAAGATCTACAAATCAATCCTATAACTCCTTGTACAATCAAACCCTTTTTTAATCACCTATTTGCTTCACCTCAAGGGAGAATAACCAATTTGCACACCACAAATGAGAGTTAGAAACCAACATATGCCTTTAGAATCTACTTTTATGGGTTGTGGATGTCAAAAAAAATCAGATTTGCAACAAAAATCAACTTGGACTCTTAACTTTGACCATCCGTGGGGCCAAGTTTGCCAGCTGTTCAATCATGGTTCACTATTTTTCCTCTTTGCTCCCCTGGGTCTAAACTGGGTGCAGTCTGGTTTCAACCACCCCCTGTTGGTCGTACCCAGTTTGATTCCATAGGGAGACTAGACCAGAACCACATATCAGTTTGTACTGTGGCTGGTGCTTGTCAAATTGATCTAATCAGTAACTAGGATAATATAACTATTACTTATTGATTGGACACCCACAAAGCAGCTACTAATTTGACCCATAGGCTAATTTATCTTGTCAACCTAGGGATGTGGACTTGAAATGGTGTACCAAAGTGTTTGCACTAAGTTAAAACAATTGTTACCACTATTCTACGAAAAGCAAACATTGCATTATTGAAAGAAGATTATGGAAAGCAACTTGTCTAAACAAGACTGAAAAGCTTCAATTGATCTACTCAACAAAATTCAGTAATCAAACAGATTTGTGCTCTGTCTGCCTTTGCTGCAGGAACAATCACAGGTTCTTCTACCCAGTGGCTGCAAAAACAACAAAGAACTAAATCATCTCTAAAAAGGTAAGAAGTGGGAAAGTTTCACTTACCAAGTGGGCCCCATTGAGTGAGTGAATGAAAACAACTCAATACAGGCTAGTTGAATGAAAACATTTCCACTATATCCATAACTGAAAACTGATTATAAACTGTATAACTATGCTTGCCTGCAAATTATAGTAAGGACGTCTCTTCTTATTCTTACTGTAACTAACTTGAGAAGTCTGCATGCAACTTATTTATAACAAAAGACTTCCTTAACTAATCCCTAAACTGTTCACCATCTCACTATCAACCATCTCAGTCGTATAGACTACAACAATTCTACTTCATTACAAACAGGTTTGTGATATCCTCTCAACTGACAAAATAACTTTTCTTCACTAAATGACCAGCAGAAATATAGGTACCTCTTTCTAGATTTGCTCCTTAGTGTAATGGTCCTTAGTTGACTTGCTCAATGTTAGCCTGTTGCATTTCTAGCGATTGATAATCCACTCTTGGTAGTTGTTGAACTGGTCTGAAATCCTTTGTGGTGGCAGGTACCTTTATGCTTTGAATGACTGAGTCCTGCAGACAAAGGTTAGTAGCATACACCACATTTATAACACATGATTAGGAAATTCTAGTCCCACATGTTTCAATTATGATATGCGAAGTGTATAATTTTTGCATTGGCTATCAAAATCATTATAATTTCTCCTTGGCATAGTGTCTTCATGTAATTGTTTGAGCAGGTGGCAACCCTGATTAGGGTTTATAGGGAATAAATCTTGGCCCTCAATCTTGAATTATTCTTGTCCCTTCATTGTAATTGAATACTATAAAAGGCTAGGGCCTTATCATTTGTAAGTGGTTAGACACTAGAGATTGGGAGACTAGAGGGAAGTTAGCTAGCTAGTAGTAGAGTAGAGTAGGAGACTTGATCAAATTGTTGCTATAATGCTATATAAGCAATTGTTGTCGGTAAAGTTATAAAATAGCCGACGGGTAGATTAGCATGTAGTTGGTAATTATTATGTGGCTGACGAGTAGAATTAATTATTTCTGAATGGGCATGACGGTTGAGTCACCCCTTTGGAATGGTATATGTACACCGTTTGAAATGGACTTTAGAGGATTGTTGTAATCATCATTGGAAGCACTATGTAATCTCTTCGGCATATATGCGAATAATGAAAAGGAGTACTGCTGTTCTTGTCTATTCCCTGTATGCATTAAACTATTTGCCCCATATGGTAAACATTTGGCACCGTTGCCCAATGGACTTGGAACGAAGGCAGAGGAATGAAGACTAATGCCGAATCAGCTTAACAAGGATAAAAATAAGATATAGGGAAAAGATGAAATACGCACCGCACAAGGGAATTTAATTTTGGCACAACAGGCCGAATGTAGATGGAGGTTTTAGTAGATTGCCGATGGACACCGAAGCACCGAGGAATTGTTGGAAGAGACTCGACAGTGGTCGAATTTGGTGGAAGAAACAAGGGAGGAATTTCTTAACCTGTATACGCCAAGGGAAGAGAATCCAGACGGAAGGGAATTAACTCGCACAACTTGGAGTGCCGAGGGAGCATGAGCGTGAAGTGAACTCTTCGTCCGTGATACACTTCTGGAATGGACAACTTCGCTTGAGGAAAACTTTTTTCACCAAGTAAAGCGGTTGTTGGAAATAAGATGATTGTTTGAAACAGCGCGAGTGTTCAGAACAACGCGGGTGTTTAGAACAATGCAGGTGTGCAGGATAACGTGGGCATACAGAATAGTGTGGGTGTACAAAACATCGCGGGTGCGCAAAACAGTGTGGGTGTGCAAAACAGCGTGGGTACACAAGAAGTACCTCCAATTCGAATAGTAATGGTTGGACCAAGGGAAAAATTGCCAAAGTTTGATAGTGATGGAATGATCGATCCAATTAGACATTGGAGGATTGTTGTAATAATTATTGGAAGCACTATGTAATCTCTTCGACATATATGCGAATAATAAAAATGAGTACTGTTGTTCTTGTCTATTGTTTGTATGCATTAAACTATTTACCCCATATGATAAACATTTGGCGCTGTTGCCCAGTGTACCTGGAATGAAGGCAGAGGAATGAAGACTAATGCCAAATTAGCTTAACAAAGATAGAAATAAGATAAAGGAAAAAGATGAAATACGCACCGCACAAGGGAATTTAATTTTGGCACAACAGGCCGAACGCAGATAGGGGTTTCAGCAAATTGCTGATGGACATCGAAGCATCGAGGAATTGTTGAAAGAGACTGGACAGCAGTTGAATTTGGTGGAAGAAACGAGGGAGGAATTTCTTAACTTGTATACGTCGAAGGAAGAGAATCTAGATGGAAGGGAATTAACTCGCATGGCTTAGAGTATCGAGGGAGCACGAGCGTGGAGTGAACTCTTCGTCCATGATACACTTCCGGAACGGACAACTTCGCTTGAAGAAAACCCTTTTTCAGCAAGTAACATAGCTGTTAGAAATAAGACGACTGTCCGAAATAGCGTGGGTGTGCAGGATAGCGCGAGCGTACAGAACAGTGCGGGTGTGTGGAACAACGCGGGTGTACAGAACAACACGGGTGTGCAGAACAGTGCGGGTGTGCAAAATAGCGTGGGTAGACAAGTACCTCCAACTCGAATAGTAATGGCTGGACCAAAGAAAAAATTGCCAAAGTTTGATGGTGATGGAACGGCCGATCCAATTAGACATTGTAAGACATGCGAAACAATTTGGATGGCGAATGGCGTAATCGACACAGATGAGTGGGTCCAACAATTTACAACAACCCTAAGGGGTATAACAGTTGATTGGTTTGCCGACATCGATCCCCAAAAATTAACTACATGGGCGAGAGTTAAAAAGGAGTTTATCACCGAATTCCAATTGTTGCGAGATGACAATGAGATTGTAGTAGAAATTTACACCACGAATCAAGGGAAAAATGAAACAGTCCATGTAAATGCCAGAAAACTAAAAGAATTAATAAATAAAATGGAAAGTAAGCTGACAGATGGGCTGAAAAAGCGATGGTTCTTTGAAAGACTACGCCTAGAGTTAAGGAAGAAAATGAAGATTGTGCCGCCATCATCATACACCGAAGCATACAATCGGGCGATGGACTTAGAGAGTGAACAAAAAATGAAAAAGAAGAAGAAAAGTAGCTCATTTGACTCAGATGACTCGTCTTTGGAAGGAGATAGCAGTGGTAATGAAAAGGACAGTAAGAAGGTCCGAGCCGTCCAGAAGGATATGATTAGAATGATGAAGGAATTTAAGAATATGTAGAAAGAGACAAAGGGAAATGAGCTATGGTGCACAGAATGTAAGATAGAAAGTCACACAAAAGGATCCTGTTCGAAAAACCAGTTCTGCGATATCTGTCAAATTATGGAACATTCCACAAAAAAATGCCCCTTCAATATGAAAACAAAAGGGCATCAACAAGTGCTCCTAACACAAGAGACTTCCATGTCGGGAGGAAGTGGAAACACCAGCAATGATGGTGCCACTTCGGGTGGGTACATAAATAATAGAAGAGGGCAAAACAACAATACCAAGAACAATACCAACAACAATAATGAGGGCCGCAGTCAAATTCAGTACGATGCGAATGACTACCTGATGGTTCAATGTCGAGCATGCAATTTGTGGGGCCACTTTGCACGGAATTGTACATCAACAAACGCACCAAAGTTGTTATGCAGATGGTGTAGTCCTGGAGATCATGAAGATGCCAAGTGCTTGAAATTACGAGTGAATTTGATCAGCATATGTACAGATGAAGAAGTCTTGGCAATCACTCGCAAACGAGCAAAATTGTACCCCGACCCGACGGAAGAAAAGAAGAGATTGGAAGAGGTGCAGGTGGAAATTGCGAAAGCAACGCAGGCAGAGAAATCACAATTGAAGGACACTACCGATACCTCAACAAGGAACTGCGCAGAACAAAACATCATAAGGCAGATATTACAAACTGAAATACCAATCAAGTTAAATGATCTGATCCTCACAATGCCTCAACTACGGACAACACATACGAACATAGCCCCGACTGTTAAACTACCAGGAGAACATGGAAGGGAAAAGGAAAGTGGAGCAAGTGCAACGGACCCAATGCTGCTAGCCCTCACATCCGGACGGCATTCGGCGGTTGCAAAGATGGGTATATTAGAAACGGTCCTTTTAGACACTATTGTGGATAGAGGTTCAAGGGTAAACATCCTACCAGAAGATACTTGGAAGAAGTTGGGACAGCCGACGTTGTGGCCACCTACGTTCCAATTACTAACGATGGACCAACACGGCATTAAATCTCTTTGGGTCCTAATGGCAGAATCAGTGACTATTGGAACACAACCGTTTCTACTCGATTTCGTTGTCATCCCGTTGAAGAGGAGAGGATATGACGCTATTCTGGGCTGAGGATGGCTTGTACAAGCAAGGGTTAAGCATGATTGGAAGAAGAATACCCTATCAATGGAGCGCGGAGGAAGAAAATTCATAATTGACCTGCACACACAAATGGTAGGTGAGGAGGCAGCATCGTCGGATTCTGAAGGTGAAAGTGGAGGGGATGACAAGGGGAAGAAGAGAATGGAACTTGATGAACAGGGAGTATTGAGATTGGAAGAAGGGTCGAATGAGGACGACCTAGACTCGTTGAATGGCCTTTTCCATTGGCAGATGGAGGATTACGAGCTCTTTCCGAGTTGTAATATGTTAAGGGTTGCCGAAAAGGGAGAGGAAAATGACTATTCGAAGGAATATAGAGAAGTGGAAGAAGTAAAGGCGATTATGGTTGAAGCTAAAGGCGGCAAAAGGAAAGATTCCACCGTATGGTACATGGGGAACGGACCGCGTGGAAAGAAAAGGTTACACCACACCACGAAATTAGTAGAAAGGTGCCGAAAGCAAGGAAAACACATCGTACAATTTGCACAGGAAATAAAGAGGAAGGGCTTAATAAAAACTTTAGCAGTACAGAGTGAAGGTTCTAAAATCAAAAATACAGTTATTGACAGCACGGAGTGGCAACCGACGAAATTCATGATACTGAGTTTTGGGAACAAATTGGGCGATATGGAAAACCTGAGGGAGAGATCGTGTAACTTAAATAAACTTGATGAGCGACGATTGTAGGCACAATGGGCCACGGAGGTGACACAGAATAGGCGCAGAGCATGGCATGATAAACACCTAAAATTAAATAAGTTTCAACCGGGCCAGTTAGTGTTGAAGTATAACGAGTGAAATGAAATCAAACCTGGAAAGTTCAGAGTCAAATGGGTAGGACTATACAAGATACCGAAAGTTGGTGATAATGGGGTGATGAAGTTATGGATGTTTGACAGGAAGGAAGTACCGGACACAGTGAATGGGTCAAAGTTAAAAATCTATCATGAAGGGAATAGTCCCCCGTCGATGAACAATTGATTAAAAAAAGAAAAGAAAAAAAAAAGAAAGAAAGAGTAAAAAAATAAATTAAAAATAAAAATAAAAATAAAAAATAAAGAAGTTATAACCATCGTATGGTCCTTGTACTACCCTCATTGTATGGCAACTTCAACGAGTTGATCACTGTACAACATCAAGCAAAGGACCACCATACAACAACCCTCAGACACAAGGCCGTACGACTCAGGCACCATTCTGTGACCACCGTACGAACCTCTCAGCACTCTGGCAAATCCTTACGGGCACCTGGCAAATCCGCATTGGCATCTGGCAAACCAAATGGGCACTTAGCTAATTGTATGAACTTTCACCTCCTCGTACGATGCACAAGTAAGGGGAAATTTATGATTTGTTTTACCGTACACAATGTCGGAGGCAGGGAAAGGGCAAACCGTACGGACATTCAAACTGTATCATAAGACCATACAGCAACATAGAAGACCATATGCTGCGTGAGCAATTTGTAGATAGGAGATCGTACGGAAGGATAGAAAGCAGATAGGCATGTTAAAAATATAGTACGACTAGGACCAGCCAGTGACCGTACGGACATCAAGCAAATTAAAAGGTGACATTTCAAGCAGTGTGGTTAATACCTAGGAACTGATACCGTACGACAAGTTTAGGAGAGACTAGGCGGCAATAAGTCACAGATGAGACCTGGAGCTGTTGTACGCATGGAGTGTCTGTGTACTAGAGGTGGAGAGAACAACAGAGCAAGCCTTTTGAGAGGGATGATATGCTTTGAGGCACTTGGAGTAGGTGTTGGACATGAAGCTATCTTGGTGGATGCATGTAGAGCTCAGGAGGAGCTGATCATCCAGTTGAAGGCAGTACAGTGACATTGGCTCAGTGTACCCAGGAGTTGGAAGCAGAGAAAGCGGCACAAGTGGATATTTTGTAATTGTTGTCCGCAGACGACTTTTCTTTTTGGGGGGATGATGTTGTCGGTAAAGTTATAAAATAGCCGATGAGTAGATTAGCATGTAGTTGGTAATTATTATGTAGTTGACAAGTAGAATTAATTATTTCCGAATGGCGTGATGGTTGAGTCACCCCTTTGGAATGGTATATGTATACCGTCCGAAATGGACTTTGGAGGATTGTTGTAATCATCATCGGAAGCACTATGTAATCTCTTTGACATATATGCGAATAATAAAAAGGAGTATTGCTGTTCTTGTCTATTGTTTGTATGCATTAAACTATTTACCCCATACGGTAAACAACAATTGATGATCCATTGTTGGTCATCATGGTGGATTACTTAATGTTGCTTTCAAGTGTTGCATGGTTTCTTCAAATCCTCATTTTGGATTTTATTTCATGTTAAGTAGAATTTGATTGGATGGAAGATATTGTTGAATGGTGGTCAATGGTAAAGCTAGCGCCCATACTTTTTCTTACTTGTTGATTGTAAGTAAAGGTGTAAGGCTAATGTGGGCCTAAATTTGAAGTGTTTAATTATATTGGAGATTGTGATCACCTAGATCCAATGAGTGCTAAGTGTTCCACTTATTCTCATGAGATGGATTCATGTTGAATCTCTACTCATGAAACATGGGTCAATGAGTTTGACTCAAAATCATACAGCTAAATCCTGATAGCAATATCACAATTTGACTTGCTGTGGAAATTATCTCCTACTTATATATTGGAGATGTTCATTTAGATTGTGCCTTCATAGGGTATTTCGATCAGCATTGACAATGTGAAAATCATTCATGCATGCATAGAAGATAACACACTCATATGCCTAGTTGATTTGGCAAAACAAGGATGGGTTAGAGCCTCACCCCATCATCAACATTATCTTTCATTCTTAGACTTAGATTAGATTCCCTCTCCTTGTAGTTATTTGGTTGGAAGTGGTTTGAAGTTGTAAAAGACAAGTTGATATCCATTGAATGAATAACGTAAGTCCCTTTGTGATAAACGATATATCACATCATTAACACTGAGTGAAAGTTCACAATTAAGAAGGAACCTTGAAGTCATTCCATAATCTTACTTTGCAAGCTTAGCATGAGAAGTGATCTTATTCAAGAGATGATTGAGTATTTCATGTTTTACTTCGAAACTTTGAGTGTTTGATTCTATGTGTTGTAGCGGAATAAAACTCACATCAACACTACCACAATTCAAGATATTACTAGGAATGGAGAGATTGTTTGTGATTTGAGATAGGCTTGGGAAGAAAAAATCAAATGATCCCAAGCAAGATACATGTGTTCAATAGCAAGGAAAGGATTAGCCGACTCTGTTTCTTCTCTCTGTGAGCATATTTGGGGAATTCTTATACAACTTCTTGGTAGATTTGGGAGCAACAAAAAATGTGATGCCATTGAATAAATGCAAGAGATCAGGTTTGATCCTCAGTAGCAAAACAAGGAAGTCACTCAATTGGACAAGACCGAGCTCTTCATAATTGGAGAGTTGAATAATATTAACATGTAGTTGGTGGCTGAAGCAAGAAATGAACAATTCATTGACATTTTTGTGGTGGACATCCTAGATGTTATGCTTCTGGGAAGGGATTGGATGAGAAAATTGAATGGATACATGACTACAAACTTCTCACACATGTGGTTGCCTTGAACAAGACTTCTAAATCATATCAGAGTAAATAGCACGCCAAGATTAAAATTGATGATTACAGAATATGGTAAAAACAATAACATTTTATTCGTAGAAACAGATCTTGGTCTGTATTGGGTAAAGATAGAAGAGTTTTGATGTTGCATTGCCCATTTCTGGAGTGAGCAAGACTACATTTGAAGTCTTCAAGATTTTTTTTCCGTCAATGGATTAAAGCAGGGAATTGAATTGGGAGATTGCACCTTGGTTCAAAATTTGTTTCTCAGCTAGTGCAAAGATGCAAAGTGAAAGTTCAAAGAACATAAGGATTCAAAGATTGTCAGGGACTTGAGGATAGCTAATGTGATTCCAAATGATATGCAAAAAGAAGAACAAGATGAAAATGATGAACTTGAGTCACATCAAGATCCAATTTCACAAGAAGGATATAGTGATCAAGGACAACTTCAAATGATTCAAGAGGGTGAACAAACATGTGTTACTAGCTAAGATATTTGTAACAGAACAAAGAAAAAATGAAACTATGCATGCTCAATTAAAAGAAAAACTAAGAGTACCTTCCACAAAGATATTGGTCGATGCACTGCAAACAAGAGATTACATGTTTAAGGACATAAAAAGGCTTCAATAAGAAAAGGAGTTGTCACTAGTTCGACACTCAAAGTGGGTTGGTAGTTAGGATGCTCATCAAGAGAATCGTGCCTTACTACTTGACTTGGTGATTGAGATAGAACTCCTAGCTAAGGATGAATGAGACTATACTAGTATGATCAATCCATTTACTTTGGTGCGACACAAGTACCTTCTAAGAAAGCTTTTGGAAGAAGATGTTATCACCATCTTTAAGTATCCTTGTGTGTTGATGAATGATGGTGATCCTTTTCTTTGCGATATCCTCGTCAATATTAGCAACATATAATATAGATTATATTATTATTCATTGATGATATAATTATGATTTATTATTATCATGCTATAATGTTGCATAATATATTACTACCAAAATATGAGAATTAAATATAACATAATATTTAGATTAATAATATATATAGTAATTTCTACTAATATAATTTTTATATTTATTAAAAATAATAGTATTAAAATTAACAAGAAATATAACAGATATAATCTATATTAGTAATATAATATATTTTATTATTGATATAATTACATAATCAATATAATAGAAATAATGAAAAGACATGACTTTTAGAATATATATATATATATATATATATATATATATATATATATATATATAGAGGGAGAGAGAGAGAGAGAGAGAGAGAGAGAGAGAGAATCCTACAGGAAGCAAATAGAGAGAAATATTAAGTCCCAGCAGGGAATATTACAATTGGTATTAGAGCTGACTTTCTTACGAGCTTGTGAAATTTTATCAGAAATAAATTGTAAAAGATTTATCGGTAGAGGTTAAATATTGATAGCTGTCCCAAATATTTCAATCAGGAATGAAGATTATTTAATTTTGGGAACGTAGTGCATTCAGACCTAAAGAAAGGGGAATAATTTATACCATCTCATATTTTAAAATGACAAGAATCTAATTTATATCGTGCCTTTGGACTATTATATTTGCGAGAATTTATTTACTTTTGAAGCCCAAGTTATTGCTAAAAAAGAATATGATGTGACATGTATAATGTTTGATTGGGCCATTTAATTTATTTGTGTTTGGAATAGACTATATTGGGATGTATTTTTTTCATTCCTATAGTTTGAACCAAATTCCATTTTTGTGAGCCTTTCTATTGATTGACCCCTTGTGCATCTCATCCTTGCCAGTTCAGAACTATTCTACAGGACTTCCTTGGTATGAAGGGGATATGTTTGAAAAACATTTGAAGACATCAGGGTCCAATATGTTTTAAACAGAGTTGAAGTTTGAAGTTCTCAGTTCTCAAAGAAAGAAAATGGATGACATGAAGACAATATCATGAGTGGAATAAACAACTTGAAGTCAAACAGAATGACACTATAATACTGTGCGGTGACAGTTACAGGAAGGAACAGTTCATCTTGAGAAAAAAATACAAGGCCTCTACTTGAAAGGACTGAAACATAGTAAATACAATCAGAAAGATCCGAAGCAGCTTCCGATAGTTTATAACAGACAAACTAGAAATGAAAAGAACATCAACTAGTACTCAATTTGTTATGCAATTTAAATAGAAGCAAATGATGGTCAAATGATGTTGGTGATTAAGAAAAATATTACCTTTGAATGCATGCATATAGATTCGTTAGTAATACACATGAAGACAACAATATGTGTAGAACCCAAATCAACGATTATATACAATTACTTAAATTATGGGCTCCAACACATTCTCTTGATCAACAATGGAGTATAGATATATATTAAAATACCAAAGTGCATGGCAAATATATACATGGTATTTTTGTGCTGGAAGCCATTCCACCTCAGCATGGACCTTGTGTTGAGAAGAATCTTGAATTTGCCATTTGATGTCTTCTTGATTGGGAACAATTAGAACGTGATTTTGCAATTCTAAGAGTGGCATACACAAATTGAGAATTGTTTGAGGATTGGAGGAAATATATGATGGAGCTTGGTCATAAAGCGCTAACTGTTCTCTACATAGAAACGATTGATAAGGCAACAAGAACTATACCTCTTGAATTTATTTGAAGCGCTACATATAACATTTGATTAGAGAATATCATTAATATTATAGGATATAAGGGAATAGAAGACTATAAAATACAATTAAGCCTATGAGTTTGGTATATAAATAATCATATATATATATATATATATATATATATATATATATATATATATATATATATATATATATATATATATATATTCTATTCAATAAGGTAGGATGGATATAATATAGAAAGAATGAACAGTTGATACATCATTGGGTACATTGACAGATAAGAAAGAAGATTACTGAAGAAGGGAAAGCCGACATGTATGTGCAATAGAAATAAATTTGATGAAACAATACAAGCATATTAGCACCATTATCTGGGTACTAGGAACATACTAGAATAATCTTTCATAGGCTGACAAAGAAAATTGGAGTCGGCGTTTTTGAGAATAAGTTTGAGGATTTAAATACTCTCTGCAAAACAATTCATCAAGACAATGAGTAGAGTAGAGAAATAATTGTTGAAAGAGAATAATAAGTTCCAGTCAGAGCAATTGTTCATGATATACTTCTCAAAAGGTTATACAACAGTTTGCTTTCAGTGGATCATCTCTCCTTCAGAATTTATATATTGCAGTACAAAAGACTATCTGGCTAAAGACTCTTGTATAATTTGACATCAGTTTCTCAAATTCATACCTATGGAATTTGTGTGAGAAAAGTTTAGATTTGTTGAAGTTGATGAAGATCAACCCCACAACTCCCAAGAATCACCTGCATGCAGGCACCTGTCACAGAAAGAGAGAAGCAAAAAGCTATGGAGGTTGGAATTCCCAGATCCACAGATGAGACATTTTTGATGAACATAAAGAGAAATTGCTGTAATCAACAGTGAATGAATTAGTTACAAAAAAAATAATTTATAAAAGGAGATCAAGACCCTAAAAGGAATCTAATTAGGTTGAATGATAATAATTAATAAAAGAATTAATTAATATATGACTTTACGTAAACTAGAGATAGGAATTGACTTAATAATTAAATCAATATGATTTAGCAAATAAGAAAATACTTTATTACTCTAACAACCGCCCTTAAGATAAACTTAAGGAGTAGCTAAAAACCTAGAAACTACTACTAAAAGTAAATTTGGGTCCCGAGAACAAGGTGTGATGAGGGACCCAAGCACAACCAAATCTTTGAAAAAGAGGAGAAATAGAGAAAACCACATGGGAGAAACCGTACTTCAAAAAGAGATGAAAAAAATGTTCTAGAAGATAGGAACAAAAAGATGATTATGAAGAACACCACTCAAGCATGAAGCTGCAAACATTGCCAAAATGTTGATTTGAAGAACATCCACTGTATAGAAGATGACCAGGTAGAGAAGACTAAGTTTGAAGAGTTGATCAATCGAAGATGGAAGGTATCTTCATGGCCTCCAAAAAAAGGAATGAAAGAATGTCTATATGGTAAATGATCCATCTTATTGAAATGCATAGGTATCCAGCCACTGCAATTTCCTAGTACATAGGATCAAATACTGAATGCATAGCTCACTTCATCGAACCAAGAAAGAAATAGAACCAACATAACCTCCCTATAATGTTGAGAGGTAAGACATGAACATTGAAACTGAATGCAATATCTCCTGCAGAAAAAAGAACCAAGAACATCGAGAGTGCAAAAGAAGTACAAACACCTAAAATGGCACGTGTCATTGACACATCATGAGGCTAATGTCATGGAAGAAACATTCACTTGACAAAGGAAGATGGTGATACGGCCAACATGAAACCCCCCAAGGCACTTTATAATGTAGTGCGAGTACAACAAAACACAATGCTTCACCCCTGTGAGCATCACCTAGATCCAATGAGTGCTAACTGTTCCATTTATTCTCATGAGAGATGGATTCATGTTGAATCACTACTCATATAACATGGGTCAATGAGTTTGACTCAAAAATCACACAGTTAAATCCTGATAGCAATATCATAAAACACAAAGATGTTCGAGATTCGGAAATGCAATTGAGTGGCACTTTATCTCAGTGCGTTTGCAAAAATACTACAAAAGGGTGTCAACAAAAATCAAAAGAGACATAAGATTGATACAATAGATAGAACAACCCATGAAAAATCATCTGAAGCAACAAAATTGATCACCGGACCTGAAACAACCAAGCTATCCACTAGGATGCAAAAAAAAAAAAAAAAAAAAAAAAAAAATTAAATGAGATGCGCTTGGAGCAGAATTTGGAAAATAGAATGTCTCAAGATATGTCTCCCGGAATGCCAAATAGAACCTTTGACTGTAACTGCATAAGTTGGCAACCAAACAACATTAGAAGTCCAAATAAATTGCACCATCATGACAGGCTTGGAATCAGCTTTTTGACGGTATCTCATTTGCGAAAAATGGAGTCCAGATGAGCATGTTATGATAAAAAACCATAGGTAGGTCAAAAAACTGCTAGAAAGGCAAAAAAATCATTGTCTTGGGATCTGTGCCAGATACTTCGAGGAGCGTACTTGAGAACACCAACATTTTCCTTAGGATTGATGCCAAATGTATTAATTTCCATACCAAAGAGCCTCAATTTGTGTGCCAAAATTCTCGATGTTCGTGCCAAAAACTCTTGATTTGCATGTCAAAAATATTGATTTTCATGTCAAAATATCAATTTTTGTGCAAAAAATTTGAAAAATCGTTGGCTCGAGAAACATGCCAAATTTGGGAGCAATATTTTTTGCCTCAAATTCCAACTGTGTCCAAATTGTACAAATTTTATATGAAAGTAGGGGTTTGTTGGGCACTTGAGTTCAATGGTGAGGTCCGTTTGGGCTCAAAGTGACCCAAAAATCAGTGACGCCCCAAAACCAAAAAAATCGTTTTGAAAAATGAAACCCTTTGAAAGAAAAAACACAGGTTTGAAAGCCAAGCTAAAGATCATAAATAGAACAGGGGCATGAAGATTTGGAGCTTTGGTACCATGTTGAAGTTGATGAAAGATGAACCCCATAGCTCCCAAGAATCACCTGCATACAAACACTTGTCACAGAAAGAGAAAAGCAAAAATGTAGGCTGGAATCCCTAGATCCACATATGAGACATTCTTGATGAGCAAAAAGAGAAATTGCTATAATCAAAATTGAATGAATTAGTTACAAAGAGATCAATCTTTATAAAAAGAGATCAAAACCCTAAAAAGAATCTAACCTAGGTTGCATTATAATAATTAGTAAAATAATTAATCATTGTATGTCCAAAGTTTAGCTTAAGTAATCTAGGGATAATAAGTGAATAATTAAATCAATATGATTTAATTAATAAGAAAATATTTTATTGCTCTAACAAGATTGAGATTGAGCTACTTTTATTGTAGTAGGGTTGTACCTCTTTTCGTTAAGTTGGTACTTGAAGTTTGAAAGAGTTGCTGCTCTTAAGAAGTGGTTGAAGATTTACATTGTTATTTATGACTTTATATTATTGAAACATAAAACTAGTCATTGCATCCATATCTCAAAAGTTAGTAAATATAAATGAAAATCTCAATAAAAAATATTGTCAGTGAAAATACAAAACAATGACTGTTTATAAAAATGGATTAAGAGGAACCAAAGTACGTATGACACATATAAGCCTAAACATCATATATAACCGGCATACATCTTATTGCACACCATACTTGGGGGAGGGTAAAAACAAATAAGGATTGTTCCACAATTTACCTCTGATACAGTCAGGCTTAAAATACATAAACAACAGAGAAGGAAGGATTCTGTTAAGACATATGCATCTTGAGGTAAGCATGTTATTTATCAATTTATTTAAATAATATCCATACTCAGTCCCATTATAAAATCTAGGCTAGAAGGGACAGATAGGGATACAATATGGTGAAAGGTTGAATAAATTTAGCCAACATATCATTCTGAGATGGGTAAGGACCAACATCCTTGTAAAATGCCTTGACAATTAACCGAGAGGGGATCAAGTTTCCTTGAGGCTATTCCAAGATGGTATTACGGGCTCAGATCCACGAAAACCTTGAAGAATTTGGTGTCAAAGCAACCTATTGCATCTTAGCATTCCTTCTAGACCAGAGTTATAATTAGAATAATATGACCTTTTTAATTCACTTGTAGTTTATTACTTACCTATAAAGGTAGCTTCAGGAGAGAGAACAAAGGTGTATTTAGGCTACTCCAACCATTTGGTTATTCCGAGATGGGTAGATCAACGTCCCTATAGTTGGAGGTTTGACCAAGATGGGATCAAGTTGCGTTGAGGTCATTCCAAGATGGGATCATGGGCTTGTATCCACAAAAACCTTGAGGAAGACCATTGAGTTTGGTGCCTAGGAAATCTGTCTACATCCTAAGTGTTCTTCTCAACTAAAGAACGATAATAAGTGCAATACAAAACAAGAAGCACCCTAAGTAAGCCACCTCATGTGGAAGTATGGGATTGGCTTGGAATAAACTATCTTGACTCTTTTCTCAAAACTTATACATACACATATATACTAATGATTACTTGTGGTTAAAGATTCTATTGAAGAAGAAAAATTTATCATCTTTTTGACTCTAGTGAATTGTAAGGCATTAATCAAGAATGCTTGTACTATTTGTCGACATCGTTTTTGCTTAATGTTTTCATGCATTCGTATGTCTACTTCGTGTATGCATTGTGTTTTCATGCATTATGACGTATACTAAAATCCTCTTCCATCTAACTATAATGTCGTATGATGGTTCTACAAGAAATGTTATGTTTAAATGATTTTCTTGATGACAAGCAAAATCTAAGAGGGGAGGACTGTGAAATCCCGTCAATATTAGAGTACCATATAATGTAGATAAATAATAAATCAATAAAATAATAATAATATAATTATGATTTATTGTAATCTTGCTATAATGTTGCATAATATATTAGTACTAATATATGAGAATTAGATATAACCTAATATTTAGATTAATAATATATAAAGTAAATATATTATCTAATAAAAATATTGTTAATATTAAAAATAATATTATTAATACTAATAAGAAATATAACTGATATAATCTATATTATTATTATATTATAATATATGTAATTATTAATATAATTATATAGTCAATATAATATAATTACTATGAAAAGACTTGCATTTTAGAATGGATATATATATATATATATAGAGAGAGAGAGAGAGAGAGAGAGAGAGAGAGAGAGAGAGAGAGAGATTTTTGAGAAAACATCATATTAAGAGAAGGAGAAATACAAAGAATAGAGGAAATAATCCTACAAGAAGCAAATAGAGAAGTATTAAATTTTAAGTCCTAGCACGGGAAATTATATGCTTTCTCTTGACTTTTCTAATTTGGGCAAGTGAAATTGGCATATCTTTGAAATTGCTAAATGTCATAAAAGATTAAGAAACATTTCAAAGGTATAAGGCAATGATCAAGACACAAAAATCCCTCCTTTGGACTTAGCGGTCATCCTATTGTAGAAGGTGTATGACATGCTTGGAAGGGTATGAAGGATTGTTGCCAAAGTAGACCATAACTGGAGGCAAAGCACGATCTTGATCAAGGCAAAGAAACGATGTGTTATTGACCTAAGGAACTAGGTGGTAAGAAAAGAGTTGACATGTCTGAGTCAAAGTTGGAAGATGTAGAGTTAGGAATGGATGAAAAATGAGGATGCATGAAACCAAATGATAAGGTGGTGCTTGATTTGGAGAGTTCTTCTAAAGATGAGGTTAGTTCTTTGAATGGGCTGTTTCATTTGTAGATGGAAGATTGTGAATTCTTTCACCACAAATGCAAAATGCTACAAATTGGGAAAACAAAGAAAAGGTGACCAAGTAATGACGAGTAACACATTTCCTTTAGAGTACAAGGAGAGAGTAGCATGGGTAGGTGATAGACCATCTTATCACTTCAGAAGAGGCACGATAATAAAATACAAAGAGTTGAGTGTGAAGAAGGTAAGTGATGAAGACAACTTAAAAGTCATCTTGGTTGGTGACAAATGAGACCCCACACCAAAGGCAACTACATTCAAGATATTTGTGGAGTGCAAAGACACCTTGACCTAAACATATAAAGACCTAAAGAGTATACCATTGAACTATGTGCGCAAAAAATCCTCCTCGTACCTAGTATGGCAAGTAATACATTTCCTTCAGAGTACAAGGAGAGAGTAGCATGGGTGGGTGATAGACCATCTTATCATTTCAGAAGAGGCATGATAATAAAATACAAAGAGTTGAGTGTGAAGAAGGTAAGTGACGAAGACAACTTAAAAATCATTTTGGTTGGTGACTAATGAGACCCCACATTGAGGGCAACTGCATTCAAGATATTTGTGGAGTGTAAAGACACCTTGACCAAGACATACATGAAGCTTAAGAGTATACCATTGAACTATGTGTACATAATATCCCCCTCGTACCTAGTGCACAAACATTACAAAACCCTATAGGATGAATAAGAATTATGTTGCTAAGGTACACAAAGAAATTGAGAAGATGTTGGATACATGCATAATTTTTCAAGTAGAAATAGGTGAGTTCATTTCACCAATTATGACTTCATTAAAAGAGGAGGCAAACTAGATTAGAATGTGTGGACAACTGTTAAAGACCCATTCTCGACTCCATTTACAAACTTGATCTTGGAAGAAGTGGTTGGCCATGAAATGTATTTCATGGATGAATTCCTGAGGTACAACCCAATAAGTATTGCCAGAGAAGATAACCCAATGATGATATTCTTGATTGATATTCCATTTACAAACTTGATCTTGGAAGAAGTGGTTGGCGATGAAATGTATTTCATGGATGAATTCTTGGGGTACAACTCGATAAATATTGCCAAAGAAGATAACCCAAGGACGATATTCTTGGTTGAAGATGGTGTATACACATTCAACCTAATATTGTCAAGTCCATGTAATGCCCCAACAACATATAGAAGAGCATGAAAATTGTCAAAAGCAGAAAAGAACTATAGCACAACCAAGAGGGAGGCACTTGGATGGTATACTTGGCACAAAAAAAATTAGATAATACTTGTTAGTGACACCATTTATATTTATGTGGACCACATGAAATGTTCGCTTTCATTACATATTGTTGTATGAAGCAATTTTTGAGGAATTTTGCAATGTAGATGATTAACTTGGGTTGCCGTGACACGGGAATGAAATAGAAGGAATGTGATCTTACGAGAGGCCATTAAATCTCACTTTTCTTTCATTTTTGCTGATAATGACAAGATTGGTTTTTCTCTTATTACTTGGATATCTAATTCATTGTTGCTTGCTCATTTTCTCCAACTATTGGTGTATGTGCATGAAGTTTGGGTAAGTTCATCAATCTTTTAACTTTTATATCTCCTTAGAGAGCTCTTGTTCTATATATATTTGATTCCAAGGGAGGAGAATCTTCTCTCCACTTATAGCTCTAGTCCTTTTTAAAAAATATTTATTGTTCTTTGTAATGTCCCCTTCTTCAAATATGATTAAATAATAAACAATAATAATTAAATTAAAAAAATAAAAGAATAAAACTAAAAATTAAGTGAAATTTAATTGAGTTAAACAAATGGTTAGCAAGCATGAATGGAAAAGTTGTCTACCTCAAGTATGAGGTACAAAAAGGAGAGAATAGAACATTTGAGGGGGAAAGGGAGGGAAGAAGAAGAGGGAGTAAAAGAGTTACGGAAAGATTAGGCCAAGAAGGAAGAAAAGGGAAGAAAATAAGGAAGTGACACTTTTGAAAGATGAAGGGTTATGACTCTTTCAAAAGGTAGTGATTGTGAAAGGGTGTGGCCATTCAAAAGGGAAGACATGGTGAAGAGTTGTGACCTTTCCTCACATAAGATATAAAGGGAAGAAGGATAAAATGGAATGGAGAAAAGTTATGTATCTTTCAAAAGGTGGTGATTGTGGAAGGGTGTGACCATTCGAAAGGGAAGACATGGTGAAGAGTTCTGACCTTTCCTTACAAAAGATGTAAAGGGGAAGGAGGATCAAATGGGATGGAGAAAATGGAGCAGAAAGATCTAGAGAAGATTTAGAGCACAAGTATAAGGAGGGATCTGAAATAAAATTTGAGAAGGAAGGAAGAAGATAAGATATGTAGATCTAGAAGAAAAGGATATGCACAGATTTGAAAAGCAGTAAAGATAGATTTGAGAAGTCAGAGATAGGTGAACATTGAACAAGAAGTGAAAGGGATGGCAGTTGTTGTCAAACAGATGTATCTTTTCATAACCAAAGGGTGTGACTCTAAAATAAGGGCATTAACAAATGGAAGCTTGTGACTCCCTGCACTCAATAGAGATACTAAAGAGGAGGTGGTTCCTTATGAAGAAGAGGTCAAAAGGGGACATCGATTGGAAGAATAATATATTATTTTGAAAGGCAACAATGAAACATGGTGACATAATCAAGCAATTTATGAAGCAAAGGAAAGATTATAAAGGGAAGGGTCTAAAGCAAAGGGAAGATCATTCCAAACAAACATCAATGTATTATCATTCATCAGTGCTACACAATCAAGCAATCTATGAATTAGCAAAAGGCGGAATAAAACAATCTATCAATTATCAAAGATCAATTTCACAAGTTGAAAACAATTAAATCATCATCAGTCAGTTTACATCTTGGAATAAAAACCAAATCATCTAATGTCTATCAAATGAATAAATTCATCATTTGAACATCAATCATTTAAGTGTCACCCTTTCAAACCATATTCATTCATTCAATTGTTGAATGAAGAAAGGAAATCAAACCATTAAGAGAAACATAAATACTCGCAATCACAGATCAGATACTGTGGTATGGGTTCCCATATGTAGAATCTGTGTATATCTGCATTCTGTCTGACCCATTGATGATTTATTTACATCAAGTCTTTAAGATATAATATGCTGTGCACGTATACTGACTGTTTATATTAATTTCATAGAAGATAATTAAATTTGATCTGTATACCTCTTGAATTACAGCATACAATTGTCTGACTGTTGACTTTTGATTTTATGACATAACAAGCAATCTCCTTTATATGTATATTGCTGATGCTGAAGTTGGTTTAAGGTATAAATGTATATATGATATTATCATTATGCATATTTATACTGTCTGATTGCTGTTCGGTTATGATAGAGGGACTGAAGGGAGTGGTGTTTGGGTCGCTTCCTAATGTAAGAACCCCTGCTGGTTCTAACTTCAACAAACATCAATTTTCCTTACTATTTAGATGTTTGACATTTCATCAAACAGTTTGCAAGCAAGCTCTAATACCACTGTAAGAGCCCTGCTGGCTTACGCTAAGAAATGCTGGAGAATGTTGCTTCTTTTGTTTGGTTTTAACAATTTTGTTGTTTTTGAAATATATGATTTTTCTGATTTTTTTAACATATAAATGCATAGCATGAAATGTAACAACTGGTATGGTTGCCAATCTAAAATTCTAATTGAAATTTCAATAGAGACAATTATTACATACAATATTAAAGACAAGTGAATAAATTATGTAACTTGGATATGTGTTGGCTTTTAATAAAATTTATGGCAGCCGCCTAGAATGCACATGCTCACGTCTTTCACCCCCAGCTTAAGATAATGTTGGCAGCAGATAATAAATGCTGCCTTGCGTTGACCAAATGCTACTATTTAAACAGGAAATGACAGACTTGAAGGATGCCCAACTGTGGCATCTAATAGTTTGCAGCCAATCACCTTTGTCATGCACAAACTCTGGCTGCCCAAGGTAGAGTAAATGCAGGCTCTCAAACGCCCAGTTTGCAGCAGGAAAATATGGCCTTCAAGCAACAGTAAATACAGTAGAAGGCAAGCTCAAAACAATGCCAAACCTGATATAAATTGCAGCTCCACCTAATCTCCAAAAACAGCTAGCAATGGCATTCCCAATCAGCTACAAACTCATGCCAAGAAGAGGAAATGGTTGGCGTCTAAACTTAGATTAATCTTCAGCAAGAACTTAATAATTTTGGTATTAAACAGCACCAAAATTACTATCAATACAGTCAGAATTAAATCCCAGATAATCAGAGCACAATTCACCAATCTTTCAGTCATTCAAAGTACAAACAAAGAGGAATCAGCCCTCACAAAACCCTTGTTGGAACCCTTCAACGAATTCCCAAAGTAATAAAATCAATAGACGAGAGAATGATCAATCTTCATAAGGAAGTCCTTTTTATAACATTAGATAAGTGTGGTTTCATCTACACACCAAACGCCCAAGAGCATTACAAAGACACTTTTCACTTAAATCCCCTTTACTTTATACTTAGGCACATATTTGAATAATATAATTTATTAACTCCCTTTGGTTATGAAAATGACATTTTCATCAATATCATGATATTTTGACACACAATGTCATTGTTTCTTGTGCCCAAGATTAAAAAATTTCCAATTTGGTTCTAACGAGCAATGACACTAAGGTGGCCAATATACAATACCAACACAAATAGAAACCGTATTTAATTAAATAATAATTATAATTCACCCGTTTTGCGAAAATGACTGAAGAAGTATCAGAATCAAGATTTGACTACACAAGTGATCTTGATGAAGAAAGATGATGAATGAACTTGACATGATCTAAAATACACGCTCCCTCGAAGATTCTTGAAACCGAAACCATAAGCCAAAAAATAAAAACTAAGAGCATCACTCAACTCCATTAACTCATTTGAGATAATCAAAACCAATTGTTGACTTACTATAAAGAGTAAGTCCCTCAAAATAGAGCCAAAACTCATCACTGGCCAATGGAGAACCTAATAAGTCCACAACAAGGTCCTCTGAACACCAGTATCAACCTACAAGAACCTATGATAGATTGAATCCTTCAACTTGCAAACTAAAAAATTGGGTACGTTACACCTAAGCATGCCACCTCATGGTATAGACTAAGGAGTCCCATGAGGACAAAGGGGGACAAAGGGGACTGCTTTTGGGCCTAGGAGAATAAACTTTTTTGGGCACTGTACTTTGAATGTCCCCCATGATCTCTATCATGGATAGCAAAATATATTAAGGATATTCAATCATGGAGAGTAGGATTATAGTTGGAAAAGTTGGGCTCACCTCATATTTCAGAGACCAAAATATTGGACTTGGACTTGAACTCAAAAAAGGACTCAACAAAAGACAGAAATTGTAGTTTTACCAAAAAAGAAAGAAAATAAATTAATGCATTTAGAGAACAATAAGAGTCATAATTTATAAATTACACATCATATGAATCCCAAACACTCAATATTTAAAATTTCATCATAGTTAAAAACTTTAAATGTATAACAACATAAGTTTATAAATGTTTACAAAATTAGATATAAAGATATGCCCAAATGAGATAAACAACAAACTGAAGACTACATCTTTCTATTCCCTCTCTTAATATAGCTCAAAGTTTTGGGCCTTGAGCTAATAGGTTTTGAGGCATCTAAATTAGGAGTTAATTCTTCTTCTTCAAGATCAAATTCCTTATCTTCATCATCCTCCATCTTATCAGAATCATTCAATGTTGCCGCTTCTTTCGTTGTTGATCCTCTCTGTAATTCAACAAGATCTTTTTAAGCAAGGAGGACATCATCACCATCACTTTCTTAATTGACAGTCCAATCACCATATGGATAAATTTCGTCCAAGCCAATGGATTTATGTAAAACACCCTCCACCTTTCTAGTGAGAAGGCAAAGGTTGTACCTAATGAAGGCAAGATCCTTGAGTCTCTTTTGGGTCAACCTATTTGTCTTCTTGATGTGAATGTTCTCAAATGATTCCATTCACACCTAGAGGCAATGCTACATGGCTGGGACAAAATATAGATGGCTATCTTTTGAAGACCAAGTGTGCTAGCACCATGATTCTTCCACCATAAATCTATACAAAAAGATTTAGAAATACTAAAAAAGTTAGAATTTGAGTAAAAAATGTAAGTTTGTAACAAATTAACAATCATTATCAAGTTTCTAAGTTTTTCTTCTAGTATTGAACAAAGTGTTTTACATGGTGATTATTTCTCTCTTGTCAATTGCTTGTTGTGAAGATAAGAGTCTCCGCTTTTGCCCCTTGTGACTTACAAGCAATGAACATTTCCAAATTCATAAATAAGAATTCTCAAAGACTCGAACTCAACAATGAACATTTCCAAATTCATGAATCTAAAATAAGATATAGCAAAAGTCAAGTCTCACCTCCAACTCATCAAGAACCTTGTCTCTCAAGTCACAATCAAGACCCATCTTATCACTGCACATAATATCATCTATCATGACCACCTCATTAACCCTAAATGAATCTGAGAAGTAGAATTTCGGGTTCAAGTAGTATGTCAAGGCACGTATCCTTTGTTGGAGTCAGTTTGTCCACCTACAATCAATGATGTGCCAAAGGATTTCATATTTTCCTGAATTTCTTCCATAGTATCGTGAAATGACATCTTTGGTCTAATCAGTGATCTCATAAATGAAATCCACTAGCATACCCTCTCCATCCCCCATGCAAAGAACCCTTGTCAAAGGTTTTGTCACCAGAAAATTGAAAACAAATTTTAAATTATTACAAAATTAACCCCTAAAAAAGAAAAAAACAAGTAGATTATCTTGTATAAAGTATTATGGTAAAATAATGAATGTGTTATTAAACAAAGATCATAAATGATATATATATATATATATATATATATATAGATATACACAAGAATGTTTCTATAACGAACAAAGGGAGATAAATAAAAACATTCTTAAGAGAGAAAAAGAAAGTTTCCATATTGAATAGAGAGAATATGGAAACATAGAAGAGGAGTGACCATTAGAAATAGAAGAAAATCTATGAAAGAGAGAAACAAAAATAGAAGACTGGACTCCAATACCATCCTTTAATGGTCAATCATGTTAAAAGTAGTAGGAAAAGAAAAATAAAATCTGCACAAGTTATCCTAGGAAAAACCCTCTTCATAGAGGGAAACAATCTAGCCCCAACAAATCTGAGCTTCTATTGAAGAATTCAAAATGATTTACAATAACAAATTAGAGTGATATGAATATCATTGATAATAAAGAGAGAAGCCTTTAGAGATATTGATTGAGAACATCTATCAATCGATATACATGAGAAGAAGCAGAAATACAATCGTATGAATTCCAATCACTTGAATGATGCCAAAGAGAATCGAATTCATGCACAAAGAGGATGATGTATCACTGAACACTGATATCCAGAAGCTCTCGAACACACAAATCTGGAAAGCAAATGAACTTTTGAAACAAACGCAAGAAGTGAATACGTTCTCCTTGCCCAACAGGGATCCACATATATGAAAGAAGTTTCTTTTTAATCAACAGTAAAAAATGATGGACTTGCCACAACAACGTCCTTCTTCCATGATGACAAGGATGAAGAAAATGATCAATCATTGTTCTTGCTTGAACATACACCATTCGTAATGAAAGCTGTCTTGTCCTTAACGTTAGAATGACTTGAACATTAGCCACGTTGTAGATTAACGCATCCAACAAGCACATGTAATGATGAATATATGATGATACCTATTTCACGCGCTGAAGCAAAGTTGTTGACTACAAAAGCATCTCCAAATCATTGCCGCAGTTACAAAAGAGTAATTAGCTAAAGTGCAATAACTCATTGTTGGGCCCGTTAGGAGACATAGCCAAGCAGTGGTGATGAAGATATCTATGAGAGTCAAGTTGACACGTTGACACTTGCTTATGAGAATGTTTATTTGGAATGAAGCCAACTTAAACACATAGTTCTAGATCAATTAGATGTTAGTGCAAATACTCAAATTATGAATTGTAGTAACAAAGTGAGCAAACTCAATCACACAAATTTTCATATGAGGCTATTAACATTAATATATCAAACTTCGAAACAAAAAAATTGCAGGCGAACCCTCAAAAGGCATAAAAGGCAGACTCAAGTAGACCACTGAGCTCTGCATGCCTTGCAATATTGCCCTATGGCTGAGATCCTCTCTGCTTCCACTATTCAGAAGAAAGGCGAGTCCTGCAATCTTAGATCACATGACCAACTTTGTGGCAATAGTTGCACCGTAATTGCTTCCTATTGGAGCTATCCTGAGATTGAGTGGATGACTGAAATGGGAATTTATCCATTTAAAAGGATTGGGTTGAAAATGCTTGTTTAGTGGAGGATGAAGGAGCACTGCTACCAAACTATTGTTTCAAATGGTCTTGCTGCAGAATTTTGGTGCACCAATCTAGAAATTTGAGGTCAACATTAGTTGCAATAATGTTTAGTTTCTCAATAAAGTGGTTGTTAGAAATGGAAAAAGAAATCTGTAAATAAGCAAAACCAGGAAAGAATCTAAGTGAGTAAATGCATGAAAAGATATTACCATAAAATAGGAGAGAGAAAGCTTCAAACTCCAACACCATGAGACAAGATATTTGGAAAGGGGAAAGCAAAGAAAACCCCTTGTGATATTATGAATGAGGCATGAAAAGCCTAAGAAGGAAGAGAGAGAGAGAGAGAGAGCAATGCTCATACAATAATTGAGAAGAGGAAGAAACCTCATTGTTGTTGAATGAGAGAAGAGGGTCATCTCTTAAATAGAGATGAGAGAGAGGAGTTAGAATGTAACTCCCATGTCTATGAATGCCACCATTCATAAGTGTGTGAGGCCAAGTGTGAGATTCCTCTTAAGGAGGAATAATCTAAAATTAGAAATTACAATAAGTATTTGTCCTCACATATTCTACTAGATGACAAAATAAGATGTAGTGGAAAAAGGACAAAAAGGAATATATTAGGATACCTTGGCTTATATCCTAATATATTACAACAATAAATAAAGAAGGTCTAACCTTGGTTTATAAATACACCAAGGAAAGATTACAACTTCTAACACCCCCCTTTAATCTTTACTTGGGGTAATTACATCAAAGGGTATTAAACCCATAATTTTTACAAAAATCTGCAACTTAATCTTCAATATGAAGTAATTTGATTGTCTTCAAGCCATATGGTACATTTGTAGATCCAAGAGAAGCACATGAGTCCTTTGAATGAGGAAGGATAGACACATCTTCATATGTGAAAAATCGAGAAGGTTCCTTGATGGATCACCTGAAAAAAAAGAGAACAACAAGACAAATATCCACAAGTAGAATGCCATCATATATGCAAATTCAAAATCCTTTTGAATAAGGATAATAAAATTCTCATAGAGAAACAATGAGTAAAACATGTTACCACAAAACAATGGAGATAACCTGATATCAAGATAAAGTATATGCTCAAAAAATTGTCAACAAGGACAGATTGAGTAAAAAGCTTGATCAATGCTCTCATGAAAAGAATATTATACTAATGCACAAATGACCACAGACAAGGCCAACTAATGATACTTGCATCAATCTTGCATCAATCACGTGGATATAGACAGTCCACTTAATGAATCATCCCACTGCAAGTTAATGGGCTGCAGCACCATAACTTACATGACTCACGATCTAAGCAATGAAGTATGCAAATCATTATCACATTAATATATGAAAATAACATAAAGGAGAGACATGCTGATCAAATTAGAATGATCATGATTTTGTTAGGATAATCAAAAGAATGGATTATGAGGATATAACAACATAGTGCCTTCAAATTGGATCAAATCATCTGAATTTGGAGAGAAAACTCCAATAATAACATCCTCTTTATTGAGGAACAAGAATGGAACAACATGGAGGGAAACTCCATAAAAATATTATCCTATCAAAATGGCAGATAGGATCAAATGGAGAGAAACTCCATATGAGTGCATACCAATATAGGATGGAGGAATACTCCATGGGCCAGATAAGGAAACTATGTATCAGTTAGACTGAGGGGACCTACATAGTTAACCTTGAAAAAATATTAAGCTCCCTATGCAACTCAAAAAATATATCATAAAAATCATGTATAGCAATGGTATAAAACCATAAATTGCCAACATGGGCATAGAATAATGCTATAAAAGCATAAAAGTGCAACTATGTGCACATCAGAATGTCAAAATGAAGGCAAATGTGTAAGATTACTCATAATCCAATCAGCATTAAGTAAAATGATTTAAGGAAGATCAACTAAATATAGATATCAGGTATAAAACTCCATTAAGGGTAAACATGGATATGAAAATTATAATAGCTGGTATATTTATCTTGGTATATATGTGTGCACCCATATATACTTGAATAAATATACTTAAAATATCATAGTATGAAATCATACAATTACAATTATTAAATGATAGCTTGGTGCTAAAAAAAATGATTTCCCCTTCTGTTTTTTTATGTAAAATTTGTTAGAACTAACCCTGCAAAAAAGGTTAGTAAATAATGATAGAGTTCAGAGTAAGAGTATACTAAAGAAAGTTAAAAACTTTTCTAAAAAAAGTTTGAATAAAAGCTTGTAATGTGTAAGAGAATATTACACTTGTCTGACAAGGAATTATTACATGCTAAAAATAGGTTGACAAGAGGTAATGAGAAAGTAAATGATGCTCCTGTCAAGAGCTTAAAAAAAAGAATCTTGCATGCTAAAAAAGTTTTGTTTGCATGCTAAAAAAAGTTTTGACAGCCCATGCAAGGATTTGTGATGGACGAGATTAATCATAGCTTAGCAAGCATAGAGGAATAACACGAAAACGGAAACAAACTCACAAGCAAGTTTCAAACTCTATTAAATTCAAATCTTTTGCAATACATCCTTTGAAGGGATTTGAGGGTACTTACCTTAATACTGGCCTCTCTCTATTCTTCAGCCTCTTGGAGTGCCAGGACAGTATGGCTCTGGAAACGCAAGTCAGTCGTGAAGTCCTGAGCAATTTCTCTCACAAGCCTCTGGAAAGGCAACTTTCGTATGAGGAGTTCAGTACTCTTCTGGTACTTTCGGATCTCACGTAGAGCAACAGTATCTGTGAGGCTTCTTCACACCTCCGGTCGTAGGTGCCGACTTACGGGCAGCCTTAGTTGCAAGTTGTTTCCTTGGAGCCGTCCCTCCTGTAGACTTATGCTCAGTTTGCTTGGTACGAGCCATTTTTCAATTAAGGCCAATATCACAAAACCTGAAATTCTTTCACTGAAGAAGTTTATCACCGGACGGTAAACAGACGATATAAGCGATCGCAGAACAAAAAAAATAAAACTCCCGCTAGATTCAGCGCCAAAGGATTTAAATGGAGTAATCATGCGCTGGCTATATATGTATATACCGGTCACACATCTCAGCCGACCTAACTCTTTTAACTCTTGTCTTTTTACAATCGACTAGAATAAAATGTAGATTTTACAAATTAATCCCAAAGAAATGAACTGGCCTAAGCCCTTTCACCACGAATTCGTCTAGCAAGCTGGATATCCTTTGGTATTATTGTAACCCTCTTAGCATGACTGGCACACAAATTAGTATCTTCAAACAAACCCACTAGATAGGCCTCTGCAAGCACACATCCTTAAAATATGAGAAATTCTGAAATGGGGCAACGCAATACATATAAGTTTGCAAGCAAGAAACCCGCGGCAATAAGTTTGATTCGCATGCTATATTTATAGGCGATTGTGGGTTCGTGTCCCACCGGGTGTGCCAGAGGTTTTGGGTTCAAGTCCAAAGAGCTTATAGCATCCACTACTTGGAAAAGGCGTGACAACAGAAGATGAGCAATCATTCCTCCTGCTTTTTCTTGTGGGTAATGTATCAAAACATCCAAACATGCCACAGTATGATACTTCCCATCCAAGGACTCCAAGTCCTTAGTCTCAAATACTGGTTTCACCAATGTGGGACCCGAAGAAGAGGGCGTCAGTACTTCAGTAGCCTTCCTTTCTGCCTCTGCTACCATGGAAGATGAAATGTCACTTGCATAGACAATGGCCCCTTCCATTGCCAAAGGAATAGACAGGCTACCAATTCCACAGCCACTTCTTTTTCATCTCCGCTCGTTTCGGCTGCTTGCTGCTTCCTTCTTTTCTCTGGGTCTGCAAAAGAGAGGGCAGCTGCAAGAGCGGCTATGGCTCCTCCTCCAAGTAACGCAAACGCTGTTTCGTCCAAACCACTGGACAGTGCCTGGGTAGTTTCTGTTACTACTTCTGAAGACGAGGCTAACATTATGGTGTTCCATTTTTTGCTCCTCAATGAAAATACTACATTGGACGTGTATCATTCAAAGCCCAATTCGTACAGAAACTTTGATAGCATATAAGAAGGCCAGACAGCTTACACATGCTACTTCAAGCACCTTCATATACAGTGCATTATTACTGGAGAAAATTTGATGATTCATTTGGGCGTCCTATGTTTGGGGGCCGGGGATTTGTTCCCTTTGTACCTGGTTCTCCATCAGGTACTCAAGATAATGATGCATGGAAGGTATAATCTAATAGTCCATGCTGATACACAAGCTTATGGCTGGGGTTGTAAGAGTTGATGACAATGGCTAGACTTTTTCATTGTATCTTCCAAAAGAGTTTGGACAAGATTACAATCATGCAGCCATTTTATATATGCTAGATAATGTGGCTACGTGCAGGGTTGGACATATAAATTATTTATTCTTGACTGCTTTCTCTACTAGGAGAGCAAAATTTCTCCATCCCGCTGAGATGGAAATGGGATCTGCCGCAATGGTTGACAGTTTGGTTGCTGATCAAACATCACAGAAATATCCGCAAACAAAGCATACAGAATATGAGCCGTTTGGCGATAGAGACCAGAGAAACGCGAGAAGAATTGAAAGGGATAGCTCCAGGCGGCAAAGATAAAAAAAACCGATGGTCTTACATGAGAAAGAAGGGGGATTTCAATGCCAAGAGCCCTTAGTGAATCATTCTTAAAAGTTTTTTTTTTTTTAAAAAAATGGAAAATTAATCACAATTTTTAACAAACAGTGATATCAAAATAGAAAAACCCTTTGGCGGCAAGCCTTCCAAAGGGAGTTAGATGAAAAACTAATAGAAAATAAAGAGTAATCTGCACAAATTAAAGCACACAAAAGTTAATCGGATTTGGCGGTAAACCAGCCAAATCTAAAAAAAATTCAATTTCTTCCATCTTAAAAAGATTAAAGAAGAAATTAGTGAAATCTCTCTCAAGAGTCTCCTTCGAATCGTACCTTCATGCAAACACTCAAAACAAAGATTAAACTGCTCTGATACCATGTTAGAAATGGAAAAAGAAATCTGTAAATAAGCAAAACCAGGAAAGAATCTAAGTGAGTAAATGCATGAAAAGATATTACCATAAAATAGGAGAGAGAAAGCTTCAAACTCCAACACCATGAGACAAGATATTTGGAAAGGGGAAAGCAAAGAAAACCCCTTGTGATATTATGAATGAGGCATGAAAAGCCTAAGAAGGAAGAGAGAGAGAGAGAGAGCAATGCTCATACAATAATTGAGAAGAGGAAGAAACCTCATTGTTGTTGAATGAGAGAAGAGGGTCATCTCTTAAATAGAGATGAGAGAGAGGAGTTAGAATGTAACTCCCATGTCTATGAATGCCACCATTCATAAGTGTGTGAGGCCAAGTGTGAGATTCCTCTTAAGGAGGAATAATCTAAAATTAGAAATTACAATAAGTATTTGTCCTCACATATTCCACTAGATGACAAAATAAGATGTAGTGGAAAAAGGACAAAAAGGAATATATTAGGATACCTTGGCTTATATCCTAATATATTACAACAATAAATAAAGAAGGTCTAACCTTGGTTTATAAATACACCAAGGAAAGATTACAACTTCTAACAGTGGTCATAGGATGGTGGTTGACTTTTTAGAGTAATAACCACCATATCCTCTTCTTTCATTGTACAACCAGTGGCCTCAAATTAATCTCTGACATCCTTAATCTTTAGAAGATGTGGACACATGCTCATCCATAATAATAGAGTATAGCCGATTCTTAAGAAAGAAAGCTTTGATTTTGTCTGATGTCTCGTGGAGATCCTTTAGTCTTTTACAGATTGCTGCAGCTGTCTTGTCGAATGACACTCGAGGCAATTGATCACCTTCACCAGTAACCAAAATCTTAGTAAGCATAACTGGTTCATGATTATGCTCATCAAACTTCTCTTGAGTATCCTCAACTGTAGTAGGCTGAGTCTCGGTACCCATAACAAGCACCTCAAAGCGACGATACTTGAAGATCATCATCATTCTCCGCTTCCAGGTGTTGTAGTTCTTTTGTTGAATTGTTGACTGCCTTCCAAGAGAAGATTGGTGAGAGATGCCATGACACATTTTTGATAAAAAAAATGTGAATATCTGAAAAGGCACAAACTTTGAGGTAGATGGATGGAAGATTCGGAAAAAAATGCAACGACACCCAAAATCTGAAATTAGATTTTGAATCTGCTGGCTCAAAAATTGAGCCACGAAAAATGTACACAAGAAAAACAAAGACCGACCTAGTTGAGATTTGCAAAAACCCATTAAGAATAGACAAACTTCTAAAAATAACATAGGAAAGAGAGTTTTGAAAAAAGTCCTAGCTGTATTTGAATTTTTTTAAAAAAAATGGCAAATTTGACTATGAAAATGGTGGAAAATGAAACTGTTCCAGCCAAAAGTCAATGATAGATGGTTGTAAGAAAACCTAGATGACTTTGAAAACAATGGACAAAGCTTGAAATGCCCCCAAAACCAACCGCAATTTACTAGAAAAAATACAGGTCATTTTTTATACCGTGATCCGAAGTAAAAAAGGGGTTGGGTTGCAGAAGATGTGCAGAAAAATACAAGTCGCATACAAATCTCCCCTTTCCCATGTTGCTTGCCCACAAGCAGTTGTAAATTAGGAATGTTGTAGCACATGCATACCTTACCAGATAACATCATTGGCAAATTCTTCCATTGAATGTTCTTTCTATTTCATCTTTGAGCTTTGGCTTTGCACCTTCCTCTAGTTCAAAGTTTTCATCTGGTGGTACTCTTGGAAGTATTCCACTTGCAACATCACCATGGCAGAAAATAGCTTCCGTTCTGTTAGCAGTCACGATCTTAGGTGCACCATTTGACATTCCCATGAGAATCACTTTTTCCTGTTAACCTTGAAAGAAAACTCTGCGTTTGAAACTCTGAGAATATTTATCCAAAGTTTCCATCCATTGAATTCCCAAAATAATAATAGTGTTAACCAAATCAACCACTTAGAAGACATCTGTTATTGTATAATAACCAAGATCAATACTTAATTGTGGAACCTTACGAGTGATGACTAAATTAGTACCACCTGTAACTTCAACATCAAATCCTTCATGTTTTACTCTATGTAAACCACGTTTCTTAACAAGTGCAGTTTCTTTGAAATTATAAGTAGATCTCCTATCCATCATAACAATAACTCGTTAACCTTGTAAATCTCTTCTTACTCTGAAAATTTTATAATGTGGAGTTCTTGTCATAGATGCTATTACTACCTTTCTTTGTCTATTTTCTTGAACTTGCCTTGTGGCCTTTTGACTATCTATGTTTTGGGTTTTGGTCTATATTTTCCTCATCTCCATTATCCGATACTACCTCAATATAATGAATTTTCTCCTTTCCCAAACATCTATATCGTGGTGCCTATGCCTCTACACAATTGAAACATAACTTTTTCCTTCTAAGTTCGTCTCGCTCGTGTTTATCCAACTTGTTTTTAGGTGTATCTTCCATTGATGGCTTTTTTTCATTATCTGGTTTTGATGGCGGTGCTTTATTATAAGTTTTCCCCTTTGAAGAAGGTTCCGATTCTCTAGCCCTTTTGATGTTTGTCTGTAATGAAGGAGGACTTAAAGATTTGACCCATCCTTTGAGTGCATCAGATAACCCATCAATGGATAGAGCAATTTTTTGACTCTTAGTAATCTTAGTAACTAGGACTGCTAACTTTTTAAATTCATAAATATATTGTTCCACTACTCCCGTTTGTTTAAGCTGAGTTAAATCCTTAAGATGGAGTTTAGGATCCTTAGAGTCAAACCTGTCAATGAGTCTCTCAGTGAAGTCAACATATGTGCTAATTTGATCGTGACCCAAAGTAATTTGCCCATGGTGCCAACACTCATGTGCCACCCCTTCTAAATGTAAAGCTGCATATTTGATTGCTTCATCTTCCATCATAGGGTTTAATTGAAAATAAGTGTTAAGTTTTTGCACCCAAGCTCTGGCAGTTGTCTTCCCTTACCCGTCAAAATTAGTAATAGACATCTTACCAATTTTCCTTTGTAATTCATTGTTGTAACCCCGTTGTCCTTTAGACCTATGCTTCATCTTGACATCCAAGTATTCTCTAAAGGTCATCAACGATCTAAATTCATCCCGCAACTACAACCAATCCTGGTATATTTCTTGTAATTATCTATTAGGAGTTTCCGTCTCCAGTTATGGGTTCGTAGGAGTAAATGTTGGCATGGGAGGCCTTGTCGCTGTGGATCTCTCAGGTTGATTATTGACCGAATGATCTTCCCGACCATCATTTTCTCTGCGTTATTCTGATTTTGGTTTAAAGTGAGTCATAAACTAGGTCATCAAATCAGTCATGCGGTTTACATTGTCTTGCATATATGTTTGGCTCTTGATTAATGCTTTTATGAGATTCCTATTATCATTTTCTTTCCCCATACTATTATCTCGTTTAAAGATTATTTCTATGTCTGTTTCTGTATGACTATCTTCAATATCAACTTGTATGGATGAACTAGATGACTCTACTGGAATGTTAGGATCCCTGTTTTGCCTGGCTTGGGTATTATGGAAATTGTAGCACGGTTGTTGCAATTTCTGATCTATGAATATTTCAGGCTAACAGGAAGAAAAACTCTCAGACCACCATAAGATTCCAGGTAATCTCTAATCTTTCTAGACAATATGACTAACAAGAGTGAAATGATTGATTTCATTTGCAGTCTAATCTAATAGTATATATATTGATTTGCTTACTGGAAATAAAGATCTGACTGGAATGATATAGAATGTATAGCAGATTCATTGACAATAATCTGATTGGAAACAATATTAATTATTTCTTCACAATGATACAAGAAAATGAGAGATGGAAGATACAATTTGAGCCTCTGTATAATGAATTATACTGATGCAACTGACTTACAAACTCTTTACTGCTCCAGATGACAGATTCCTGTGTTGTCTTATTGATGACATTTGCAAACATATCAATCTGCCCAATTAGTACTGGCGTTCTCCATTAAGACTTATGTCTTTGATTGTGTTGGTAAGGAAACTCGGATGACTGTGCTGACATAATAAGATAACCAATAGAAATTGTACCCAACTTGTGGCAACCGAATTGCACTTGTTCACATATATCTCTGTTGTATTCTTGCCCAATGATTTCCTTTGTCCACCCTAAAGTCAAACTCTTTATTACGTTGGCAAGATAAATTCCTGTGATTGTGTTGGCACGATAGATATGTGCAAATAGGGATACCACAATTGAATTCTAAAAGGAACAAATCCTCCGTTTTACCACTCATGACTTTCTGTTTGGTGTCTTCCACTAAACAAATTACCAGATGTTATCTCCAGTCGAAGATTGGCTAATTAAATATATTTGCCATTATCTCCAAGTGATATCTATCAACACCTGCAAATGCCGATGTATAAGAATGCTTCCACTAGTTTAGGAATAATCTCTGACGTAAGGTATCTATCTATATATATATTTTATATTGTCTTTTAAAAAGACAAACTAGGAGAAACTAGAGCGACATTACACAGAAGTAAGTCTACAAACAAAAATAGAGATTAATATAAAGTTTATATTTGGGTTTGTTACTTAACTTCATCATCTTGTCTCCACTTTTCCTGAGCCGGTCATAAAGATCAACACTTACTATCTTCTCCTCCCTGGGATTTTTTGGACTATGCAAACTGCAGCCAAGCATTAGACACACCCGTTTGCTTAAAATAAGGAATGGAATCAAGAATGCTTTGCAATGTGTGGAAATGGCTAGCAAATCGTGTGACCCCTAGTGGCACAAGGTCTGACATTTGTGTGTTTTCTCATCAGAAAGAGGACCCAAGTATGCTTGTAGATGAATTTGGTGACACTTTTAGCATCTTCAACCACCCTTTTCACTTAGCTAATCTTTCAGTGTACTCTAACAAGTCCAAGCAATGTGAATTACACATACTCCATTTAATTGTGGGATGCCTTTCTATAAGAATTCTACCTGCATCTACATATGCAATTGCCTTGTCCAATGCAAATTGTACAGTATTCTCAACTCCAACTTGTTGGATCACCCCATCTAACAAATTGCACAAAGTCAGAACATGGTTAATTTCATTTGAGGCATCTATAGACTTGACTTCCATTGCACCATTAGAAGTCACCAAGAAGTTGAGGAGAGTCCTATTTGTTCCATGTATCCACCCATTAGATAAGAATCAAGATGCTGTGTCTTTTTTTTTGGATCATCAACCACAACATGTGTAATTTTCACTGCTTTCTCTAGCAATGGTCCCACTTAAGGCATAAGTTGTTGGCACGTTAAACCCCTTGCCTGCAACTGTAAATGTGGTAACCAAACCTTCCCAACATTGAAAGGTAAATTGTTGTAGTGCCAAAAATTTCTTGTTACTATCATTGCCTTATAATGCTTTTCTTTATTTCGGACCGTCAAGTGAAGGTTGTCCTCTTGGAACATTACTTGGAGTAAAAATATTTGGGTCTAATGAAAGGGGATTTGGAGTCTCAGTAACCTTGTCCTTATTGTCAACAATAGATAAATTAGTTGATATTGATAGAAGGGTGCACTTTTGCGAGTGCGACCAAGGGCAGCTGAAGTGGATGCATTGCAGCTATCATGGCTTTTTTTGTTTTTCCCCTCTTCTTTTTGCAATATATATAGTAGGAAGGGCATTCATGCCTAATGTTTTGTTCTTCCTGATTTTTGGGCTGCGTTGCCCTTGCCGTTGCCCTTTCTAGTTGAAGTTGACATAGTGTTATAACATGAAGAAATTAAAAAATCAATAGGGTTTATGGAAAAACAACCAAAGTCGATAATGAATCATTTGATAAAAATAGTAGTAAAAAACAAGATTAAAAAACAAGGAAATAAGCTAATGAGGGGGAAAAAATTGCCAGCATTTCCCCATGTTTTCCAAGATTTTCTTGATTCATTATAGATGAAAATGAAAAAAAAAGAACCTTGATCTCTTTTGCTGGTTTGGTTTTGTTTTGTCAAGTTTTCCAATGCAATGCCTTGCTAGGGAACTCCGAAGGATAAGACAAACTGATACGAAGTTTGGTGAACAATTTTTCGTTTTGAATGGCTTTCACTTTATCTTATATGTAATGGTCCTAACAATTTCCTTGATGACATCTTTAAACACCACTTAAATTTTCTTTCTAACAGTTTATCCTTACTCCTTAAGTTAAACAATCTATTAGTTTCATTTGCACTTATGATTTGTTACATTATCCATTCTAATATCCATTTAGAAATAAGGAAATAATGCCCAATCCTTATAATCAAATATATCTACTTAATATGCAATAAAGATACATGAGATAGATTTAAACCATCAACCACACATGTAAACCAAATCATAGATTGTTCATTTGATAACATAATAAAGAGTACACAGCTCTAAACCAAATCATACATCCATCTAATTACAAATAAATATACAATTCATGGCATCATCATAACTTCATTCAATTTGTTGAAATAATACAATATATTCTCATTTCCCTTTATCCTCTTTACCCTTTTTACATACCTTTTTATTTCATGATACATAAATATGAGCTTAGTACTTTATTTACGAGTTTACGTTACAATATTACATAAATTTCTTTGAAGAAAATGCACCATATAAACTTCAAGAAATGATCTTCAACTGCCACTCAACAATGATCCATATAAAGCCATCCATGAGCACTCGAATAGTACTTTAAAATATTTTGCCACTCAACCATGTGGAGCCATAAATGGTCCACTCCCTCGAGCTAGGAGATAAGACCATGATACATAAGTTCTAAGGTAATCTAAGGCTTATACCCCAAAATCAAAGTGCCACATAAAAGAACAATGCTCAAATTGAAATCACAAAGCAAATGGACAACTAGAGGCAAAAACACAGTGAAGGGTTCAATTGCATCTAGGTGAGTGTCATTGTACATTCCTATAGTGTTGGGATCCTTCTCTTGAGCCAAACACCATCCTGTTGCACATAATGTCTTCTCCCCGAGTACTCTAACAAGATATGTATGGTTTTGTACTGTTCGGGATCATTCCCTTACGTCATAGATTTCCCTACTACATAGAAATTCTTCTCGTAGAGTACTCCAGCAATACATCCTTATTATCTTAATTAATGTGAATTCCCAAAACCCCAAAATCCATAAGTTTAATTAATGTTATTAACCAACTCACATGTGCAGCCAGCCTTCACAAGGCTCCTGTCTCTAACACATAGGATCCTCTTGTAGCCACTTCCGGACCCCGACACCTATGGCGAGCGAGTCACCTAGGGTCTCTACCCTACTCATCAAAAGAATCCAAAAGCACAAAGCGTTATAGGGCATAATAAGCTAGGGTCCCATACCCCTAGTCAAAAACCGTAACTCATACATCAAAGTATATTCACATGAAACAGCATTTTAAATAATGTAGGAAACTTTCTCTTCCAACAAGCTACAAAATCCATAAGCATCTGGTGACCAAAATAAATTCAATTCAAAATCCTATTCAACCATTCACTGGTTTAGGGCACATTTCTAGGGTCTCATACCCGTAGGTCAATCCACTAAACCCTAATTCATCGCATAAGCAATAAGATGTAATAAGCACATAGAAAACACTTTACAAGAATGAATAACACATCTCTACGAGTTAATGCTTCATAAGTAGATACAAGGTCACAAAACATAAAAATGACAAGCTGAATTGCTGATTCCCTATGAGGCTGAAACCTATCTCAAAAGGTGAAAGGAAGTATAAGAAAGAAAAATTATGCCACTTAAATGTTCTTTTTATGTTATACCTTGGTGCTGAAAACTGACTCGAGGTCAAAATTGCCAAGTTTCACTACAGCAACACATCCATCTAATGCACTTGCACTTTTGTTTCACATTCCTGCACATTCATTCATTATTGCTAAACTTCCATGTAGTATACCAACGCATCCATTCAAATAGTTGCACTTTTGTTCATTTTGCTAAAACTGCGCATATATTCATTGTTGTTGCGCTTCTGTTTGATATAATTGCACTTTTGTTTCATATAGCTATGCTTTTGTTTTCTATTGTTGTGCTTCTGTTTCTTATAGCTGCGCTTTTGTTTTTCTAGAGTTGCACTTTTGTTTAATGTGACAGATAAACTAGGAACATGCAGAACTGCGCATATGTGCAGTATTCATGTGCATTTGTTCCAAAGAATACAAAAACAATATACATAATGTAAGGAATCAAATTTCTAGATTGTCTTGAGCAAATTGCCTTATGTCTTGGGAATCCAATTCATTACATTCCCAAAATAGTACACTAAGATTATCCCCTTATGGATTTCTATAAGGAATACAATGATTATACAAAAGAGGAATTTCATAAGCACAACTAGAACACTAAATTTCAGACATAAGCTTTCTGTTAATTAATCAGACAAAATTTCATTAATCATACACCATGCATTTCTTATGATTCATAATGTAAATTTTTTCCTTAGTTTAAATTGAGTCTTTTGAGAAATAGGTGAAAAGAAAGAAGCCTACATGGTTTCTTGAGATGGGTTGCAAGTGAAGCCTGTGTGTGTTTCTCAAGCTTCCTGGTCTCCCATGGCTCCAAGCTGGTATAGTTTCCCTCCCTCCTAGATACCTCTAGATTCTCCTTGTGCAGGTTTCCTTCCCAATAATTTTCACTATTGTTTTGTCTTTAATTCTTCTACAATTTTTGTCAAATATTTTCTTATCTCTCATTCCTAGGAAGGCTTCTAATTTATAGGAGCAGGATGTTGTTTCAAATTGGTTGCATTCGTTGGAAGCAACATCTTCCTATGGTTTGATTAATTAAATCAAACCATTTATTATTATTATATTTTTCTTATAATTTGTAACTACTTAATAGGTTTTCTAGGCTATTGGGGATTCCCTTTCTCAAAGATATCCTATAACACAATGGTCAGGTCTCTACAATCTCACTTAAGAGATGAAGGGTTCAACTCCCACGCCCTTTTACCACTTCATATATGTCATCTAATTTCTTATTTAACAACTTACAATTTATTTTTCTTGCTAAGGTTCTTAAAGAGTATGAGTGGTGAGCTAGTGGATAGAGGGTTTAGTGGTTCGAAGGTCAAGTGTTCGAGTCACCAAAAAGTGTTACAATGTGTTCCTCTTTTATATTTTCCAATCACTTTTGGTCTATTTATTTTGCTTTCTCTATTTACAATATTAGTTAGCTAAGATTCACCAAAAAGTGTGTTTGAACTAATGCCACACATATACTAACTATAAATGTATATTTAGCATATATTTGTGCACCCATATATACTTGGATAGAATTACTTGATTAACCTATTCAAACATTAGGAGATCAAGATCACCCAAAAATCACAAATAAAGGCTCCTAGTATATAGGAGTAGGATGTTGTTTCCAATTGGTTGCATACTTTGGAAGGGACATCTTCCTATGGTTTGATTAATTAAATCAAACCATATTTTATTATTATATTTTTGTTATAATTTGTAACTACTTAATAGGTTTTCTAGGCTATTGGGGATTCCCTTCTCAAAGATATCCTATAACGCAATGGTTTGGTCTCCACAATCTCACTTAAGAGATGAATGGTTCAATTCCCATGCCCTTTTATTACTTCCTATATGTCATCTAATCTCTTATTTAACAACTTACAATTTTTTTTTCTTGCTAAGGTTCTTATAGAGTACGAGTGGTGAGATGGTGGATAGAGGGTTTAGTAGTTCAAAGGTCAAGTGTTCAAGTCTCCAAAAAGGCTTACAATGTGTTCCTCTTTTATTTTTTTAAATCACTTTTGGTCTATTTATTTTGCTTTCTCTATTTACAACATTAGTTAACTAAGATTCACCAAAAAGAGTATTTGAACTAATGCCACACATATACTAACTGTAAATGTATATTTATTCAGGCATATATCTGTGCACCCATATATACTTGGATAGATTTACTTGATTAACCTATTCAAACATCATGAGATCAATATCAACCAAAAATCACAAATAAAATATTAAAGTATCAAAGTGCTATCTCAAGATCAAAATCAAATATAAAACTACTGATGTAAAATTTGACTGTCGTAGTAACCAAAGGCAAGAATCCCAAAAGATCCCCTAATGGTAGACAACTCTCCCATCAGGATTTCTATGCTGAGGGTTCCTATATGGGTCATGGTTCCATCACCCTTTTTAACAATAACTAGTTCAAGTGTTTTAAGGCATGCTTAGATGCGTGTAGCCAGGTAGGGTCAATCCCTAGTACCTGCACACACCCGCATCACCAATTGACAAGATACAATACATATGCATATATATGCAAACAATGTCAGGCAAGAAAGGAGTGCAACATTGTGTAGATCTCCAAAATAAGTGACTACGACTACCTCCCCTCATCCTAAAGACACGTCAAGCAGTGTAAACACACACACATATGAGGCACTATGAGTTAGTTCAGTTAGTTTGAAACCAAATGATCAAAATATTATAAACAAGGTAGCGAAAGCATAATAACAAATTTAGAATAGCATACAAAGCATTATACAAATCAACCATGTACCCAATCTCCTAAAGGCATTAGATAGAGCACGATCAGGTATCAAATGCAAAGCAATATCTAACATCATAAGCAAGAAGAGATGCATATGAGAAGTATAGAAATGTTTCTAAACATATAATAACATAGGTACCTAGTTCATTACCAATTTCAGAGTAGATAGGTAACATTCTTGTTAAGAATGTTTGATGTTATCTTATAGTTTCACCTATGCATGAATTTGTCAAGTTGTTAAATCAATCAGTGCCAAAAACAACCTTATCTCCCAACCTAGTCCGAGTGTACTTATATGATCTTCAAAACCCTACTAAAGTTACGATAAGAGGGGTATTGCATCCAAACCCAAATGCCATGTTCTTCACAAAAACAAACAACAAATGAATGAAAAGGTAAAAATAAAATGACTTTAAAATATGACTGGGCATCGTTTCTGGGTGGCGCGAGTCCTTCCTCTAGTCTTGTGAGTTCCGATAGTTGATTTGAGCAAGTCCATTAAAAAAACTCCCTAGTCCAATGGGAGTGACTCACCTAGATTTGACTCTTGATTCCATGACGAGTCGACTTGGTTAGCCATTGGGCTTGTGAGTCCAGCAGAGTCCAAGGTGAGTCGGTAGATTTTTTAAAATATAAGTAGGATAGAAGTGGCAAGGTTGAGGAAAACATTGACAGGACATTACTCTAGGTGCACCACCTTATATGTATGGGAAGGGCCACATGCAGTCAAGAGGTATGGGATATCCATTCTTGGGCCTAGGTTAGGGGGTTTCTCAGGAACCTAATCAAATCATCCTATACTACTGTTCCCTTGTTTGAGACAACCTAAATCTGATTCAAACAATCCATTTATTTAAAGTGCTTTTCTAATATATGTCTATTCCTAACTCAAGAATGTCTTTATTAATTAAGTTTATAAATGATTGCTAACTTGCTTCCAAGATTCTCAATCAAAGAAAAAAGATATCTCTAAACCCTACCTTTTTTCATAGAAATCATTATCTAGGGCAAAAATTGGGTTCTCCTAATATAGGGACACTACATTTTTGTTGGAAGTAGAGTGAGGGGATCTCTGTTTAAAGTCACATAAATCTAATCATAAATTTCTACCATTGACACGACAAGGCAATAAATTTCATAAACAAATCACAGAGATGGTGTGAAGAAAAGTCTATAGTAATGGCAAAATAGTTCACCATTGAAGTAATTCCATAGGAAGTCTTTGGTATAAACTATTTGAAATGTGAGCTCAGAATGTTCATTCAAACAGCCAACTATCATATGGGCCTGTAGCAATAGAAAATTGGTATGTGCATGCTGGATATTCATCCTAGATGGAAATCAGTAGTGGGCAATGAACTCTCAATGTTTGGGGCCTTTTATTATTGAAAAAAAAAAGAATTTGTTCATATAGGATCCTTACATGTCTGGAGAGTCTCTCCTAGGTGACTGGAATTTTCTCTAAACAAATGCATATTTACTATACAGGTCACAAATTAATTCAAATTGTGATCAAGACTAGAGCAATGCACAAATGGTAATATATAACCAGCAAGGTCATGTGAGGTGTATTTACAAATAAGTATGCTTAAGTTTCAGTTTAACAACATGCCATGGCCTAGTGTGGATAGGTTATCTCATGGACCATTATCTCCGAGATCAAATTGCAGTATTGTTAATATCCAAGCATTAAATAATGATATCAACACACAGACAATCGGAATTCTTTAGAATAATTGAGAGGGGGGTGAATCAGTTATCCAAGGTCTAGATGTACAATTAAAACTTTTCAATGCTTAGTTGACCCTTACCCATAAAACCTTATTATGCATGCATCCATTAGATCATACAATACTTGAACTTTGTAGGTTGCTGTCCTAGGTCAAAACAACTTTGCAGAAATGTAAATATGAAACATAACAGATTCAATAACATAGTTGACACAAAGATTTTACGTGGAAATCCAATTTGGGAAAAACCACCAGTAACGTGCTACACGCCTAATGAAAAGCCAACCCTGTTAAAGGTTACAATACACACTGTTAAAATGTGACCTAGGGAGAGGGTTTCAATCGGCCTGTTAGGAGTGAGCCTTGTTAGAGGACTTTAGACCATTCACTTGGAATGTCACCTGGTTAAAGGATTTACAAATGACTGTTAGGTAAACCTTAATCCAAAGGATTTACCCTAGATTGATACAATGATTAGAAAGTAACAATAAGGCTTGATCTGATAACAAATTACAACTCACTTGTAGATTACAGATCTCTGTTTTAGTCTTCCATTCTACTTGGCTTTCACACACTTAAGCTCTGATAGCTTGTTCACCCTTCAAGCATTCATACTCTAGAGATGTGGAGGGTTTGATACTCTTCCTTAGGTTCTTGCACATGACAACCTTTGCATCCGAATAGCTCTCTCTATAAATAGAGAATTAAAGATCTTTTGCCGCTTAATCACAATCGTCCATTTTAGGGTTAGGTAGGATACAATCAATCTAACCCACTTTTCCATTTGGTTCCTCTAGAAACTTCTACAATGTTCCTTGAATTCGCCACAAAACAATTTACCTTGAATTTTGTGCCGCCAGCTCATAGTTATCTTCGACATGCTTCACACAATTCAAAAAAACAAAATAGTCGGCTTAGATTTGTCAAATCTTTGATTTAATATGAATACTGGACTAAGCAACAATATGTTGTCACTTGGCTTCTATATTGTTCTTCCACTCGGTCAACACTAGTTTATTCGGTGAACACTAAAGTTTACTGATGCTCGGCATCAACTAAACCTTACTCGGCATATACTTACAATCACTCGGCTTGCACTAATTTTCATCTTTGCTTGGCACCTCTTGTTTTCACTTGGCATCCATTGATTTCTGCTCGGCTTGCACTGACTACTCGTCAAGGCTTGGCAGACACTTCTCATACTTAATCTTCTTCCAATTTTATCTTGAGTAATCTTTCATTTCAGACTTTAAGTAGATAAACAATTCAATATAGTATCAACCTCTTACTTGGTCTTAGTGCTTCTTTTACATACCAAAAAACTAGACCTCTCTCTAGGTGCTATTGTTATTTCCTCTTTTCAAATCCTCTTCATCAATCAACTAAATGATAGCTTTCAGACCAAAAATCATCTCACCAGCAAGTAGCAGGTTTGACATCATTGGCAAAATAATAATTGTTCCATTATAGGTTATTCACTTCAAAACAATCTTATATCAACATAGACTTATGAATTTTTTTTATTTGGCTTTATGCCGATAGATTCATGGGCTGGGATAGCAATTTGTTTTCGAGGCATTCATCCTACTATTGTTAAATTTGGTTGGTATCTTTACCGAATGTTCTCGTAATATAGTTATGGTCTCCTATTAACTTTTTCTAGGCTGACGGAGGTTGCAGTTTAGAGTTAAGCTGCAGAAGGTTTGATCATTTAGGATTTCAAATTATACCAAGGGCATTTAATATGTGAAACTTCCTTTGGCATAGGTCCCGAGTTTAAAGGGTATTCATTCTATCAAATTTGCCTTCGACTTGCACCTGGCCTTATCCTATTCATTCACATGCTATTTTTCATTTGTGTGCATTTTGACAAGAAAAGGGGACACTGCAGTTCCAGTCTACGCCAAAATCACTAGTGAATCATTGCCTTTGTTGGATGCATGGAAGTCATTTATTTGGTGACTTAAATGGGCCTTCTTCAGAGAGTATGAGACACAATGCATTCCATGTTTAGTTTTTACATTAAGAAATGGATGCTGCTTCTTTTAAGTTACTTAAGCAGATATAATTTTGTATTTAAAAAGGATATAATTGAAAGATGGAGAGGAAGTAAAAATGAAACTCTAACAAAGGGATACATTTATCAGGAGTTAGTCCATTGATATGTAGTTATGGTGATCACGCTATTTTGCTGCTTTAGCTTTTTGGTTATTGGTTCTGTGACATTGTATTGGTGGTTCATAGCTTTTTAGTTGTTAATTTACATATCTTTCAATCTCTGTGAGAACTTGAAGCAGGTTTTTGGGTATCATTAGTCATATTGCACATTTTTATTATAGACATTGCATTACTCATAAGTTTCTTTCGTGGTACCTGTTTTGTGTTTATATCCAGAGAGAGAGAGAAGCATCAGATCAACTGCGTGACAAGCTTAAAGAACTCCGCACACACACTGATATATTGAGAAGTGAGAAGGCCACCTTGAGCAGACAGCTAACTGAAATGGAGATAATGAAAAATTCCATTGAAGAAGGGAAAAACAGATTGCTATCATTTCTTCAGAATAAAGAGGATCAGATAAGTCAGCTGAAGGAGCACGAGAGTAAGGCTTTTGAGCAGAAAAATGAATTACAAGCTTTAAATGAGCTCTTAGATAAAAAGGAGCATGAGATTAATGATATGAAATCTCGACTTGCTGAGTTTGAAGAGGTAGCTGGAAAATTAGAGAGCAATACAGTAGAGAAGAAGGAAACTGAAAAATCAATGAACAACACACCAGAGAAGATAGAACCTCGGAAGCCTGATGATGATGGGAAGCCTCTGTTTGTAAATACTTTTGGCAATATGAGTTCTGAAGATAATTATACATATGCAGCTACAGAAGGTAGATTTGATAGGGCAAGAGAAGGAAACAGAGAGGATGACTTTTTTGAAGGAAGGGCCATGGAGAGTGTTGAGAAATCTGCATTGGGAGATGGGGTGGGAACTACAATTAATGGAAGTGAGTCACATGATGTGCAGTCTAAGCAGTTATCTGAATTACATGATAGAAGGACCAGAAATGAAGAGGATGATGATAAGGACAATTTAGAAGAAGAGATGGAGGCTGGAATTGATAATTCAGATGAAATGAAAGAGCTAGATGACCTTGAAGATAATAATGATGATAAGGACCCAGAAGACGAGCAAGGTGAGGAGAATGATAAGGTTAATGAAGAAGAAGAAATAGACATTTAGTTGATGAGAAGAAGTGCATAACTAAAGTAAAATTCTCCAAGGAATGCACTGTAACACTGAAGGCACATTTTTCCTTTCATAAAGGAAGACGGCTGGGTTATTCCATGAAGCATTTGCAGTTCTTATTCCCCACATAGATAACTGTCACTTACAAGAAACCCTCCACATCTCTAGATATGTGCTGTGCAGAGTTTGATACCTTAAGTGAACTCATTGGGGTATCTTCATAATAAAAACACTTTTGTTTTGAGTATGATCCTGTATCCCAAATTTATATTGTGGTGCAGGTAAAGTCTTGAGCATTGACGGTGTAAAAGTTGTGTGTAACCATGCAAGTTCTGTACTCTGATTTTCTATAGTTTGTAGGGATGCTCATTGTACTGTTTTTACATTCATCAATGTGGTCAATATGTGTACATATCTGTTCCAGGTAGAAAAATTGAGAACTGAGGACAGAGTTTTATTTACAGGTATGTTTCATTTTTATGGAAATGTACGCTCTAGTAATTATGTACAACACAATGCTATTAAGTAATTTCACTGAGAGATGACAAAATGTGTTCATAATGCTAATAAGTAAATTTACTGAGAGATGACAAATGCCTCCATTAAAATATTTTCTGGATTGTGCAATGACAAGGAAATTAAAGGAAAATATGAAATAATACATTATAAAATAAATAAAAGTCACTATCAAGTGTATTGGCTAATTTAGAATAAATTTGTGAGGATGTAAATGTATCTAGACACAAGAGAAACTCATTCAGGTGATTAAAATGCATCTCTAAATTCACATAGTAGCTTCTGCATCAATTGATGCCAAAAATAGATACACAATCAAAATCCAGAAGCTACTAAGTGAATTGAAACAGATTATGGAAATTCGAGAACATTCATCTGTAATTTGCTTCACATTGTATTGGCAATTGAGATTCCCTCCTGTTTCGCATGTAGAGTTCCTGTTTATGCTAACGTTGAGTTATTGATGCTGTCATGTAGACACGGGGAAAGCGCCAGTTTATATTACTTAAGTTCGACGTGCACATAGAATTTATTCTCTCATAGTTTGACTTTTTTGCAGCTCTTGCTCTCTTATCCTGATGATGAATCACGTAGTGTGATTCAAAACGTTGATTGTAAAAATTCCAACACAATCTAATCCAGAAGCAATAACAAACAATCTCTTGTACTTGCTAACACAAACTATTTCCAAACTGACACTGACACTGTACTTCAATGGACAAAATTCTAAATTGCGCTCTGCAAGTTGCATTGCTCGGCTGCTATCTTCAACTATTTCTACAACTTGTTGCTGATTGGTAAACATAGGTATCAAAATTCAGAATTGTTTTTTAATTAAGTCATAATTATCAGTTTGATACATGCACAGATAAATCCTGGTTCATAATCTGGGTGATGAGAAGGCATAAAATATAAATTGTGAACTCAGAAACTTTATCCTGCCCTTGCCCTCAAACGATGATCACTAGTTATTGTAGATGAGGTGAAGTTGGCAACTTTCCAACTGCACTTTGATAAGGCTCCAAGCTCAGATGGTTTTACGGCACTTGTATCCAAACCTGTTGGGAGTTAATGGGAAAATGATACAGTGGAAGAATCAAGGAAGAACGGTCTGATTTTGAAAGAACTAAACAATACAAATATCACTTTAAATACCGAAGGAACAATGTTAAACTAAAGTAGATTTCCGCTCAATTTCATTCTGCAACACCATACATAAGATAATAACACAAGTCATGGCTAATTGACTTGAGCAAATCTTTCCGAGGAGCAAGGTGGCTTCATTCTCATTAATAATAATTAAGATGACATAATCACAGCACGAAGTTTTTCATTTTATAAGTAGATCCTATGTAAGGTACAACATTTAAGCATGATGTGAGAAACGCTTACGATTGGTTGTGGTTTGTTCCCAAAATCACAAATTGAAATTTTACGAGTCTTGTCGACTTGATGCTGGCATATCCAATTGGTTATGGTCAACTTGATGGAACTGAATGATACAATCTAAGTTCCGTGCACTTCTGGTTCTCTAAGGCCAAACTGAATGTACTTGATCTTGGACAAAACACTTAGATCCAAGATCCTTATAGCAGATTGGTCAGAATACGAGTATAAGAAAAGCTTCCAAAATGACAAGAATTATAGACAGTTTTTAACTTCAAATTATGAATTGACAATGATAAAATGAATTTATGAATGTTTTTAAAATAATAATAAATAAATGCAACAAATGTATATATTAATTTTTCAAAGGAAATAAATGAAACAATTGCCAGTAACATAACGACCAGTGCTTAATTGAATGGGCAAGTCGAGTCAATATTATAAGTTGAAACGTACAAATTTATAAAGTTCAATGTATTTAAACTATAAAAAAGATTAATAATTCAGATGCGATAGATCAATTATACAAATGAAATTTTAAACTAGTGTAGAATGCATTTTAAGTCCCGTGAATGGAGACAACCTAGACATAAATACAAAAACAATTTAATATTTCACAAATATTTCATAATGTTTATCAAGTTTAAAATAGAATAACGATCCAATCCACTTATCTGAGCATTAAAATAGTTATAGAAATTAATACAAATGTTTTTATAGGACACAACTTCATAATAATTTGAATTCTAATGCATATAATAAAATAGATAGATCATGCCGAAAATAAAATTGCATTAGAGATGCTCTTTACAGATGATCTATCCAATGCAGTTTGACTCCAGAATCGCATATAAATATAGAGTCACTAGATTAGTGCCAACCGATGTGACTTTCCCAAACTAATCACATAGCTCCCATAAAACGCAACTTATTTGAGCCAACAATTCCAGACTACTTCCATAAGTAAACCATGGATTATAAATATAAATATTAATGAATCCTCAGGAAATGTACTTTGGGTCAATTTTCTTTCTCCAAATTGGAGAGTGTTAACTTCGAATTAAAACCCCTTCTGGTCGTTCTCTGTCTCATGATATAGATGACAATGTGGTTCACAATTCGACTCCATATTCGAGGGCCTCCAGTTAAAAATTCTTACGGTTCTCATCCGCATGTGTCTGTTCATACCGGCCTCCACCTGTTTAGTATATTTGGGCCTCCATTTCTGACAGCTCCTAGTAATGAAGGTGGTCTCACGAATGTTTCAGTTTTCGATTTGAAAATATTTGCATCTTCTCTAACCACCAAAGCCGCTTGCAGCCATGCCGTATTGAGGCAGGGATTAATTATCTGAAAGTCGATATCACCCTCGAGTGTAAGTAATATCTTTGATTTTCCATGTGTTTTGTGTTTAACATTATTCTGCTTGTCATTACTGAGATTCTTTATATGTTCTTATTCGGGGCAAATATGATTCAGTGTTAGCTCGCTCTCTTAGTTGATGCCTCATTCTTTATATATCTGCACAAGCCATTTGGCAGTAAACATCACTTTCTCCTACAGACAGAGGAAACATTATCTTTGATATATTCCTTCGTAATTTGGTTAACTTTGTGGGATCATCAAGTAGGGAGAATCATCCATCTTCGAAGTCTACTCTTTCTATAGGAGGAAACAGCGAGGACTTTGTTTCAAATGACCATAAGTTGCTACATGAGGATCTAGTCAACCTCATCTGCAGAACAACATATAATCTGAATAGTGTAATCACAGAAAGCTGATACCATTACATTTAACTCATACAAAAAATGCTATGAAGTCATTTAAAATGAGACATCAGGACAAAGGAAAAGATTATCATAATTAATCAAATATGAAGATTAGTCCTAGTGGCAGCATGTTAATGATCGAAAAGATAACGCTGATAAAGAATAGAGATAAATAATGGAGGTCTTAATTTTGTAAAAATTAGAGCTCCATCAGGTACAATGGTATTTTTTGATGAAATTCTTGAGAGGTATGGATTTTGTGGGAAATGGATTGAATGGGTGTTATGCTCTTTTTCCTCCCTTAGAGACCCCGTTTGGATTAATGGTACACCTTGTGGAATTTTTAATGATGCACGTTACCATAGACAAGATGATCCATTGAATCTCTTTTGGTTTGTTCAAAAGCCAAATGCTCTTAGTAGAAGAATCCCGTTCCTTGCACAAAATGGTGTCCGGAAGGGTATCAGAGAAAATCAGCAACTTCATCCACAAGCTTTTTGTTGATGACACCTTATTATACATGGAATACTCTCTCGAAGCTGTTAACATTAAAAAATACTTTGGAGTAATAGGTCCATAAGTCAACAAGGAGAAATCAACATTTTATATTTTTTATACAGCTAAGCCACTCAAAGACATATAGCCACTCTCCTCAGTTTCACTTCTGATAGACTCAACACCACGGACTTTGGGCATTCCTATTTAAATGGTGCATTAAGAAACAGATTATGGTCTTAGACAATATAAAAGTGCAAAAAGAAATCAGATGAGAAAGGATGATGGCTGTGAATGGTTGGTAGATTAACAATGATAAAATCAATTTTAGCATCAATCCCAATTTATATGTTTTCCTGCATCGAAAGGACTAAAGACACGACACAAAAATTGCAAATCAACACAAAATAATTCTAGTGGGTTGGCATCATGGGACGTGGTAAAGAAGTCAAAGATGGCTAGTGGAGTAGGGATCAAAGATGATATCCAAATTCATAATCAAACACCGGGGGCAAAATTGGTTTTGCCGGATGTATAGAGATCCTAATGCTTTTTGGGGCAGTTCTTTAGAGTAAATGCCTAGATGACCACTCGATTGAAATAATTCTAATTATTGTGAACTACCCGATGGATCCTCAATTTGGAATTTTAAACTTTTTGATTAAGCGTGCTTTAGCTGAAATAGTATTGGGATGAGTGATCTTCTAACAAGCATCACTTGGATGTAGTAAGTGCTAAGTGTTACATTTATTCTCATAAGAGATGGGTTCTTGTGAATCATTATTGATGAAATATAGGTCAACAAGTTTGACACAAAACTACATAGTTGAATCTTGATTGCAATATCACAATTTAACAAGCTATGGAAAGTATCTCCTAATGATTTGGGATAACAGGGTGGCCAAGATAGAATGGAAGACTCTTGAAATTTTGAGCACTGGATGTAGACAATGGTTAATGAATCAACTAAATTTGATTAAGACAAAATCATATGGTGCTCGACTAAATTTGGGAATTGTCTACTAAGTTGGATTATGAGTTGGCCTTATGGAAGTTGATATTTGTTTTGATGTGTTGACTTGTGTAGGCATTCAAACATTTTCCTCAAAGTTAGGATTTTTCAAAGACCAACCTTATGCAATAAATTGCTGAATGAATGATGAAACTTGGGTTTGGCAATCGGGTTAGGTGCAATATTTATAATAAACATGGAAAAAATCTAGGCCATCTCCTTGTATAGTGTAAAAGATCACATGGCTATTAGAGACATTTCCTTAGTAGGTTTGGTTGGCATGGTCCTCTTCCAAATACTGTATAAGAAATTGTCTCTAGTTGGTTGATACAAAACAAGGGCTTACTATGTGTTGGGCTATGGCTTACCATTCCTGTGATGGTCATTTTGTACATCTAGAAAGAAAGAAACATAAGGTTTTTTAAGGGCTTAGAATCCTTAGTCAACTCACCTATGAATACAATTGAGATTGAAATATGTGAACATTAAAACATGAAGGTGGTTATTAGGAAATGCAAGTACTATTCATCTTGGGATGACCAAATGCTAAGACTTCGAACCATCTTATTCCCCCAAAAGGGTTCTTTATCGAAACTAAGAGCCATTGTGCTTTTGGCTTTTTGGTTACTCCTTCCCAAGTTAGATCTAAACTAAATATTGATGGGTTTCTAGGAGGACACCCTAATCCTTCAAGTTTGGGCTTCATCAATCAAAATGATGATGGAAAGTTTTGTTTGGAGTGGTCCATTAGACTCTCCAATGACCCCAATAAAGATGTCGAATGTTGCACTCCATGCTCATCTATCATTATGGAGGGAGAAACAAATTTACATCAAAGGGGATCATTTGAATGCTATCAAATTCTTAACTTCAATCAAGCCTCTAGCTTGATGTCCAAGATGTGGATCGATGGAACTTTTGTTTTATTAGACATAATAGAAGAATCTACCCTTAAGCACATCTTCCAAGAAGCAAATGTAGAGGCAGATCTTCTATCCAACCATGAAATTGACCTACTTGAAAAATCTATCATATCAAATGTTGTGTCCTATTGACAACATTTAATTTTTTGCTAGTGATGGTTAATCATATTGGAAATGCCACCATAAATCTACATGATTCTCAATGTGGTCAATGATATTGCAACCTTTAGAAGGTCATGTGAACATATTAGTATCTCTTGATTGAGGCAACCTATGATCAAGACTCTTAGAAATAGGAAGGGCAAACCAAACCATTGAGGGATCTGATTGACGAAGCTAAATGCATGCAAGACTATGAGAAACAAGAAGGCCAAACCAAACCATTGAGGGGTCTGATTGATGTTGCTAAATGTGTGGAAGCAATTTATGACTAATAAAAGTGAAGGAGATTGTTGTTATTGTGAAAGAGGCGCTATCTAAAAATGCTATGAATACACATGCTTATTTTGTTAAATTTCATAAGAACTTATTAACCATTGCTTAAATTGAGTGTCTACAATAGGTCATCAAGGCTATTATGGTCTTAATTCACACTATGCATATTTTAAACTAATGTACCATTTTCTGATGTTAATGCAATGCGAGCTAACCCATCTAGTAACAATTTATCATTATTAATATTATGATAGTTTAAAAGATCTTATACATATCCAATCTAATCCTTCATGAGGATTTATATTTGTCTATTGTCTTATAATATCATCACTAATATCAACTGTACATACATTTACAAAATTAGGTATTGCCTATATTTAGTTTGATTCGTGTTACATTACATTACATTTTAAGTCAGATACACATAGTAGCCACAAAAACTATCTTTTCGACCATCACACTATCCTTCAAGTCTCTGGCATTATAGCTATATTATGCTTGATCACCTTCAACTGTACCACTCAAAGGAACACCAACAATAGAGTTGCTAGCAACATTTGACAAAGACCAAGAGTCAGGATTTTCTAGTTCCCTAACCCTAACATTGTCTTATTCCACATGAATCTTGAGATCCTTTATAAACTAGTTCAAAGCATCAATTTATTTTGAATCCAAAGTGTCTACATGTTTATTAAAGTACTGGACATATTGGATATCAACCTTGTGGGTCTAAATTGTACCTTTTTGAACTAAGATCTTTAATCTATCTTTTGAAATCTCTAACTCCACAGAAACCTGTGACATAATATAATAATGTATGAGTTTAATGTTAAACTAAGTAAGTTGCCTTCTCTTGTTTTGAAGCACTTCTTCATTCCTTTCCTTCCAAAGGAACCATAAGATTTCATAAGACAAAACAAGCCAAAATTGATTCAATTTAAAATAAGATGAATCCACAAAGTCAATAAGAATATCACTCCAAGAAGGCTTGGACGAAAATTCCATACAATGGGTGAGCGAAAGAAAATAGACAACACATGACAAGAAAAATCACACTAAAAAATAGGTGTTCAAAGGACTCAAGAGTAAAAACACATCACATTTAATAGGCTCAAGATCCATAGAAAACACGACATAACTCACATCTAATTTCTTAAGAAGCAAAAGCCAGTGAAAACAAGATTTTTTTGGTTCTATAGGTGGTGCTAGATAAGATGAGATAATATTAATGTCCAACAAGAGACCACAACACGGGTCTATGGGATTGGGAGCTTATAACCAACAAAATAGCATCAAATAGAACACCAAATAGTGCCGACAAAAGAGCAAGCACAAACCTAAAATAGAAGATGAAGAGAGTAAGAGTCACCCTGAACATGATTAGGGTTTAAGGATCCTTCCTCAAAGGGAAGAAGGACAATAATGAATGAGATGGATGGGGGCAACTAGGGGCTCTGTTATGTCACTGAGTGCTACGGGAGTAGTGTTACTGGCGAAGAGAAACACTACAAGGTTTCATTGATCTTGAGTGGTTGGTGTTAGGGAAACTATATGGTCGCTTCATACCCCGAGCATGAGATAAGTGCGACAAGAAGGTTGTGATAAGTTGTACCTAGGTCTGACCCTTGGGGAAAGATACTTGCAAAGTGTGGTTGCAAAGCTATATGGATTCATGAAGATAGAGCGCAAGGAAACACTGACCTGTGTACCTAAAGAAGTCCAAGAGGGATTTTCACTCTCTAAACAAACAATAGAATCTCCCTCTGATCTCGTAGTATATGGGGCATCTAAAAAGGGAATGAGTTTTAAATTCTACCTTTGCCATGGTACAAAGTCTACAGACCTGATCCTCTCTATCGATATGGTGGTCGATCTGAATCCGAAATTGGTGAGAGCCCACCCTAAAGGAGCCAAGGGAAATATGTAGGGTATGGGTCCACTATTTATATAAGTAGTCCAGGCGCCAAATGATCTTGTCTCGAATATCCAAGAAGTGTTCGGAATAGAATGCCATCCTCGGGCGTAAACCCCTCGAAGGATCAAACCAGGTCCAGATAATATACTATATGTAGATGTCTAGTTTGACGTATTTGTTCAACTCGTGTCGAGTGGGGAGGAGGTGAGTTGGAGTGTTTAGTGAAAACTAGTAGGAGGGAGACAATTGATGTCTTTCCCGACTGATCTCAATAGAATAGTAGCCTGAGTGTACCAATAGCGGGCCCTAGAGACTGGATCAGAGTTTGTAATAAAAATTGAAGAGTAGTATACCAAGTGAAGGTATCTGTGTCGGCCTTCAACATAGTCCACAAAGCCATGAAGGCGGCGGAGGAACCAAATCAGGTCAAAAATGGCTGCTAGTCTGTAAGGGTGGGCACCAAACTCAACCAAAATAATACTATAGGAGGTGGATCTTTAACATCTTAATAATTTGACGGAGGAGAAAAATTTGGATACGCTCGATCAAGGCCCAATTTGAGTCTAAATGGAAGGCCCCCATACCACCAAACCATAGAGCATTGTGGGTCTAACTAAGGAATCCAGGAGGGATAACTTAGTCGAGATGTCTTAGAAATTATGTGTAAAGAATTGTCTCTAAAGCATGGCAAGGGAACCAATACTTTGCAAATTCAAAGCTGAATGGCTAGTCACAAGCTGAAATGGGGGCTAAAAAACTTAATGTGTAAGATGAAGCAATCTCAACTTCTTGACCCTAGAAGTGGAAATGGAGATGTGAGGTCTTCAGACCGTTGAAGACCATAACACATGTCTTCTCAAGGTTCACAACCAATTGTCTCAAGTCACAAAAAGATGCAAGTCTATCATAGAGCCTTTGAAGCACCTCAGGAGAAGAAGCAAAAGAGCTACATCATCAACAAAAAGGAGGATGGAGATTAGTATATGGTGTAGATGACAATCATCACTCAAGGAAGATGAGTCACTGAGAAAGGTCTCGAGCTTGTCAATGTAGATCTCGAACAAGGTGGGTGGGAGTGAAAAACCTTGCTTCACTCCAATGGCAGAGAGGCCCTCAGGGGTCCTGAGTCTACCAACCACCTTCTCATATAACCTCATGATCGCTATCAATAAGATCTCAGAAATACCAATATCTCTAAGCCTCTAAAAAGGGCCACATGAGGGATGGAGTCAAAAGCCTTACAAAAGTCCACAAAATAATAGTAGACTTTCGTCTTACGGTGGTGGACCTCCTTGATAATAGCTCATAGTGTGAAAATATGGTCCATGGTCTAGTAGTCTGCTCGAAAAACTGATTGACCCTTGTCCCTATACCCTCTCATGTCAAACTCTCTAGATAAAATGGTATTCAAAGTTGAGGCATAGAGTTTGAAAAAGGTATGCACAATCGTGATGGTCCTATAGTTGTCGAGGTTTGAAACCAACCCAAACTTATGGATCAAGGGGATAGTGTGCATCAACCAAGAGTTTGGAAACCGAGTACAAACTATTGTATTAACGTGTGTAGAGAGGAAAGGACCCAGGAGTGAGGTACCTAGCTTGAAGAGATTATCTTGAAAACCCTCCTCATCAGCCGCCCTACTGCATCTCATAAGTCTAATGGCCTCATAAATGCTGGAGGTGGAAAACATGTGACAATGGGGAGGCGGCATGGGACAGGGAGCAAGTTGACCAGGGATGTCATAAAGCATGGAAGTGTGGGAGGCAAGGGAGTGAAGGTGTGGGGTGGATGGGGGTTGGAAGTGACGGGGGAACATGATGCACCAAAACAACTTGAGACAATGAGTAAGTGTGTCACAAAAGGACCTACACTACGAGGCAATAAATAACTGCTTCTTATGGCAAAGAAGAAATAGTAAGAGAGGTGTAAGTCCGTGAAAGTAGGGGAATGAGTATTAAATGCCAAGCGCAAGGGGTGGTGGAAAGTTTTATAAGTATCATCATACCATTGGTTCATGGGACAAGTATTCTACCATGTAGATCTTGGGGTGCGAGGAGAGGGGCAGTGGGGGATAGAGAGGAGAGTAGACTCCCATATCACAGAGGCAAGAAGGTGGAACATTGTGGACACTTGGCTGTGATCAGTAAAGTTATCAGAGTAGAGAAATCTTCTCAGATGGAGGATGAAAAGGTCTTGGTCACTATCATAGAAGTAGAAATGAGTAGGGGGGTGAAGCAAAGCATGGGGGGGTGAGAGATGGGAGGTAGAGCATGGGAAGAAGAAGAGACATGAACTGTAAGGCTGAGGAGAGTGTGATTGGCCAAGGGGAGGTGAGAAATGGTAAAGTTATGGATGAGGGGGATGAAGGAAGAAAAACTAAGGATGCAGTCAACCACGCTCGCACCCCCACTATGAGGCCAATAGGTAAAAGTCTTAGAGCTTGGGAAACAAGAGAGGTCATTCAGGATCACTAGGTTAGATGACTCAAAAAGATGGAGAAGGTGGCAACCATAGATAGAAAGAGGCCCACTGTGATCCTTAGATAAATATTGGAGCCCCACAATGGTAAGATCTCTCTTTGAAGTACAAGTTAAGTTGGAATTGTGGTCGTGCTGAGGAGTCTGAAGATCTCTAGTCCATGCATTGAAGTCCCCTAAGATGATGATGTCACCTATAGCCCCGAACTTGGAGATGTAGTCATATAAGCCAATAAAAGGGTCGCCATCCTCTACACTGTGCAAGGCGTAAGGCGAGGAAACTGGTGGAAAGTAACAAGCAACAATGAAGATATCTCATTGATAGTGGTTGGTGTGACCAATGCGAATCCACATAAATCTACCATAAGTGTTAGAATGAACCACCAATGTAGCGTTGAACAAATCATCTCTAATCAAACATGCAATGCCACTAGAGCCACGTACACCCCCAGATGCTTGAACCTCCTCTCTACAAACTGAAAGCCACTGATAACCAATGTAACCTGGAAGAGGACAAACATGACTCTCATGTGTCTCGGTGACTACTAGGATATCTGCAGAACCAACATCATCATGGAGGAGACTCGGGAGGGACCACAAAGAGCCATTACCGTTTCAGTAGTTGATAAGAAGAGAGTCAGAGGAGGGTCCATCCTTGACCAACTACTTTCGAAAGCATCATGCAACCTTGGGAGCTTGTCTTGATTCCCAACTACTAGGAGAATCCTGAATAACTGCCTTAGAGTTTGGGATTCCAAACTGCTAGAAGAAGTAAAAAAATATCGACACTTATAGTTTGGCCAATCTAAACCCCAACATTGGTTTTCCCAGTTGAGGATAAAGCAACCATCTTTTAATTTATTGTAAATATGCATGGTTGAGACATCCATAAATAAAGAACCATTTGTCCATTTTAGTTGCTTTGGAAAAGAATTAGTATCCAAAAATTTACCTGGGAAGAAACATCCAGTGGTTTTAGCAATTAATGAGTAATTTTTCTTTTGAGGGTTCAGAATCCCATATTTAGAGCTAATCTCAACCCATGACCCCAATCAATTGTAAAACAAGATATCATTGATTAAAAAGATACATTTATTATTTCAAATTTTTGCAGAGCAACTTTGAGTTAGAGCAAGTGGTTTATTATTCATAAACATCCCCCACCAAATAGATATGTTTGTGACAACATAAGAGGGAGAGCCATGTATAGCTCGTTTGGAGGAGAGTAGACACCTTACTTGGGACCATGCCTTCCACAAAGAAGCACATATATTCAAACCAAATATTTTCATATCGAAGTCCCCCATAACAATATTACACAAGGGTATATCCTTCCATTTTTTACCTTTCTTAATGATATATCTTTCAATGTTATTTCTAACTAATACTATTAGTGGCACTATTCTTTTAAAGCTTTGAAAATCCATTTTGAGGCTAAAGAAATGCCATGTGTCCTAATATCTCTGATGCTCAAACCACCCACACTCCTTGGTTTGCAATACCAATCCCATTTTAGACAATCACTTTTGTTATTTTCTAGTCCATCAAACCAAAGGAAGTCTCTCATGATTATGACAATTCTATTAGTCTGATAATTAGCAAAAATCCACGAAGAAGCAAAATATATATGGTGAGAGGAGAGAACCTTCTACGCAATTGGTACTCTCCCAACTAAAAAGAGTAGGTGATCTTACGTCTTTCAAATTTTTCTTGTCAATGTGGGAATTTAACTAAAGCCACATATCTTTAATAGAAGGTTCAATTACAAAAGGATGTCAAAATATCTATCAATTGTGTTCGACCCAACCCACTGTCATCTTTTTGGCACATTATAAGACCACACTAAAACTATAGATTTATAAGGAACAACTTTTTCTTAGGAGACCAAGCAAAAAAGATGCAATGTATCTATAATATTATCAAAATTCTCCCCTATAAACTCAAGGAAGAGTGTAGCATCATCAAAAAACTTGTGCATTAACCATTTCCTCATGCTTAGGAAGAGATATACCTTTGATAGGAGGGCCATGAAAAGAAGATCCCAAGATATAGAAAAGTGCATTGACAACAATGAAAAACATGGACAAGGCCAAAAGACATATCTATCCAATTGATCTCTTAAGGGGGATAGGCTCTGAGATTTCACCATTCACCTCAATGATAGTAGAGGAGTCTTTAAAGAGAATGTTTATCCATTTGAAAAAATAGGGAGGAAAACCAAATTCCCACAACATCCCACTAATAAATGGCTACTCAACTCTATCATATTTTTTTTTTCAAAATCTAGGAGAATCAATACAACATTTGGACCATCTACTTTAGCCCAATGCATGACTTCCCAATCAGTAATCCAATTTTCAAGAATGTATCTGCCTTTGATAAACCTTATTCGAGTAACATATATAAAGTTATTCAATAGACCAATAGTCCTTCCTAACACACTTAGATTTATTGTGTACAATATATTCAACAGAGTAATAGGTCTCCACTTTTGACTAAAGTCTTATCCCCATTCTCAGGAAGAAAAATTGTAACTTGTGAATATTTTTACTAAGGGACCCTTGTTATAAAATATTCTCATACAAGGCCAACAATGCCATGCAAATCCACTCTAAGTGTTGTTTATATAATTCAATAGTTAATCTATCTAATCCTGGGGACTTGCCATTATTTATATGTCTACACTTTTCAACCCTAATTTTTTGGTCTTATGCTAGTTATTTTGGTGGCAACCTCTCTTTTGGGTCAGTCCATGGTGGTCCTCTATGACTGGCATGGCTCTTTTATAGCCACCTATTTTCTTTGGTGGTTTCTTGGCATATTTCTGGCAATTTATCCATTGGTTGCAAAACTTGTTTGGCATTTCTCACTTTGACTTGGAAATTTACCGTTCTTTTCATGCTACATGTGGTTTTGTGGAATTAATGGGCATTTTTCTACCCAAACTTTTCCTTCACCTAACGATTTACCATTTATTGCATGGTAATCTTTGATGGTTTCAACCTTTTTTGATGGCAACACTTTTGGCATTTTTTGGGGCTTCCGATAGATCTATGGCTCCTTTGTTCAGTTTTTGGGGTATTTCCTTGCATTGGCAATATTCCTTATGCATGTGGTTTTGAGTTTTATTAATTTGTTTTGACACGTTTATTTTATGGGCACTGATAAATTTATTTCGGTACCACTCTTTTTTTCCAATGGGCTATTTTTTTCCAACCAACTTGTCATTTTTTGACATCAGTGTTATGTCAACACTACATCATCAACTTGTTTTCCCTTTTGGCTTTGTTTGGGCCTCTCTTCATGTTTTTGCTCATATCTTGAGCATACAATCTCTATTTTCTGCAAATAAGATATCCTCGAAAAGCTAGTTTCAAGTTGCGTTGGTGCATGCATTTTTTTTTGATAGCTTTTTTTCTTTCAAAGTTTAGAGTTCTTTTTTGCACTACGAGAGACATATCTTGAGCACTGATCTTTGATTTGGGAATTATTAATATCATTGGTAAGTCCTTTCAGAGCTCTTTCTAGTGATGGTGTTTATTTTTCCATATTCTTCTCCAAGCACATTTTATTCATTTTTTTGGCATTTTTGCATTTTGGTGGATATCTTGGTTGTTTCAAGTTTGGGGATCGATTTTGTTGCTTCAGATGATTCGCCATGGGTTGTACTATCTATTGTATCAACTTTATGTCTCTTCTAGTATTTGTAGACATCTATTGTACGTATTCTTGTAAATGCACCAAGATAAAGTGTCATATTACATTTGTGTATTAGTTTTAGTTGTTTTGCATTCTGATTCGAGTAGTGTCATCTACAAAAACTTGTACAAATTACTGTATTATAGAAATTCACCATATCTTGTACCTTATTGTACATGCACTACTTTGAGAAAAGTGTCATGAGGGGTTGATGTTTTTCCTTTATTTTCTATCTTCCTTTGTCAATGAGTATTCCATCCATGACATTAGCCTCTTGGCATGTCTGAGATTGATCACCTTAGTACACACATGTATTCTTTTGTGCATCTTGATTATGGTTCCTTGACATACAATTATTTTGGCCCACTTTTTTAGTTTCCTATCACCTCACCATTTTTTGCATTAGAGGGGGTGGGGTGGGTTCTTCTATTGATTCTTATGCTTCCTTGGTTTGATGGAGTGATCTATGCATTTAATATTTGTTCCTATATGCTAGGTGGATATAGTGATTAGGTACCTATGCATTTCAGTGAGATGGGTCATTTACCATATAGACACTCATTTTCATTCCTACTTTGGTTATGACCTTCCATGTTCAATTGATTAGCTCTTTAGGCTTTGGTTTTTTTATGCCATATGTACCTTCAAGTTCAGTTGTTTCCCTTTGTGTCCTGCTGATTTGAGTAGTGTCTTCTGAGAGAGCTCATGCAAATTATAGTCTTCTCTACCTAGCCAAGTTCCATTTTAGTGGAGGTTCTTTAGATCAACAATTACTTTTTGACAGAGCTTTACAACTTCTACATGCTTCAGTAGTGTTCTTTATGAATAAATTTTGTTCCATTCTTCTAGGATATTCTCTAGTTTGGAGGCTTTTGCAATCCTTCACTACTTTCAATATTCTTTCCATCTCTTTTTGGAGTAGGGTTTTTCCCATGTGGTTTTCTGTATTTTTCCTCTTTAAAGATATTTGGTTGTATTTGAGTACCTCATCATGCTTTGCTGCTGGAACCCAAATGTAGTTTCAATAGTAGTTTCTAGGTTTTTAGCTACTCCCTAAGTTAATCTTAAATTGTGGGGGGGTGTGGTGTTAGTAATTAGATATTTTATAATTAATTCTATTTTGCTTAAGCCAAATGTTAGACATATAATAATTAATTCTTTTATTAATTGTTATAATGCAATCTAGGTTTGACTTTTACGTTTTTGATCTCTTTTTGTAATTCATTCATTCAATATTACTCAAAATTCTTTTTTGCTAATCAAGAATGTCTCCTCTGTGGATCTGTGATTTTTTGCCTCCAGATATTTTTCTTTTCTCTTTCTATGATAGGTGTTTGCATGTAAGTGATTCTTGGGAGCTATGGGGTCAATCTTTCATCAACTTCAACAATAGAAATATTTCTCAAATAAGATTTCTTGGACCTTATAGCTTTCACCATATCCTTGTTAGGAGAAAGGGAGGGTTTTCAAACCAAAAGGAAGAGGCTTTCCATTTATACTCTTTTGAGGGGCACTAAATTTTCCAAGGCCAACATCTCCATGTCAATATTTGTTGGTTGTAGAACCTCCCAATCTACTCCTAAAATCTATTTTGATTTCCTAAAGATCCTTTCATTAAAGATAGCAAAGGGCTGACACATGTTAGTAGATTGGTCTAACACCACTGCTTTATAAGAAAGCCTTTCTTGCTTCTCACACAGAAATCCAAAATAGTTATTAATTGTACTCTCCATATTCTCCCCCTTATCCATTATTTCCATACCCACTCTCTATAACTAGGTACAAAAACATTATTACTACCCACTCGTTATTGCACAAGTAAAACTAGGCTAGGGCCAAGACAAGCCTAAACCAAAAGACACAAATAATTTAATAGATATAAAAGAAGGCATACAAAACAATGAACAAAGGAACAAAATAAAGAAGAAATAAACCACAAAAAAAGCATGAAGCAAGATAAAGATTCTAGGATAACTCAAACATACCACACAATGTAAAGAAAGACACCAAAAGAAAGCACATGTGACAACAACCCGAGTATATTCTCTAAGGAAGGCAAGAAGAAACCTTCATTGGAGTCAAGTCGGCCCCTACTATTCTATGGCTAGTGGAGGGTATATTAATTTGTGGGGGCAACCCCGATGATTTGCAGATACCCTTAGATATATAGAGTTTCACTATGAGTGGTAATTTGTGTTAAAAAACCCATAACTCATTCTCACAATGATAAGAGAAAGATTGATGAGGAATTTTGATTAGTTAAATGGTGCAATTAGAGATAGTGATGCATTTGGTTTCCATCGATGGAAACATAGTCACCATCATTAAGAAGGACTAATCAGTGAGGCAAATAAAGTGATCAGTGAGAAGGCTAAGTGACATAACCAATATGCAAGAGTAGCATTAAGATGAATATTTTTGTGGAGAGCATAATGAAATACAAATAAAGTGGAGTGATAATAAGTGGGTACTCTATGATGAGTATGCAAACTCTGTGTGTGATCAAAATGCATAATAATGATTGGTGAGAAAGGTTCTACGTATCAAAAGATGGTTGCAAGAATATGTAACTTATGTTCTTTTGCCATTGATGGTAGATTGCCAATTAGTGATTGGTATGACTGATGTGGTCAGAGTAGAAGGCATGATGATGCAACTTAATTAGTTAGAGAAGTGATGAGTTGATAATTACATGATCAAAGTAAGTATGGTGAGAGGATTCTAGAAGATGCTTGTGGAAGTCAAACATGTTTTGAATGTTCTAGGGAAATGTACAAGAAAAACTAATATTATTCAAGGAGATGATAAAAAATGTGTGTGGGACATATGGATATGTGAATTGAACAAGGCAAGAGAATGAAAAGTTTGTAATTTGAATATATCGTGAAGATTAAGAAACAAAAAAGACTAAGTATCTAAATGATGCTGTTTGAAGAGAAAGGCAATGTGGGATATCAATTTATAGTAAGAGATTTTGTGATTAGAGTGGATGCGATTGAATTGTAAATATAATATTGAGAAGAGAGAATCTAAAAAGTGAACAAAGAAGAAACGATATGACATGCAAGTAGTGTTATTCATAGATCACTCAACTTGTTATTTCCTTATAGTTGTAGGAGGGCAATCCCTTAACCAGGTGTACCTTAATTGATCTCTTTGTGTAAATCATTTAATAGGCTGGAGTCTCAGAAGGAGTTATAAATGCTCTAGTGAGGTAGATCTTAATGAAATTTTTTTGTACTCCTAATAGTGTACAAAGCACTCCCAACAAGGAGAACCCCTAGAAAGGGTACTTGTACCCCATAATACGACAAACCTTTTTACTATAGTGGAAGGATTTTGGGTTTCATCCACTATGGTTTTCATCCTCTAATAAGGTATTCCATGATACAAAATATCTACCTATGTATGATTGCTTTTGTGATTGATCGGTGCACTTGCTTCTATTTCTTCCAGTAGTTATTTGACATGTGCTTTGGAAGTAAGTATTAAAAAATCCAATTGGTAGTTTGAAATTTTGGTTTACTTGTACTAATTCACCTCCCTTCTCAATACAACTTCATACTAATAATTTTTTTTACAACCTAGGTCCTCAAGAAGTCAAGCTTAACATTAGAGGCAAAGATCACTGAAATTAGTATGGATAGATTTAGGTACAAGAAGTGTCTTGAGGAACAAGCTAACATGATCCAAGAATTGCAAAAAAAAGTTAAGGAAATATATTAACATAAGAAGAAAGCTTACTAAAATGGTAAATGAAATTTGGGACAACATAAAATAGTACTTGGAAGGATCCATTTCTAAAGAATTAGAGAAAGCCATTGCAAAACAGATGGATAAAAATGAGAATCTCAAAGAAAAGGTAGAAAATTTGAAGAGAGAACTTGAAGGATACACAATCAACATATGTGAAGGTCTTGAAGCAAAAAGAGTTTTAGAGGATTCAATAAAATATGTTGAAAATAAAAGAAAAGTGGCTAAAGATACACTAAAGGTGAAAGAGGAAGAACTCAACAAGACATGAAAAGAGTTGACATCAGTACATAAATAATTGTAAGATATTGCTGATGAAAACTAGAAAGTTGTGAGTGAGAATGAAAGATTGAGGGAAGAAATTGACAAATTCTAGAAGGAAAAAATGAAAGATTGAAAAGGTACAATGAATGTTAAAATAATCTTGATGAGAAAATAAACATCAAGAGGAGATTCGTAGAAGTAATAGGATTTGGGTACACTACACAAGGCACATTTAATGATGGAGAATCATCAAAGCCTAAGGAGACTCATCCAGAGGTAAAAAAAAGTATTACTGGTAAGAAACCAAACAAACCCACCTATTTGAATTATGGTATGGTTGGTCATAATGTCAATGTTTGTAGGAGTAGACCAGTAATTAGTAAAACTAAAACATTCAATGTTTATTGCTATAATTGTGGGAAGCTTGGTCATTTATCATATGAATATAAATCTAGTATAAGAAGTAGATATAGTGGAATTAGAATTTAGGGCCACTATTATAAACACAACATGTATGGTCATAAAGATGAAGATTACATGTCAAAAGAGTAGGTTCCCCAATCCCTAGTCAAACTAGTGATTACACTTGCAAGGGAATGATAGTTCAATGCCACCTATTCAGTATATAGACATTATGGGCACTTGGATGTCAATTGTAGAATGGGAACACTAAGGGGTAATGCTACTCCTTAGAAGTATGGCATGTTTCATTTGTCACAATATTGGACAACTTACAAGAGACTAGATGTTAAATAATCAGTCTCCCAACTGAGTTGAGAATAATAAAGGAAAGAGAGTTGTTGATGTAGAGGCAATAAAAAGTGAGATGACTATGATGTGGAAAAAGAAATAATGTAGACATGAAAAATTCAAGATAGTAGATCAGGAGCCATAAGCCTCAAGTGTTATGGATTCTTCTTCAAAATAAGTCAATACTTGACTTAGGGGGAGCACTTAAAGGAATGCCATTCACCAATGCTCTAAATGTATAAGAAATCATAAAAATTTGCATAATGAGATGTAGTTTTATGTTTAGATCATAGTGATATGAGTTTTCAAGGTAACAAATGATTGTGAAGTGATAGTATTTAAAGGTTTGCATTTTAACCAATAGACGAAAAGGGTATAATGACTAATAGTAGTAATCAATGAAAAGTATTGTTTACCGTTTGAAGAGGTGCAGCAACGACTTCCATGAGTAAATAAGGGTAAAGACTACCCAAGTAAAGATCAACCAAAGAAGCAAAAGGTCAAGAAATTGGTGAAAACAAGAAAGGATAAGAGCAAAGAATAAGAAAACAAGAGTTATGCATGTTGTAGGAGCATCCTAGGTGTAAGGGCAATCTTCCATCACCCAAAAATATCTCTATTCCAAGCTTTCCAGTTTTTGTGTTTTCAATAAAGGCTATTTCTATACAGAGTTACTATTTTTGGGAGTTTACTAGTTTTAGTAAATTGGTATTATGTGCTCAAATTGTTCTAATCTAATTTATGGATGTTCATCTTTACACATATCAACTTATTGGATGAGTTTTATTGCGATATCATATGTATTGGTGTAATTATTGTAGATTTTTGGTATGAATTTTGGCTATCCAAACTCTAGTTCCAATGATGAAGGCTTAAATGAGTTTGAAATGAGGCAAAACCTCATTTGATGTATGCTTATGCAATTAACTATTGTAGCTCTCTAGCCAAGGATTTTAGAATGGGGTTATAATAGTCCATCGGGTCAACCATTTGCTAGTTATCGTCTCCATAAGTGGACCCATTCAAAAATTTAATTTGTAAATTGTCTTGAGTCGATCATACATAATAAAGTGTAATGAAATGACATAAGATGAGGTTTCTCAACCTCAAGGGTTAAGGCTTAGTGTCTAGAACCTTCTTGGGTGGTAAAAAGTGGAGACACCTAAATTTGATTACACCGCTTCGGTAATCTTATTTAGCTATCTCTAAAGGCATCATTAATTAAATTTCTATTTAATTAATCCTTTGGCCATCCCCTAGCTGATTAATTTAATTAATGATCTATAGTCCTAATTGATAAATCAAATAACCCATTATTTATCAATTAATCCTATTCTCCTATCTAATTCCAAAACCCTCATTTATTAAATAAATCTATTTGATAAATAAAGCCCTCAAATCTAATAGCCCCTAACTTATCCCTAATCCTCCATTTAGCCTAATCCACCCCATCCACCCATACTAACCTAGCTTAGCCGCTGACTCACCCACCCTCATGAATGCCATCCACTTGCATATCTCTAACATTCTTAATCTAATCATAAAACCTAAGCCTAATCCCCCCCCTAACCTTGTCACATTACCTAAACAAGCTTAAGACTTTCCTAAGCCAAGCAAAGTCAACAATCTCAACTCCCTCCAAAATATCCCAACCACTAAGCCTTCAATGCTCTTACAAGGCCATAAAGACTCTTACAAGCCCATTCATTGCTCTTACAAGCCATTTATGAGGGTCTTTAAAGCCTTGAGCCTCCTTTGTTGACTCATCCTTGCCCTTTCCTCCATCCACTCACCCTATTACATGTGTCACTCCCTGATTGGCTGTAAGGAAGCACAATCCATGTGCTCTCCTCTCATGTAATCTGAGCCCTCCATGAGGTTTTTCCCATCCTTGCATCTTGACCTTCCACCCCTCAAGCCCTTAGCCTATATATTGAATCCCCTCCCAAGCCATTTCATCACAACCTTTGAGCTAAAGTTATAATGCCATTTTAAGACCAAGTTTTACAACAAATCCATCATCCACACCCAAATCCAAATCCTCCATTGAAGCCATTTTGAGCATTTGAGCATACATACCAAACCTATCAAATAGACTCATCCCTAAAACAAGAGAACAATCTCATTGAGACAGTCCCTTAATGGCTCACATTCTCATTTGAGTTGTTTCCTCTTTGTCTCACTTTATGTTATGTTTAACATGTTTGTAAATGCTTTTGATTTCTTAGTTTAGTATTTCTTACATGCTTATTTCTCATATACAAAAAGTACCTATATAAGGAAGGCCCATAGGTTCTCTAGGGAAGCTCTAGGTGATAGTCGCAATTCTATCCTGTAGACTATTGTAAGGAAGGTGTCCACATGGGTTTGCATATTGTAATTCTGTAATTCCACATTTGCGGTGATAATAAGAAGCCCATGTTTTGTTTTCTTAATTTGTGTTCTTCTCTATTTCAGTTGTTTGTTGTGGTATTGAGGGGAGCACCCTTCATCAAGTGGTATCAAAGTGGGATTTCCTTAGTGTCTAAAAAGATTACCAATCGGGAGACACTTTGCACCAGGACTGTGGTTTGAGCTAAGCATGTGGACATATCACCAATTGTGAGGCAATTTGCACTAAGGTTTTAGCGGAAGTGCAAAAATGCCTCCATGAAGATAGCATGGTGGAAGAGTTGTAAGTGTTGTGCCTGAGGGTTTTAGAGCCCTCTAAAGATAGATGCACGCATTGAAAGAACAAATGTGAAGAGGAATAAATATTTATATAAGAGATGAAAGTGAGGGTGAAGGAGAAGAAAAAAAAAATGTTGAAGAAGAGGTAGTTTTGAACCCAGAAGAAGAGAGAGTTTTTAGGGCAATTTCGAAGATTGGAAAAAGACCTAAGTTTGAGGTTTCCATTTTTTTTTTGGGAAAACTTAACTCAGAGGAATTGATCGATTGGATCAATGAATTAGATAAGTAGTTTGAATATGAAGATATTGAAGATCCAGATAGGATCAAATTTACAAAGGCCAAACAAAAGGATCATGCAAAGATCTGGTGGCAAGATATTTAGTTGGAATGAAATAGAAGAGGGAAGGACAAAATCAAAAGGTGGGACTAGATGATAGCTAAATTGAAGTGAAAATTAATTCCCATGGATTATGAGCTTGATCTACTGAAGAAAATGCATGGGTTGAAACAAGCAAGAATATCTATTCAAGACTGTACTGAAGGGTTCTCATTAGAACTAGCCACATAGAAGCTTATAAGGATAAAGTTGTCCATTATCTTAATGGGTTGAGGCCAAGCATTCAGGAGGAGTTGAGTCTGGTTTGAATGACTAGTATTGAGGAGGCATACTAGTTTTCCCTAAGAGTTGAGCAAAAGTTGAACAAAAAAGTTTGATAACAAAAATATTGGTAGAGGTTGTGGTGGAAGATATGGAAGACAATCTTAAGGAGGCCAAAATGATGATCAGAAGAATAAGGATGAGGCCAATCGTAGAAGTCAAAACCAAAGGGGGAAAAACTCTAATCATTTCCATATTAGAACAATAGAGATCAGAGAGGAAGATGAAGAGGGAAAGGATCTAGAAGAGGAGGTTTTGTGGAAAATATTTTTACTGCAAAGAAGAAGGGCATAGAGCATTTGAGTGTTCCCAATGTCATAGAAGAGTTGAAGGCCAAGCTATAGTAGCACATGTTGATAAAGATACCAAATCATCACATTCTGAAGATGTTGAAGAGGATAAATCCTAGTTATTAGAAGAGTCTTGTTGAGTGCTGAGAATGAATCTACTCAAAGGAGGAGTTTGTTTTACACAAGGTGTAAATGTGAACATAACTATTGTGATGTGATCATTTATGGTGGAAGTAATGACAATACGGTGTTAGAATAGATGGTCATGAAGTTAAAGCTAAAGAGGCAGAAACACCCGCATCCATACCATATTGCATGGTAGTAGGATGACCACAAGGTCACGGTCAATGACCAGTGCTTAATGAACTTCAAGATTGTAAGCTACCAGGACAAGGTGCTTTGTTATATCATACCTATGGACATATATCATATGTTGCTAGGTAGGCCATGTCAATTTGGAAGACATGTTGTACATGATGAGCGGGCCAATACCTACACTCTGACAAAGGATGGAGTGAAACATAAGCTGAAGCCATTAGAGGAGAAATGAGAAAAGGTATGTAGTGCTACTAGAATATGTTTTGTTAGTAGAAAGAAGTTTGTCAAGGATATGGGGCATGCACATATGTGTTTTGCCGTAATTCTAAAAGATGGTAAAGAATAAGTAAATGGGGTATCTTTAGAAGTTTCAAATTTATCAAAAGAGCTCCTAGATATTGTGTCAGATAATGTTCCTGATGGATAACCCGAGTGAGGAAAATTAGTCACCAGATGGACTTGATTCTAGGAGCTAGTTTTCACAACAAGGCAACATAAAGAATACCACTAACGAAAGGTGAAGAGTTGAACAAAGAAGTTCATAAGTTGTTGTAGAAGGGCTTGATTTGAGAAATTTTGAGTCCATGTATTGTATCAATAGTATTGGTACCTAAGAAGAATGGAGAATGGAGGATGTGTACAGATTCACGAGCTATCAACAAGATCAAAATCAAGTACATATTTCTATTTCTACGGATGGATGATATAATGAATTTTTTAAGTGGAGCTATGTATTTCACAAAGATAGATTTGAAGAGTGGGTACCATCGAATTCACATTAAAGAAGGAGATGAGTGGAAGAATGCCTTCAAGAAAAGGGAAGGATTGTACGGGTGGTTAATCATTCCTTTTGGGATAACCAATACACCAAGCACTTTCATGAGGCTCACGGATGAAGTACTAGAGGAATTTCTCGGTGAGTTTGTCATTATTTACCTAGATGATATTTTGATCTTTAGTAAGGCATTAGAGGATCATTTGATACACATTTGTAAGGTGTTTGAAAAGTTGAGGGAGGAAAAGTTGATAAATTCGAAGAAGTGTAGTTTTGTGAAGGAGGAGTTAGTGTACTTGGGATTTGTAGTATCAATAGAAGGTCTAAAAATGAACCCTGATACAGTGAAGCTTATCCTCAAATGGCCTACTTCAAGGAGTCCAACAGAGGTAAGATCTTTTGATAGACTTGCTAGTTTTTACAGAAATTTTATCAAAGGTTTTAGTAGTATTTCTGGACCTTTGAATAAAACAATGAGAGGAGATAGGAAAGAATTTAAGTGCACTGTAAGAGTAGACAGGGGTCTTAATCTATTGAAATAGAAAGTTATAGAGCAATCCATTTTAGTACTTCTAGATTTTAATAAGGTGTTATAAGTAGACTATGATGCTAGTGGTACTACAATAGGAGCTATTTTGAGTCAAGAAGGTAGAACTACTGCTTATTTCAGTGAGAAATTGAATGACGCCAAAATACAATATTATATTTATGATCAAGAATTTTATGATATAGTCCAAGAATTGAAGAAGTGAAAACACTATCTTCTTCCAAAGGAGTTTTTTTTGTATATTGATCATCAAGCTTTGCAATATTTGATTAGTCAAGGAAAATTGAATCAAGGGCAATTGAAGTGGGTTGAGTTTTTGTAGATTTATACATTTTTTTTGAAACACAAGAGTGGAAAGTCTAACAAAGTTGTAGATTCTCTTAGTAGAAGACAAGTTTTGCTAACAAAAATGTAGATTGTGGTGGTTGGGTTCAAGGAACTCAAGAATTTATATCTAGAGGATCCTAATTTTAGTAAAGCTTGGTGAGATTATAGAGAACCTATTACACTTGACATGACAAAGTGGTTGGATTTCATAATTCAAGATGGTATGTTGTTCAAGGGAAATTAGTTCTGCATCCCCATAAATTCTATGATGGAGAACCTCATTAAGGAAGAGCATAATGGAGGATTGGTGGGACACTTTGATAGAGATAAATACATTTCTTTGGTTCCTGAGAATTATTTTTGGCCACAATTGTAGAAAGATGTGAAGAAGTTTGTGTAGTGTTGCAGAGTATGTTAGATGGTGAAAGGAGTGAAGCAAAATATAGGGTTATATCAACCATTACCTATGCCTAAGAATGAGAAGATGCTAGCATAGATTTTGTTCTTGGTTAATTAATGTCACAACAATGGCATGATTTGATATTTTTGGTGGTTAACAAATTTTCAAAGATGACACATTTCATTCCCTGTAAGAAGACTAGCGATGTTGTTCATGTGGAAAAGTTGTTTTTTAGGGAAGTGGTGAAACTACATGGTCTTCCAAAGAGTATAGTTTCTGATGAAGATTCCAAGTTTTTGGGTATTTGTGGCATACATCGTGGAAGAAATTGAAGATATATTTGAATTCCAGTTCATCCCATCATCCAAAAATTGATGGACAAATAAAATTTGTGAACTAGAGTTTGGGAAATTTGCTGAGATGCTTTGTTGAAGATAAGACAAAAGGTTGGGATCTAATTTTACCATAGGTAGAATTTGCATATAGTAATTCTATCAATAGGAGTATTGGTAAATCACCATTCTAGATTGTATATGGGAGCAGTCCCAAAAATGCTTTTGAATTAAGGTAGTTAGATAAAGGAGAAATAAGTAGTGCTGAAGTAAAAGATTTTGTTGAACATTTGAAGAATGTCCATGTGGAGGTGAGGAAGCACATTACAAAGATGAATACATAGTATATGACTAAGGCATATGTGAAAAAGGAAGCATAAGGAATTTTATATTGGAGATGAAGTCATGGTTCATTTGAGGAAGAAGAGATTTCCAATGTACATATAATAAGCTAAAAATGAAGAAGTTTGGGCCATTCAAGATATTAAAAAGGCATGATTCTAGAAATTAATATGAAGCAGAGTTGCCAACTGAACATAATATTTCACCAATATGTAACATTTTAGATTTGTCAAAATATTATGAAGGAGGAGATGGAGATGAAGTTGCAGAAGCACACTGGAGTATTCTAGCATCTACTTCAACGACACAGGAGATTGAGGAGATATTGGATAGCTGTGAGGGAAGAAGCACAAGGAATATAACATATGAAGATTATCTAGTCAAATGGAAAGGGAGGCCAGTGGAAGATTCATCATGGCTAGAATCGAAGGAGGTTGACCATCTTGATTTTCCTTTGATTACTTGAGCTGTACACAATCACTTCTCAAATTACCCTACGTGTCTAATGCAGGAGCATTCTAGGTGTAAGGGAAATCTTGCATCACACCAAATATTTCTATTTTCAAGTTTCCAGTTTTTGTGTTTTCAATAAAGGTTATTCCTGTATAGAGTTTCTATTTGTGGGAGCTTGCTAGTTTTAGTAAGTTAGTATTATGTTCTCAAATTATTCTAATTTCATATATGGAGGTTCATCTTCGATATATTAACATGCTGGATAAGTTTTATTGTCATATCATATGTATTGGTGTAGTTATTGTAAAGTTTTGGTATGAATATTGGCTATCCAAACTCCAGGTCCAGCAATGAAGGCCTAAATAGCTCCAAAATAAGGTGAAACCTTGGGTGATGAATGCTTGCATAAATATTTGTTGTAGATAACTAGCTAAGGATTCTAGAATGGGGTTATAATAGTCCATCGAGTCAACAGTTCGCTAGTTATGGTCTCCAGAAGTGGACCCATCCGAATATGTAATTTGTAAATTGTCTTGAGTTGATCATATGTAATAAATTTTAATGAAATTCTATAATATGAGGTTCATTTGCCTCAAGGGTTAGGGCTTAATGTCTAGAAAATTCTTGGGTGATAATAAGTGCCTATATAAGGAATGCCTGTAGGTTGTCTAGGGAAACTCTAGGTGATAGTTGCAACTTTTTTTTGTAGACTATTGTAAGGAAGGTGCCCATGTGGGTTTGCATATTATAATTCTACAATTCTGCATTTGTGGCCATAATATGTAGCTCATATTTTGTTCTCTCAATTTGTGTTGTTCTTAGTTTCTATTAATTGTTGTGCTATTAAGGGGAGTACCCTTCATCAATGTAAATAACTACATTCTATGAGAGCTAGTACTTGATGTTGGTTATGACCTTGATGCAAGCATGATTGATCAAATGGACACATTGATCAAATTTATTACACAATAGGTTCTATAATTAGAAATAACAACAATTAAGTTGGTAGAAGATATCTATGAGAAGAAAATGATTGAATAGATGGAAAAGAAAATAGACATAAATAAGGTAATGTTTTCAAAACTAAACTAAAGACACTATTGAAATAAGTTAGAAAATTAGTGATCAAAATATCAAAATTAGTAGAATTGACTTTTTGACTTGGAGAAGAGAAAGAATTAGACATTATTGAACAATTTGACCTAATTTCAATTTTAGTAGTAGAGTATAATGCTAAGTAAAGTTGATTACACAAAGGGTAAGGATACAAACTAAACATGAAAAAAGGAGGACTTCCCTACTTGAATTATAATCCTATCTAATAACTACAGTGGAGGTTATGCAACAAATTGTGAGGAATGTTGAAAGATTACTTGGTTTACCTAAAATGAGCACTATGGATTCAATGAAAAAGTTAGAAACAAACTTACATTGGAATATAGTACCTAAGACATACTTGAAAAGTTAGTAGAGGAAGTAGTGTAGTCAATCAAGAAAAGAATTATATAAGTATTTGACAGGTTGTGAGTACCTACACATGAAAATAAAGAATATGCTACCTTTTTCACTACTAATGAAAGGGGGAGAATACATGTCAAAGTTCTACAAGGAGTATACCTATAATAGTGATGTATCAGAATTATGTAAAATAAGGGGGAGCTTACAACTAAAAGGTGGACATTTTCATAAAAGAATATAGAAGTTTTCGATCAATACCAAAGGGGGATATTGTTGGAATTGATAGGAGAAAGATTGATGAGGAACATATATTATTCAAATTGTGCAGTTAGATGTAATGATGTATTTGGTTGCGATTGATGGAAACATAGTCATACCATTAAGAAGGGTCAATTTGTGAGACAAAAAAAGTGACCAGTGAGGAGGCTAAGTGACATAACTAGTGATGAATATTTTTTTGATGATCATAATGCAATAAAAATAAAATGGAGGGATCCTAGGTGGAGACTCTTTGATGAGTATATAGACTATGTGTGTAATCATAACACATGATGATGGCAAGTATGCAATGTTCTACATGTTAGAAGATGATTGCAAGAACATGTAACTTCTATTATTACACTACCAATGGTAGATTATCAATTGGTGATCAATACAACTGACGTAGTTAGAGTAGAAGGCATGATGACATGTCTTAATCAGTTGAAGAAGTGATAAGCTTCTAGCTACGTGATCAAAGTAAGTATGGTGAGAGGATTCTAGAAGTATATGATGTTGTTTGAAGATAAATCTAATGTGAGAGAAATTTATAGTAATATATTTCATGATTATAGTGGGTGTGATTGAGTTATGAAGAAGAGAATGAGAAGAGAGAAGCAGCAAAGTGAATATTGAAGAAAGGATTTGATAGGAAAGTAGTGCTACTAACAGATCATTCAACTTGTTATTTCCAAATAATTGTAATGAGGGATCTTAACAAGTGTCTTCATGTAAGTTATTTAACATGGAAAAATATTAGAAGGAGCTCTAAATCCTATAGCTAAGTAGATCTTAAAAGATCCTTGTTGTACTCCTAACAATGTACAAATCACTCCTAAGAGGACAAACCCCTAGAAAGAGTACTTGTACCTCCTAGGAGGGAAAACCTTTTTACTACAATGAAAGGCTTGTGGGTTTCATCCCCACCATGGTTTTCACCCTCTAACAAGGGTTTCCATGATACTAAAATATATGTATTATGTGTGATTGCTTATGTTATTGATCCGGTGCATTTACTTCTATTTCTTTAAACAATGATTTGATATGTGTTTTGGAAGTAAGTTTGAAATTTGGAATCATCTACTAAGTTGGATTATGATTTGGCCTCAAAGGAAGTTGATATTTGTTTTGATGTAAGGATTTGTGTTGGAATTCCAAGATTTTCCTTAAAGTAGGAGTTTTCACAAAGACCACCCTTTTCAATATCTTAATTGGTGAATAAAAGATGAAACTTGGGTTTGGTAGTCGAGTTAGGTGCAATATTTATAATAAACATGGAGAAAATCTAGGCCACCTCCTTATATTGTGTAAAAGATCACATGGATATTGGAGACATTTCCTTAGTAGGTTTGGTTGGCATGGTCCTCTTCCAAATAGTGTATAAGAAATTGTCACTAGTTGGCTGATACAAAACAAGGGATTACTATATGTTGGGCTAATGGCTTACCATTCCTATGATGGTCATTTCATACATCTAGAAAGAAAGAAACATAAGGTTTTTCAAGGGCTTGGAATTCTTAGTCAACTCACCTAGGAATATAATTGAGATTTAAATATGTGAACATTAAAAAATGAAGGTGGTTGTCAGGAAATGCAATTATTATTCATCTTACAATGACCAAATGCTAAGATTTGGAACCACCCAAAATGGTTATTTATCCAAACTAAGAGTTGTTGTGCCTTTGGCTTTTTGGTTACTCCTTCCCAAGGTAGATCAAAGCTAAATATTGATGATTTTCTAAGAGGACACCCTAATCTTTTAGGCGTGGGATTCTTCATTCAAAATGATAATGGGAAGTTTGTTTGGAGTGGTCCATTAGATTCTTACATGACACCAATAAAGATGTTGAATGTTGCACTCCATGTTTGTCTATCATTATGGAGGGATAAATATATTTACATCAAAGGGCATTGTTTGAATGCTATCAAATTCATAACTTCTAATCAAGCCTCTAACAAGATGTCTAAGATGTGGATCGATGAAATTTGTATTTTATTAGACATAATAGAAGAATCCACCCTTAAGCACAACTTCCAAGAAGAAAATGTAGAGGTGGATCTAATATCTAACCATGAAATTGACCTACTTGAAAAATCTATCATATCAAATGTTGTTTCCTATTGATGCGACATTCAATATTTTGTCAATGAAGGTTAATCATTGTAAATTGCACCATAAATTATGTAATTCTCAATGTGGTCAATGGTATTGAAATATTTAGAAGGTCATGCGAACATATTGGTATCTCTTGATTAAGCCAACTTGTGATCAAGAATCTTAGAAGCAAGAAGGCCAAACCATTGAGTTGGGCGAAACCGTTATGCTAGAAGAAGTGAAAAACAAATTGACACTTAGAGTTAGGCCAATCTAAACCCCAAAATTGGTTTTCCCAGTTGAAGATAGAGAAACCTTATTTCAACTTATTGTAAATATGCTTGGTTGAGACATCTGTAAATACATAACCATCTCTGTCTGTTTTAGTTTCTTTAGAAAAGAATTAGTATCCAAAAATTTACAAGGGAAGAAAAATCTAGTGGCTTTATGATGCATGGAGGTACAAAGATTTAAAAAAACAAGTGGAATAAAATCAATTTAAAGCATTCAACACACCTTTCTTAGAGATGCACGCAAAATCCACACATAAATCAATAAAACCAAAGAGAACACAAGGCCAAATGCAACATATTTTAGGTGCAATTATTTAACTTAACATATAGAAACCACAATATGCCTGACTGTGAGGCTTTCCAGGTTGTGGCCTTATAACAAACAACAATTGTACAATCTCAGAGCCTCAACTTGCATCTTCTATCTTCTTTCCTCTAAGAATGCTTCCTTTTTATTACTCATTACCCCATTTCTACATCTAACCAAGCCCCTTTTATAGCTAGCTAAGCCACAAGTTGACTAGTCAAGCATTAAATTACAATATAGGTCCATACTTGGAAGAGAACCAAAATTTGCACAAACAAAAACATGAAATAATGCACACTTAAAGATAAGTCCACGTGTGTGTTAGGGGTTGGCTTTTGATTGTGAAAGACACAATGTAATCAATAGAAAATGTGCCAACAAGAACAACACACTACACAAAATGAAAATAGAAAGAAAATAGGACTTTAAAGAACAACACAAAACTCAAGAAATACAAAACATAAGAATTTGTGTGATTTGAACAAGGATATATGATAGGTCCTCAACATGAGTACAACTATGATAACATGGAAAAAAAGCAACAATGACTACTTTGTGAATAACATACTGGTACATAAAACAATAAATATTTTTGGTTGATCCAAGATTTCTCAAAGACTCAAGATGATCATGCGTTAGACACCTAGGGTTAATAAAGAAATGATGTCCACATCAAGCATGACTGATATTTTGACTTGAATCATAAAGATCCAACTCATATTGCATAATCCACGAACTATCTTCAATTGGTTTGTCTTTTCACTAAACTAGGTATTCCATGTAGTCTTTTCCTTTGGTTCATGTACTTATCTAGCTACTCAAGATCTTCTCAATGCTATCTGCTTTCTTCTTAGGATAATCCATGTTACCTTTAAGCTTATCATCTAATTCAAAATATCAAATATGTATGCAATGTTGAATATAGGAAAAATATCCATGTCTTTTGGTAATTCAACTTCAAAGGAATTTCCACAATTAAACTTCCTTAGAATCACTAGTAGAATTCTACACTTTTTTTAATGATGCATTGGTCGATTTTTTGACATGAATTGGTCAATTGTTTGACCAACTCCTTCATCACTATTCTTTTTGTTGAACATTCGATGAAAATTGGGAGCATGGAAATTTTGACCAACTATTCGACTAGGATGCTATAGCATCAATGCCATCCTTGTCAAAAATTTCATCAAAACTGAGTAGTTCTCGTCAAAATTTTGATGACAATATGAAGTTGGTGTCAAAAAATTGACTACAGTAATTTGTTTTCATTTTTTTTGGGGTCAAAATAGGAACAACTTGACAAAAACAAACAATGAGAGAAAACCAAGCAATGTTAAGACTCGATAAAGTGACGTGTTAATCCACTACAAAAAATAGAAAATAACGCTCCAGAAAATGCTTAAAGCAAGAATAGAGGTTGCTGCTATATTTTGTCAAACAACCAAATGCATGGTGGAATAAGGAATGGAGAAAACACAAACACAATAGACTTTAGATATGCAAGTATTCTTTCTTGCTTTCTTTCAATTAAACTGGAAATGAATGATTACAACTCTTGAAATTATGATCTTCTTGGTGATTGAGTTATACAATCTGTATGCCTTTGATTTTGAACTATAACTAGTGAAGATGCACTTCACACCCTTGTCATCCAAATTTTTCCTTTTCTCCTTTGGTATGTTTGCATATGCTATACACCCAAACACAATCAAGTGTTTAATTGTCCATATATCTCTTGCCCATGCCTCAAGAGGAATCTTTTCATGGACTATCTTTGTTGGACACCTATTTAACAAATATGCAGTTGTTGCTACAACCTCTCCCAATATCTAGTTGGGAGTCCCTTTTATTTCATCATGCTTCTTACCATCTCAACATTGGTTCTATTCTTCCTTTCAACCACTCCTTTTTTCTATAGAGTATAGCTAGCTGTAAGCTCCTTCTTGATGCCATTTTTCCTACAAAAAATTAAAAAATAATTGGAGGTATACTCCCTCCCTCTATTTGACCTTAGGACTTTGATATAATGTCCACATTCTTTTTCAGCCTGGGCTTTAAACTCTAAAACCTTATTAGATGCATCCAATTTATTTTTCAAAAAATATTCCTATGTCCTACGACTGAAATCATCTATAAATGTCATAAAATAAGTACTCCCCCTAATAGAAGTGGTTTGCATAGGGCCAACTAAATCAATATGCACCAGATCTAATGGTTCTCTTTCCCTTATAGAATTACCAAAATTTAAGGGAATCCTATGTTGCTTACCCAAAATACAAGCCTCACACTTGCTACATGACTCTACAATTTTTGGCAAACCATCTACCATTCTTTTTTTGGACAATTTTTGGCTTCTTCTTGGTTGGTTGTCTATGGTTGCTTGCTACTTGTTTCTGTCAGGAGAAATCTGGAGCTATCCAAATCTATTTGTATATGTTACTATTTCATCATGTTGATCACTAACCTCATCTTCTTCATCAATAATTGACGCTTTACTTGAAGTGCTTACATGTTTATCCACCAAGCAAGAAACATTAGTTTGGAACAAGTTTAATGTCCCTGAGGTTGACTGTACATGGTGTGAATGTATTTCTGATCAAAAAGATGACTAAAGGAGAGATTTCAACAACTTGAAATCCCCATTCAAGTTATGTCATGTGAATCCAATCAATCAAGTCACAAACAACAAGGAAAATAAGGTTTTGAGAGGTTTTTTTCGAGTTAACTATGAAATCGGTAAAAACCCAAATACTAAAATGAGATATTGTTTAAAAATTCTGTATGGATACTCAAAAATGTAAAAGTATTGGTATCTTGTTTAGGTCATTTTTAAGAAAAGAGAAAAAAAACCATTTATTGCTAATCTAAACTATTAATCAGTTTGCATAGTTCAACCAAACAAGGGTTTATGAGCCAAGAATGATTGAAACCCATTGAAGAGGTGATGCAATAAGGTGTTAGAAGTCTAATTGGGAAGTTGGATATCTAATTTGGTGAAGATCCTATAGCAATGGGAGTAATGGTGCTTGGAAAGATAAAGTCCTTTGAAAGAACTACAAGGAAATACGAAGAGTTATCAGTTGGGTGAGTTGCCCTTGACCTAGGAGGTTAAGAACTCATTTTTGGAAGCCTTGGGAAGTCTCTAAAAACTCCAACCTTTGGAAGCTTGAAACATTCCATTAGAGAGGTCATTAGACCAATAAGAGGTACGCACAACTTTCACTTGCATCGAATATGAACAAAAGAAATATTAAATAAACTATGAACTACAAAGGCTTCTAATGTAGAAACAACATTAAGTATGTCCAATATGTAGTATATCCAATAGAAAATAAGAAAGAACATTACCACAACTGAAATATAAAACACAGATGCCCAAAGATGTTTTTTTCTACAACATTAACATAAAATAGTTTATATTTTGATGATGGGTGGTATCATCATTTTGTGTTCAAATGTTACAATCACTCTTGAAAAGATACTATCATGAAGTTTCAATTCATTTTAGAGTTTCAACATTAAACTACTATGTTCAAATATTCAAAGAATTCCAAAATAATGTGTCAATTACAACATGATGCATTAATACAAATAATTTTAGCTAATCATTCACAAAGATATAATCCTGCACAAGGCAAGGATCCCAACATGTCTTAATAAAAATCAGAACATTCATGTTATAATATCTTTTGAAGTTGTTGATTAAAAGTTGGTTTGAATGTTATGAGAGGAGTATATTGAGAGTAATTTTATGTGTAGAAGGCCTCTATGAATGCTTAAGACAATATTTTTGTCTTGGATCAAAGAGAGTTATAGATTTGAAGTAGACTGTCATGACATGACAATAAGGTATAAAACTGATTTTTTTTTCATTTGGATCTTGATGCATAGTGAATCCAAGTTAGGTATGGTTATGGGAAAAACATTTCATATGTCTAAATGTTTCTTTCATTTTAGGGGTAAGGAAGATACTATATGGTAAGGTTAATAGATATTTGGGTTATCCTAAATGCTGATAGGAAAGTGCAAAGTTGTCAAGCTTGGAGTTTTGGGTTATGGGTAATATGTAAAGTCTGACATGATCAAGATATGATCAAAATAGAATGAATGGTTGATGTAAGGATGATCAAGAGTATTTAACAAGGTGTGATGTAAGGATGATCAAAAGAGTATAATCAACTATGAAAAGGTGTAGATTTATAATCAAGGATGAAAGTTTGAGGATTATTGTTAAAATGTAAAGATTCTTACATAACATCAACTATGCATTAAGCCAATGATAGTATGAAAATAATATATTACTATCTTTATGAAATGTAATGGAATCTTACATGGGTTAATGATTTTATAAAAACTACATGATTAACACATATAATATTGTCCATTAGATACCAAAAAATCATATGATTAAAAAATTACCATGTTTCGAAGCTAATTACATCACATACAAAAAGTTTTGACTTAAGTGATGAAAAATTCTTTACTCATTTCAACAACTTACACATGAAACATCATACACATTCTCTGTAGACTTCCTTACTAGTGACTTCAACTATAAGATTCATAACACATTTGAAACATATTGTCACACATTTTCCTTTTTGTAAAAATATTACTTTAAACAACCATTCTTCTCTAACTAAAATTTTAACACTCTAACACAAAATATTAATAAAATTTTCAGCTTCTTAAGTTCACACATACCCAAATCTCTTACCAACATACTTCTCCTTAGATACCCAACTTTCGATAGACACCATTACATAGGCTTTAACTTTTGCAATCATCTCTTCTCATTGTCTTCATCTCTTCTTTGTAGCTATCATGGGCTCAACCTCTTCCTATCTTCATTCCTTCAAAATTCTCTAATCATTACTTTTCTCTAGCCACTGGGTATGTTTAGTTTTCCTAAAACAAGTTCATATAGCATGGTCATATCAAGGATCCATTCGAACACACTTCAAACAATAGAAATATGATTTCTATATGAGAATCATTTTAAAGTGTAATTCTAGCTACTTGTTTGAAGATCTTTGATGAATTATAACAATGACATGCATAACATAAACATTTTCTTTTTTTCTTTTGAACAAAAATAATAAGGAGTTGATTACTTATTTTGAGAAAATCAAGCATAAGTACCCATAAATGAGAGAGATGCAGAATCCCATAGTTACCAAGAGCCATCCATGCGACCAAATTTTGTCAAATAGTTACCATGCCTCATCCATTTCTATTTCAATATATAGAAACAACAAGTGTGTGTGGTTTGTATTTATAAAGTTGAAGGGATTTGATGAGTGACATTCCTATTTGCATAAATAGAAGCAACAAGTTTTCCCATTCATCCATTCATTATTTAGGATTAAGGAGTGAATATATACATATTGTCTCTTTATGTTCCCTTCTCATCTATGTCTTTGCAGTGATATTTTTTAGTGTAGATGGAAGAAAATAATGAGGGAAATAAAGTATGCAACAAGAAATCCAAATAATCCTTAATTGATTGAAAAAAAGGTTTGCACAAGGCATTTTGCAAGCCCTAGTTTTTGTTGTTACTTACTTTCTACCATTACTACCAAAAAAAATACACTAAGCATTGGCATAGGGAATTTATCTTAGCAAAGAATTAGGACTTACCAATGTCGTCAGTCGACATGCATAGCTGAAACCTTTCCTCCCACATATGATTTATCTAAAAAAAAATGAAATGAGATTTAATTTTTTTGTTTTGTTTGTATCCCAAGTTCATCAAAAATTTAAATATCATTCCTCCTATTGGTGTGCGATCCGCCTAAAAAAAATGAATTGAAGTTTACTTTTTTAAAAAATTTTTATATCCTGTATTCGTCAAAATTTTGACACTAAACTTAAGTGGCATCAATATTTTGACCTTTTCAAGACATAAACAAAAAAAAAAAAATTGAAAATCACAAGCCAAAATAGCCTTTGGTTAAAATAGGTACCGAATGAAAATTTATTTTTCTTCAAGTGAATCATTATCTCATCACCAACTTCAAAAAAATTATGTCTCCTTCTCTTATCATCTTTCTATTTTTATTCCAGATTACTATTTTCCAAATCCATTTTAACTTCTTCATGTAAAGCCTTTATGAAATTTGCAAATTCTTCAGCTTCAACACTTTCTTTGTCTCAAGGTTCAAATCTCTCAATCTAGTAGTTCCCTTAGGATCCATTCCAATATAATCTCAAAAGGCATCTTCTTAGTGCTCTTGTTCATAGAATTTTTGTATGCAAACTCTTCTTGTGCCAAAATGAAATCCCAATTAGTAAGCTTATCTCGAACCAAACATCTCAACAAGTTACCCAAACTTCTATTCACAACCTCAGTTTGTCCATCTATTTGCAGATGAAATGCATAACTAAACTTCAACTCCATATCCAACTTCTTTCAAAGTGTCCTCCAGAAATAACTAGTGAACCTTGTATCTCTGTTTGAAACAATATCTTTAGGAAATCCATGCAATTTTATCACTTCCTTATAGAATAATTTAGCCACATGTACACCATCAGATGTCTTCATACAAGATAAGAAATGAGCCATCTTTGAAAATATGTCAACTACCACAAGAATAGAGTCACTACCTTTTTGTATTCTAGGAAAATCAAGAACAAGATCCAGACTGATATCTTCCCAAGGTTTGTCAAGTAGAGGAAATGATGAATATAATCCCAAATTATGGCTAGTTCCTTTTACTAATTGACAAATCCTACAACTTCTTACCATCTTCTTCACATTCTTATAAATCTGTAGCCAAAATTACCTATCTAAAATAAACTTTATTGTCTTATTAATTCTAAAATGTCCAACCAGTCCACCACTATGCTTCTCCTTTATGATGTTCTGTCTCATGGATCCTTTAGGTATACATAATTGAATTTCCTTAAACAAGATGTCTTCGTAAATGGCATAATCAGCCCACTTATCTCTCACCATCTATTCCTTACAAGCTTTCTAAGATTCTACAAAATTAGGATCAATTTCATACAAATACTTCAATTTATTAAAACCAAGTACCTCAACTTTCATTTTTGTCAACAAATTCCTTCTTCTGCTCAAAGCATCAACAACCTTGTTTGATTGTCCACTCTTATGTTTCAAAGAAAAGAAAAATTTCTACAAAAAATTAACCCACTTCATATGTCTCTGATTCAACTTTGTAGTGCCTCTCCCATTTGAAATCTGTGAGTCATCCTAATGGATGTAACCTTGTCAATCTTTCTTGGTGAAGTGATCACGATTGGGACCATGAGTGGTCTACACTCTTGTGGTGATTAGATTTATGTTATTGTATCAGTTGTTTTGATTATGTTTATGGCTGATAATGAGATTATGATGTGTTAGATGTTTTCACTAAGGTTTGTGCTAGTGGTTACCTAGATTGGTGTGGTATCCTAATGTTGTTCCATAATTACCCTGAGTTGTGTGCAGATATTGTATGGTATATTATTATCTTGCTACATTGGACAAGGTTCCTATAGCAGTGGTTAGTCATGTCTGTGACCTTGTTCACTTATGTGTTTTAAGTGCCTTTTTAATGTTGTTTAAACAACCATTATTAAAAGCTTAAATAATTTAAAATGAATTGTCCATTTTAGATTACTATGTTGTTCAATTGATCATATCTACATGATGATGCCTTTTTTGAGATGAAAATATGTTTTATGATGATATCTAGTTATCTGGTATTTGGACATATCCTCTCATTACATTTATATGTTGGAGTTAATGCTATGGTTATTTACATCATTCTTGCTTTGTGATGCTTTATGTGAAAGTGAATTGTGTAAATGGATTATTTTAGTATAATTAAATAAATGGTTAAATTAGGTTATTTAATGCACTTATTAGTTTGGCTATGTTATTATATGCAATTGCACTTGATCGTGTGTTTTAGTGTGTAGGATTTATACCTCTCGACAGTGGCATATGGAGTTAGTGATTCAGTTGTACATATTTAGCCAATGTCATCCCTGTATGGTCAATATATCCTATTTAATTGTTTAAATTAAACCCTTTAGTGATTTAATAAACCTAGACTCATTTGCATTATGTGATTAGACCTGTAAGCATCTCTATACATTTACAGGTTCAAAATGGTCACGAAAGTTATTAAGGAATTATGTGATTCTAGTTTAAGGGAATTTTGGGCTTTATCTTATTTAATTTAATTCCTAGTAGCTTTGTTATAGTTGAATTCCATTTAAGTGGAATAATCTATTTTTGTTTGGATAGATTTAGGGTTTAACTAGGTGACCTAGTTATTTACCCTAATCCTTTATTCACTCAAAAAATGAATAAGTATCCTTATTCCTCACTTCTCACTTTCTAAAATAGGAAATTTAAGAGCAAATTCCAAATCTTGTTCAAGAGGAAATACTGTTCTGCTCATTGTGGGAGCTATAGGCATGAGATCATTGCAAGAGTTGTCTCATTGGATCCATCTTAGGGAGACCTTGGATTTTTGTGACTTTCAATAGTTTTTACACAGTTTTTATTTTATTGCTCATGTTTTTGTATTTTCTTTTTTGGCTACGAGGTAGGGCTCTCACATTTTATTGTTTCATCTCTATTTTTGCTTTCGTCTTTGGTAGCCACTTCTTAGGAGGATGAGAACCAGTGTTCCCCTCCAATTCTATATGCTAGCTCTACCCAGTTTGGCAGGTTTGAGCATTTCCCTATTTTTTGAGATGAGGGTTTGGGGTTTTATACCATTATGCTAGCCATTTTTGCATACAGACTCCAAAGCCAAATTTTATTTGATATTTGTGGCTTTTGTGCCCTAAGACCAAATTGGTTTTAATTTTGAAGTTTTTGAGTTTTGACGCTTTTACCTCAATTTAAGTGCCACCTAGTTTTCTTGCTTTTCTTTGCATGATGTTGGTCATGGACTTGGATCATCCATAGGATGTGCATCTGACCACTATTGCACTTTTATATTTGCATTGGGATGCATTCCACATTCGTACTCCTGACTTTGTGTTTGATTAAGTAATTTTATACTTGGTGTTATTATTTTTGGTTGAATCCTTGTTATTTCATGGACACTATGATTCATGTAGAATACATTCTCCCAGATTGAGGCCATTTGAGTGAGTTCATGACATATGATTTGGTTGCAACAATTGGATTCATGTAGAATCCATACTCCTGAATTGAGACCGACTGAGTGAGTTTATGATGATGGTTTTATTATTTATTAGGATTCATGTAGAATATGTACTCCTAAGCTTGTATTCGATTGAGTGTTATTGTGCTTGTGTTCTCATCCAACTCTTGTTTTATGATCTTTGTGATGGTGGTGCGTCGAACATGAGCACGTACACGTGACTTGTGAGGCCCGACCTCCCAGTTGCTAAGGATTGAGATATGTTCATTGGAATTGGATTGGGAATATGCATTGCCTACGGGCACTCATCATGTGATGAGCAAGGGTATGTAGGGTAAGGTCAGTGGAGAGGCTTCTCTCGTAACCCCAGGTTGTGTTCTCGACAAGGTGTATGTATATAAGTTTCTAATAAGTGATAACTACATAAATTCAAGGGGAAATTAATTAAGATAAGATATACATTTTTGGCCTCCTGAGGGGAACAATTTGTAAATATAATGTCGGCCTCCTGAGGGTGGTGTTGAGGGGAATGGTTAATGATGCATGGTCCACATGACTTAGCTGGGGACATAAAATGCAAGCTTCCCAAGGGTGTACTAAGGGGAACAATTTTTTAGGATGTTGAGCTTGAGTGTCCAAGCAACCTACTCTCCACTAGAGTTGCTACATAGTTGACCTATAGAGTCTTTGATCGTGTCCTAATCCACTTGCATTGTGTCATGATCTTGGTTGCAGTCGTCTTTACTATTTGGTGTGTGTGTTAGCCATGGATGTTTTCTTTATGTGTGTTTTTGGTTGGATCATTATATCCATCAACATGATGGGAGTGGACCTATGGGTTCCATGTGGTTGATAGGCATAGCCACCTATACGACTGGTGGGGATCGATGCACAAAGATGGTCTATTTCCAGTTGAGACTGATGCTTGATGTTCACCTAGTATTTTGGGTTTTTGGAGTATGTTTCCTAATGATTTATGCTTTAATTGGAATGTATGGATATCATGTTTAGATGATATTAGTTTCATTTTGGGGTATTACATATGCAAAGTTTGGGTATTACATTTGCCCCTCTTTGAATGAATGTAGGAGCAACACGTTTGATTCAAAGAAATCAAAAGTATGGAACATAGATCAAGAAATGAGATTGGTTCCAAAATTGATTATATGAAGACCAATTGATAAGCTTTTTAAGGTCTTGCAATCACACAGTCAGTACATGTTTGAAGTGTTTAGATAAAGATGTCTTTGTCAAATGTCTTGCAAACCACTATTAATCTGTAGAAAAACCAAAAATTGGAAAGAAAATGCTTCAAAGAACACTGCAAGTAAAAAATAATGATAAATGAAATTCTAGAAAACTATATTTTTCATGTGATGTTGTGAAATTTCATGCGAGATCTTTCACAAGCTTGTGCGAGAAAATAATGTGTACTGCATGAGAAAATGCACATTTATGCACTTTTTCACATGAGGAAGTGTACTGAAAGGGGCAAAGTCCTCAGTTCTTCATGTGAAAATGAGATTTCTCATGCAAAAATTGAGAAAATTGTATGGACGAACATGATAGATTCATTAAAAATGTAGAAAAAAGAGTAAATGAGGCTGGAAAAATTGATTTCTCAGCCCTATAGTGGGTGCTAGAAATGTTTATGTGAAATGTGGGCTTCAGATCCTCACATACACTTCAACACAATCATTATTTAAGAGATTATCCCAAAATAAAAATTGAATTGTTCATTCAAGTAATCCCATGGCATGACTTGTTGCCTTCTAACTAGAAGGATTTTTGCCTTTGCTCTCAAATTGAGAAGCAAACAACCAAACCTCTTAGTACGAAGGATTTATGTAGCTGTATGATAGTGCAATTAATCTAGATGGAGTGCAATTTAATCTAAGGACAAAGAAAATTAAATTATGCTATATGAATGCATTTTATTTAACTGATATTATTAAGAAGCAATTATGAAAGCGATGAAAGTATTAAGCGAGTATCAATTTTGACAGTAATTTGATGCAATTTAATTCCACCCCTTTAATGAGGAATTGGAGGCCTCTTAAATAGAATTCCTGAAATCAATCCATGTTCGAGATCAATTGGGATGAATGATTGAGATTGAAGATGGGATTTAGTCAAGATGAAAGATTCTCTGTGTAGGTGAGGTTAACTAACTCAGATCCTGAGTGTGATGAATAGTTAATTGAATTTCACCTAAGTATGAGAACAAGTTGATTAAGTCAATTCTAATTCGAGAGATAGATCACTCAGAATTCCCATTCCTAAACTGAAGTAAAGATTTGAAGATATTATTTAATTTAATAAAATAAGATATGACCTCATAAATGTATATTTTCAATTAATTGAATAATTAAATTCAATAACTAAAATGAGGAAATTATTAAATTAAATACATTTAATTCCTTCGCACATTAGCTAAAGAAGTAATTTAATTTGGTTAAAGTATGAACACTAATAATTAAATTAAATTTGATCAATATGTTTAATGTAGCTAATTTGAGTCGATACTTAGCAATTAAATAAAGAATTGATTAATGCAGATTAAGGTTTTCTACATCTGACACTTAGGTCAAGTAGCGATAATTAGAATCAGAATTGCATAGTAAAATAGGACTTAGGAATGATTGAATAGACCAAAATTGGTTAACATGGAAATGTGCCAATTTTGGGGTATTACATTTGCCCCTCTTTGAATGAATGTGCGAACAACACATTCGATTCAAAGAAATCAGAAGTATGAAGCATAGATCAAGAAATGAGATTGGTTTCAAAATTGATGATACAAAGACCAATTGATAAGATTTTTAAGGTTATCTTTAGAATGAAGGTTAACCTTAAGGGATCTAGATAGAACACCTAGATATCGAGATGTGATTAGATTAGTTCCGAAATTGATGACACAGAGACCAATTGATAAGCTCTTTAAGGTTATCTCCAGAATGAAGCTTAACCTTAGGGCATCCAGATAGAATACCTAGATACCAAAATGTGATAGCATGAAGATTGTCAAACTTCATAGAATTGTTCCCAAAATGAGACTCAATCCTCAAGAGTCAGGGTTTAGATTGTCCTAATACCTGTCTGTAAAAAGATGACAAGATCAACTATGATTCATAGAATTATCCCATGAATGAGGCTTAATCCTTAGGAGTCAGGGTTAGACTATCCTAATACCTATCCATTGAATAGTGATCAAAAGTAAGATCTTAGAATTATCCCCAAAATGAGGCTTAATTCTCAACAAAAGTTAGGATTATCTCCAGAACGAAGCTTAATCCTTAGTAGAATTTGGAATTATCTCCATAATGGAGCTTAATCCCCCAATGTCCAAATAGAACAGCTGGATACTAGTTCGTAAAAGATAACAAGACCTATCAAGAATCATAAAATCATCTTTAGAACAAGGTTTGATCCTCAGGAGTTAGGGTTTAGACTGTCCCAATACCTGTCCATCGACTTTAACCAGAAATGTTATAAGATGTGATCGGCTGATCAAAGGATGAGATAGATGACATAGACACCAGAAGAAGGGAACAAGATGGCCTGAGTGACGAGATGCCCTGAGTGATGAGGACATAAGGTTTATATTGAGTTTAAATTCAGATTCAATGATGTAATCATCCTACTGTCTCAGGAGTGAAATAAAAAGATGACACATCAGCAATATGATGTAGAGCAATATATGAAGAGGTAGTGAAGAAATATGGTATTCACCAAAATACAAAAGAGATCAGAATGATCATAAGAAAATTTGGAGTTGATTTGAAGTGATTTTGAGGTCAAGAAGACCATGTTTGACCAAAGTTGACTTTTCTAAAAATTTTGGAAAATTTGAAGCAAATGTGATTTGAAAAAGAGTCCAAAATGCAGAAAGTATCAAAAAGATGGACTGCACAAGTGTTCGATTGCGTCAGTCTCAAAATTTTAATGTGTTTTTTAGCTGTTTAAGTGTGTCAAATTTTTAATTTGATCTCAAAAATGAATTCAGAGCTGTCAAATTAGCCAGCCAGGTGATTTTTACACAAATTGGAGCACTTTGAAAAATTAGGTTAAAACTTATATAAGGGCCCAAAGGGTCATTTTCAAATCATTTGTGCTTTTTCTTTTGTGAAGAAGAGAGTTCTGAGGTGAAAATGGTGGACCCCTTGTCTTCACACCAATTTGAGTACTCCTGACAACACAATCGACTAACAGACTATGGCCATCTGGTGAGTAGTCAATAACATTGCTCTACATTTAATTTTTCACATTTTTTGAGGTATTTTAGCATGTTTTTAGTCTTTTTAATTGTTCATTGTGTTGGTTCTCATGTGAGGATGTCTCTCCTCGCATGGGCGTAATCTCTCCTCTTGTGAAGAAGTACTAGGCATGTACTTCTTTGCCTGGTATAATAGGTTTTCTCGCATGGGAGATATCCGTGTGTTGCCCGAGAAGCCCTAATTTTTGTGCATTTTTTTCTCATAGATTAATCATCCTTCATGTGAAAAACTATATTCTTGCATGAAGATGTGTAATCTCGTGTGAGAACTTGCATGTTCGTGCAAAATTTTGGTGTTAAATGCAATTTTTAAAATTTAAAATTTGATTTTTTGTTGCAATTTTGTGCTTTGTTTCATCTTATGTGTTTAGTAGAGACTCATCATTTGCATGTTGTGTTTGTGCGCATAGGTTACAGTTGCCAATGTTAGATTTTGATCCCATTACCTGCCATACGGAGCTTTGTTGCAGTGGCTTGATGATGCTGATATGGCACACATTGATAGACTAGGATTGTCATATCTTTGCCAAATTCCACCAGGGCTAGTGAATCATGACCTTTTGACTGCACTGGTGGAGTGTTTCCATTCAGAGATGAACACCTTACATATTCTACAAGGGGAGATGACGATCACACTAGAGGACATCTACTAGGTACTGTGGATACCCTTCCATGGGTTGAGAGTAGTTTATGACATAGTGCCAGAGATGGGCACAAGGGTACTGAGGGTCATGTTTGAGGAGGAGTTGATCATGGGTAGAACCATTATGTGTGAGGAGCTGGTACATGCCTACAGACACACACATACATTGCCAACAATGTTGCGGATATTCATTAGTTGTTTCTTGATGCCTCACAAAGGTCAACATGGACTGGAGTGTGGATGGAGCCATATGTTGCAGATGATGCTAGAGGCTTCAAAGAGATATGGGTGGGGTCAGTGCATGCTCTCACACATGTTCCATGAAATGCACGAGATAGTATATTATGAGATGAATAACATGGCTGCTAGGGTCAATGTTCTTCAGATATGGGCATGGGAGCACTTGATAGTTACTAGACCCATTTTTGTAGACAAGCGACAACCTATGGAGCCTTACATTTGTAGATACAGAGGCTAGCTTACTTAGATAGCTCTAGGGAAGACTGAGTAGTGGAGGGGCCATCTAGATGACTTGGTGGCAATAGTATGGAAACCTTGGTGAGAGACGAAGGGTTGGGATGATGCAGCATGGGAGATAGAACATATATTAACTTCGCAACCATTGAGAGGTCAATTTGTGTAGATTGTGGAGAGATTCCCACAAACTTGTGTATGGTGATAGTATGGGAGGCTGTAGGATATTTCATAAGAGTACTGTTCATACGCGTGGCTGGCAATAGATCTAGATTGTGGGTGGTCTTCAAGATTGGACCTAGGTAGGTCAATGATTGATGTACGTAAATTGGTTGTGACACAGTGGGATGATCTATCAGTAGTAGTTAATGGGGGGATGAATCCTACATATCAGGCTTATTTTGCAAGTCATCCTTTCCCTAGGTTCACAGATCTAGTGGGGATGACCACACCCAGATAGCCAATACAATCACCCTAGGGACCACCATAGTAACCCCAATAGAAGGGAGTGAGACACAAGACACACTTAGAAGATGAGGATAGATCCAAGTGTTGGCAAGAGTGGATTAGGTCAGAGGAAAACATGACAAAAGATGGACTCCTTAGGATCCGTAGGAGGTGATACGTAGAGACCTTGCATAGAGGAGCAATGACCAGTCGAGTAGCTAGTTGAGCAGGGAGATGAGGAGACATAAGACAAGCTTGCTATAGGTACCTAGGGAAGAGATGCCCTAGCACAAACCCAGGAGGCTTTGAGGAGGTCTAGAGAGTGGATACAGACTACACAATGACAACGAGGAGAGCTAGAGATACAGGTGGTTGTGAGAGAGTTCCAAATTGCAAACAAAGAGCATGAGATCCAGGGGCTATAAGAGTAGCTAGAGCAAGAGGTTCAGAGATCAAAGCACAATAAGATGAGATTTGGCTTCAGTTAGCTAGGACAACCTATTATTTTGCAACATACACAATAGTTGTACTAGATGAGGCAGATAAGGTGTCGAGATTTTCATAGTATGCATGATTGTCAGGGGTGTACAACCTACAATGAGACCTAATATGCCTCCTCCTCCTCCTTGCCAGCCACCAACAAGAGCTAAGGGAGAAGGAGAGAGTTAGATACATTTTACTCTGGTTTTGATTTGTCTATGTACTGATTGGTGTGCCAACACTATTTTTTACCATTTTTGAGATCAACAACACTTGAGCAGCGTCTAGTTTTACATTGATGTACACTTTAGACACACACACACACACACACACACACACACACACACAAGATTTTGATTTGAGTACCATTTGCATGTGTCACTTTTTTTGTCATTTTAGCTTGGTGTACATGAGATGTTTATGCTAATGATTATGCATGCAAATATGATGTGATGTATGGATGAAAATTTGATATAATTTATGAATATAGTGTAGATGAGATGAATCATGATAGTATGTATGTAATGCAAAAAAAAGTGTATGAACTAACATCTCATGTAGTGTTCCATGTTTTTTTGATAGTGACAAGTATGCCATGAAGATGGAAATGACAAACTAAAGGACTGAATGCCTATGTAGTCATGAAGGAGCATGATACTTTGAAGAAGACAACAATCTCTCATCACAAAGGATGCAAGTGAATCTAGAATTGAACCTAATACTTATATAACCCTATGCTAGCTATAGCCTTAGGTTAGATGCAATCCTAAGCTAGATACAACCCTAGGCTAGATGCAACCCTATGCTAGATGCAACCCTAGGTCTGGTTACTGAGCTTTGGTAGTTATCATCACAGAGCATATAGTGAAGCCACAGGTGTTATTCAATTCCCACTGACATTGCAATCATAGGAATATGAATAGGACATTTGTTCTAGTTTTGTTAGGATTAAATGTAAGCATTTGAGGTATGAGAAGCTAGAATGACCAAAATATTTATCCCTTTTAATGTAGTAAGTTGACATTGTACACCAAAAATAGTGCACTTCCCTAAACCCTTCTATCCAAGGTTTTCCATAGATTGGAAAACTTGAATGTTGGCTTAGGGCTCCCTAGTCATGGAGTGCAAAAGAACACAAATAAGCATAAAATGGCTCTTAGCAGAGCCTTAGAAATGTATCCCTTGCTAGTAAATCATGAAATGGGAGATTCTTTGAGCAGGAGAAAGAATGCTAGTGTCAAAGATCTCTTGATGCATGCAATGCAAGAATGGAACTATGCTAAAATGAGATGCACATGCATACTAAGCTCAACAAATGAGAGTGTTACATCCATACTAATTAGACAATGTGATCTAAGATACTTGCAAAAGGAACTACACTATATGAAAACTAAGCTAAGATTCCATGTAACAAAATGCTATGGATGCAAGGAATGTAGACAATAAGATGATATTCTCCACAAAATCTCTCAAGCATTCAAATGGAAATCTTCCAACATAACAATACTCAAGAGTGTGGATCTATTGAGGGGGGAAGCTATCTTCCTTTTAAAGCCATATGGATAGTAGAGATAAAGATTGAGATGATGGATGATCAATGGTTGAATTCAAAAATGAGAGGGATCCATGGGGTCTTTTATTTAATTAAAGGGGGACATGTTCTTTTAATCAAATATTGAACTTAGGGTAGCATAGTCTAACTACAGGTTGTAATCAAATTAATTGATTATTAGCAATTTGGTCTAGGTAAATGATTAATTAAATTAGCCAAAATGCTGAGAAAGGGGCTAATAGTCTAGATGACCATTTTTAGGTGATTACATTTTCCCCTTTTGACTAATGTGTGATCGATCTGAGAACACATTATGTCAAAGAAAATAGAAGCCAAGTAGGTAGCAATAGATATAGATATATGATTCAAAAAGAACGAAATGTAGAAAGAGATAGAAAATCCTGAATATATAAATTGATAGTTGTAGTACTGAACACTAGGAAGAGAAAGATGATGTTAGAATCCAAGAAGGATGCTAACACCTAGCAAAGTAGATAGATCAAGAGCAAGTGAAAATATCAATCATGTGCTCCTAAGAAATAGACATTTGTAGCAAGCGATGATAGAGTATGTCTGCCCCTCAGGATCAAAATCAAAATGAGGTAAGGGGGATACAAAAACAAGCTAGATATGAATAAATTGAGATATAGAAATGTCCAAGATGATAGATGAATGGTTAGAACCAAAGAATGACTATTAAAAAGTGATAGAATGCCCCAGTTTGACCAGAGTTGACCACGAAGGATAATGTATAAAAATTAGGTCAAATCAAGTAGAAAAGTGATTTTAAATATGAAAAGGTGAATAGAAGGAGATATGAAGCATAGAAATGGTGAAGACAAGAAGAAATAAAGATGCCCTAGTGATGATTTAGAGATTAGACCTCAAAAGGTCAGCCAATTGCTCAGAAGAAGGTATAATTTTAAAATATGATATTGACCATCAAGATGAACTCAAATTTTGATTTCAATCCTGAAAATGGATCTAGGACATCAAAGTTAGCTAGGGGTGTAGTTTTTGCACAATTTTGAGGGGTTTGAAAATTAGGTCAAAATGAGGTCAGAAGCTCTAAAAGGGGCCCAAGTATCATTTTCAAATTCATTTTGTCTTTTGTGCTTTGTTGAGAGCTTGTGAGTGGTTGAGAGGATATGATGGCTTTGGTGAAAATTCTACTTCACTGACACCATTTCGAGCGTAGCCGATTGCACAACCGGCCAGAGCAGTATGGGGTGTTAGTAGGTAACAACTTTTTGTCATTTTTTTGAGCTTTTTGTGGTGTTTTTTTGCACATTTTTAGGGTTTTATGAAAAATATCACGTGATACTTAAAAAGTATCATAGGGTCCATTGGTAAATTGTGCAATAGATTTTTGCCCAAAATGTATTGCACGAATGGTATGTAGTCTATCGTATGGGACATACCCATATGTCTCATGAACCAGTGCGAAATGCCACATGACAGAATTGTATTGCATGGCTTTAGAAAAAGTATCACACGATACAATGTCAAAAAATTATGTCGCCTGCATATAGAAAAAGTAATGCACATCTATTTTTTAGCATGTTTTTATGGATTTTTTGCATTATGGTCACATTTGCGATGCATTACTGACATGTACATGCTATGTGTTGATAGGAGGTATTTCCAATACTACTAATTAGAGCCTCCAAAGTGGTGGGGTTGTGTGTTGTATAGTATCTGAGTGATGATGAGCATGTGGCCATATTTGCTATGGGTTTGTGATGGGTCATACAAATGCCCCATATATAGTAAAACCATGGATTCTTGACTGCATTGGCTGAGCAGTGGCACAATGAGCATAACACCTTCATCTACCAACTAGAGAGGCCTTGATTACTTTAGAGGACATGTATCACATTCTTTGAGTGCCATGCCATAGCGAGCCAATAAGTTATTTGATTGATTTTTCTTGTCATGTTTTGCAAATATTGATGCAAGGGATATTGATGTTGACCTTGGTTATGTCACCGGTGTACTATGATCAAACTCCGACAGAGGGGCGAGTAGTGATGCAACAATTATTTCATGATGTCACCATCTTAGACTGACATCTGGGTTGGGAGTGGTTGATTGTCGAGTATGGAGTAGATTTTCCTCTTCCCATCTTACTATGTTCATTGGTAGCTCAGGCTTTGGTTATAGATAGGGTCCAGAAGGGCTTCCCACTAGGATGGGGTCGACTGGTATTTGATTTGATTGCACAACCATGCAGGTTGACATGGGGGCCTACGATACTGGTAGAGATGTACCATGAGCTACATGAGATAGTGTATCATGAGAGCCACTCATGGGCATGTAGCACAATGGTGGCACAGATCTGGGCTTGAAAGCACATTGCTATGATTTGACCATGAGTGCAGCCACAAGAGCAGAGCAAGCCATATATCTTTGGTTATAGAGGATTTATCCCACAAACACATAATGGGGATGCGACCTATTATTTGTGTATCTTTGATGAGTTGACAACATTCACATAATGACCTTATTGAGAGTGCCATAGATGGTTTGATGCATGGGAGCTAGACTATATGAGATATAGCAGGCCACTAGTGGGGAGGATGGTAGATGTAGTGGAGCAGTTTGTGATCAACCGAGTATGGCAGCAGTTTGCAAAGTGATAGGTGATATTGATGGAGACTACCACCTATGCTCAAATGTAGTTAGACGAGGCATATGGATGGTTACCAATGCTGGATTATCATATAGAAATATGATATACAATGTTTCTAGTGCCAACTCCTTGGGATTATCGCCCAAATGTGGCAAATGCAGGCAGATCCTACATACTTATATGAGAGATAGAGGCACATGTTCCCATGATTTACAAAGCCTAATGTGCTACCCACAGGAGGAGGACATAGAGGTGGTGGAGGTGGAGGCATGGGTGTGAGATGGACAGAGGTTGGAGAGGGATCTTGATTCAAGAGGAGGAGGACACGGGTATAGGCCTTGAGGTAGGAGGAGGAGGAGGAGGTGCCATTAAGGAAATGGAAAATGGAGAGAGCAAAGGTAGAGACAGAGTAGCTAGATAGGGGGGATGATCATGATGCATGGATCCATACTTTAGAGGCAAAGCTACAGGCACCTTGAGTGGCAATTGTAGTGTAGGATCAGTAGCTGATAGATGAGCAGGCACAAGGAGATGAGCTCCATAGGGAGCAGGATGCTACGAGGCAAGAGACAACTCATCATGGTGCCCATTCCATGTACTATTATGCCACCTATAGGGGTGTGGTGCCACTAGGGTAGGGACTTCCTGATGACTTAGAGCAGTTGGGTACATCAGATGGTGCGGTACAATCACAGGATAGGAGACAGGCTTCACCATTAAGACCACCACCTCCTCCTGCTACAAAGGGTGGGAGTCAGTCATAGGCTAATAGTTTTGACATTTTGATTCTACATCATGTATTTGTGAGACAAATATCTAGATTTTGGATCTCATTTTGTATATGTACTATGACACATTGATATATATATATATATATATATATAAAAATGAGATACTGGATTTGATTGGAAATCTTGTGTACTTGTCTCAAATGAATGTTTCAACATTTTAATTTTCCATGTGATGTTTTAGTTTTTGTTTCTTGCTCATGTATGCATTTTTTTGGACACTTATGCTCATGTTTCTCTCTTATGTGGGATGTTTTTAGCTCTCATGTGTATGATATAGACTTTATGTTTCTAAAAATATGTGACGCTTGGATAGATTGAATGTGATGTTTAGATTAAACCCTTGTGATGATAGGATAGCAAGTAGATATGGAATGAAAGATCAAGAAGCTGAAAAACATGATAAAGAAAGCAAAGAAGGATGTGAAAGAAGCTAGCTGATAGGTCTTCAAAAAGGATAAAGAGAGAGTTCTCCCCATATGGAGGAATGCAAGACTAAACTAGAAAAATGATCCTAAAAAGCAAGCTAGTATGCCAAATGGTTTACTAGCAAGGGAAACATAACATTTAGAGTCTTATTTCATCATTGAACATTTATTAGGGATATCATGAGATCATACAACCATCACTAGTATAACTATGAGGATATGAATATGATCAATATCAGATAGGTATGTGGAAATCCAATCTAAGCATCAAAGACATAGAAGTTAAGATAACTACACGATTAGATTCCCTAAGTTTAGTATAGCAAGATTACACTTGTATCAAGGCATAAGCACGAGGATAACCCTTGAGTGTGGTCTTGCAAAAAAATAGTCAAGGATGATACATTTATAAGTCCAAGTATCAAATAAGACAAGCATGAAACACTTAAAATACTATAGACAAATAAAGTATACCCACAAATAGAAATGAAGAAAATGTGCCACATGCCCCTAGTGTTCTAGTCAATGACATCCTTGAGAGACTAATAGGGAGGGAACACATAGTAAAGAAATTGTCATAGGCAACACACAAAGTAAATAAAGATCAACATAGCTCAATTGTTGAAGTATTTAAGTGCATGCGTGTAAATCACTTGGCCATTTCTTAAGGAATTCAATATGATAATGAGAAATATCATGACATCGGAGACCATAGGTAAAACTATCTAAAAAGTGTTAAGAAACATTGGATGTCAAGTTGGGGGTAGTGTTGAGAAACACTATTTTGTGAGTTGTCAAAAACTCTAATGCACAAGAATACCTCAATAGGCTAAGTAGCTATGCCCCCAAGACAAGGACAAGAAACAATCCCAAGCTAGAAAGAGTGTAGCGAAATGGGTGATTGAGACTGATAAACATAGGTGCAAGGGTCTCAAGTAGCACTTGTTTCTAGATTTTCACCACTTGGCATATATATATATATTTTAAGACTTTTTTCAATTTTTTTGTATTTTTTTTTGGTGATACATCAAGTGCCTATTGCTAGGTTTTCACTAAGATGATCATTTTTCAGGACATTTTCTAATTTTTTAGGATTTTTTTCAAGATCATAAATATGTACAAGATAGCTAAGTAGTAAGCCTTTTAAGCATAGAAATTTTTTAAGTGTAGGACATTAATAGGCTTTGCAAGTTCTTCACCTTCAAGAGTAGATAGTTGATAAGCACCAGACCCAAATGCTACTATGATAATGTATGGACCTAACCAATCGGGTTCAAACTTTCCCTTCTGTTCTCTTTGCTATTGATTTTTTGGATTTTCTCTAAGCACGAGGTCACCAACTTGAAACTCACGTGGATGAACCTTTTTGTTATACTAAGGAGACATGCACTTCTAATAAGCCCTCATGTGATCAAAATCTACCTTACAATGCTCATCAAGGGTCTCTAATTTCTGTATTTGCATAGCTTTATGGTCTTCATCAGTTATCAACCCATGCAAAGAGACTTGCAATGAGGGGATCTCTACTTCTAATGGGAGAATGACCTCGAAACCATAGACTAAAGAAAAGGGTGTGGCCCCTATAGGAGCACAAATGGTAGTTCTATAGGCCCAAAGTGCTAGATTTATCTATAGGTGTCAATCTCTCCCAGACTTATGCACTGTGTGATGCAAGATTTTCAACAATGTTTTGTTGGGGGCCTCTACTTGACCATTCCCTTAAGGGTAATAAATAGAAGACTAGTGTTGTTTGATCCAAAACTTCTTGCATAGCTATCTTAGGTCCTTATTTTTGAATTTTCCTCCATTATCAATGACAATAGAGAAAGGAATACCATATCAAAAAATGATGTGATTTAGTATGAATATAGAAACATGTTTTCTTGTAGTAGTAGATAATGGCACAACTTCAACCCATTTAGTGAAATACTCAATTACTATAATTATGAACTTGTGGCCACTAGATGAACTTGGGTGAATTTTGCTGACCAAGTCAAAGGCCCATTGTTGAAATGGCCAATATTTCATGGAAGGAATCAACTCACATCTAGGAGCATAAATTAAATTACCATGGAGTTGACATTTTTGACAAGACTTGGCATAATGAACATCACCAACATGCATAGTTGGCTAGTAATAACCTGCTCTAAGCAGCTTTCAAGCAAGTGCAAGACCATTAGAATGTGCCCCAAAAATGCTATCATGGACCTTGGCAAGTGCCTTTTTGGACTCTTCTAGCTCTAAACACCTAAGAAATGTTCCATCTAGACCCCTTCTATACAAGTCACCAAAGACTAAGATGTAATGTGAGGCATTGCGAAGGAATTGACATTTTTGGTTGCACATGAGGTTCTTAGGAATAATTTGATCACACAAGTAAGAGAAGATGTCTGCATAGTGGGAGGAATCGTGACCTACAATAGTGCAGACCACTTGGTTATCAGGAGAATCATAGGTGAGATGACACGATTCTTCCATTAGGAACTCAAATTGAGATTCATGTTCTTATAGTTGGAGAATAGATGCTAGAGTGGCCATAACATCAACAAATTTTTTTTCTACTCTACAAATTTGCTAAAATGTCACAAAAGTGAATTAGTTCCTTAGAGCATCTATCAACTTTTTATAAGGTATCAACTTGTCATCTTTCATTTGATAGTCATTATTTACCTAGTTAATCACAAGTTGAGAATCTCCATAGATATGCAATTTAGTTATTCTCCATTCAAGAGCCATCTTGATCCCATTTGTTAAAGCCTCATATTTTTCCATGTTGTTTGTACAAGGGAACACGAGTTTGTAAGATTTGGGAATCATATACCCATGAGGGGAAACAAAAAATATACCTACTCTAGCTCCATTTTGTGTGTAGGAACCATCAAAGAACACTTTCCAAGATCTCTTAGTGATGTACATAATTGAGGCATCTAGAAATTCAACTTGTATGGGTGTTGTATCCTCTAGAGGAAAATCAACCAATTGATCAATGATAGCTTGTCCTTTGATGGCTTTATGTTTGACATACTGAATGTCAAATTCTGAAAGAATCATCATCCACTTAGCTAGATGACTAGTAAGCATAGCTTTGCTCAACAGATATTTTAAAGGATCAATTTTAGCAACTAGGTGGATTGTATGTGCCAACATGTAATGTCAAAGCTTTTGAGAAGCAAAGACCAATACAAGACAAGATTTTCAATACTACTATAATTCATCTCATTAGAAACGAAAGTTTGACTAATAAAATATATAGCCTATTCTTTACTAGTCTCATCACTTTGGGGTAATAGTGCACCTAGAGAAGAAGCTATAGCTGAGATATACAAGATGAAAGGTTTTCCAGGAATAGATGGCATAAAAAATGGAGGTTTTTCCAAGTACCCTTTGATTTTATCTAGAGTTTGTTGACACTCATCATTCCAGATATGAGTAGAACCTTTGTATAAATTCTTGTTAAAAGGTTCAACTTTATGAACCAAGTGAGAAATAAAACTTCTTATGAATTGTTTACTGATATTTTTTGGAGGCATATCTATGATAGCTTGGAATTTTTTAGGATCAACCTCAATACCTTTTGCTAAGATAATGTAGCCTAGCAATTTTTGTGAAGTGACACCAAAGGTACACTTTTTTTGATTTAGCCTAAGTTGGAATTGTTCCATATGGTCCAATATCAAACTAAGGTCTTTGAGATGTGTGTCTCTTGTTCTAGATTTTTTCAATGTGTCATCAACATATTCTTCCATATTTTTATGCATCATATCATGGAATATGGTGGTCATTTCTCTTTGGTAGGTAGCACTAGCATTCTTGAGCCCAAAAGGCATGATGTTCCAACAGAAAGTACCCCATGCACATGTGAAGGCTATCTACTCTTGATCAGCTGGAGCTATCTTAATTTGATTATACTAGAAAACATCCATAAGAGAGTACATTTCCTACGTTGCTGTCATGTCTACTATCATATCATTGTTTGGTAGCGAGAAATCATCCTTGGCATGATTTGTTAAGATCTTTGAAATTAGTACAAACTCGGATGGTTTTATCATGCTTGGATATAGGTACAATGTTGGAGATCCATTCCACATAGTCAATTTCTCTAATAAAGTTTGCACTCAAAAGTTTTTCCAACTTTACTTTCACCAACAAAGCTACATGTGGATGCATCTTCCTATATTTTTATTTAACAAGCTTGATATTAGGAAAAATAGAGAAATGATGCATTATAAGATCTATGTCAAGCCCAGGCATGTCCGAGTATGTCCATGTGAAATTGATCATTTTATCTTGAAAAAATTGGGCAAATTGCTCCTTTTCTTTAGTTGACAATGATTGGGCTACATGAATAATTTTAGGAGATTCCTCTATCCCCAAGTTGTTTGGCTGCATAGATTCAATGAGAACGGATGGTCTATCTTGAAAATAGCTTGGCAAACTACCAAATACCTTATCTGTAGGTGCCTCAAAGAGGTTTTCACCATTAGATATGTCTTTCTTTTTACTATTTTTAGGTTCAAATACTACCACTTTGTGGTTTTCACCATCTGACCATTTGTTTTTTCTTTTGATTTTATGACTAAGGTAGTTGATATCTGATTCTGTCATGTGAATCACAAATTCACTGGTGGAAGAAGTGACGAGTTGAATGGTATTTAGGTAACAAGTTATCTCATAGTCATTTCACAAAGATGATATTTCTAGTGTCTGATGTTGAATGGACCAATCTATGAGATTAGGATGAATCAATGAGAGTGAGGTAGAAGCTTCAAGGTTATTTATGCAAAAAGAGTCATCTCTAGTGACATGAAAAGGTGAGCCTATAGTGAATGTTGCAAAGGTGTCCAGATCAAGAATAGTCCTAGAGGGACTAGTGTGGTCCACTAAAGCATTTTGCAAGTCAAACTCTTTGGACCATACACTAGACTCATCTACCACATTTGATTGAATTGCATAAGTGTGAATGACATCAACCTTGAGTTCACAAGAGGTGTCTAATAAACTTTCCCATTCATACTCTTGAGAGTCTGTAATCTGATCTCTAGTAATTAGATGGGTAATGTTTTTTCTAATCCATCCTCTATTTATTTCCTCATGGTCAAATTCATCTTGTTCTAGTTGTCAAGAAGTGGAAGCTTCGACGTCATTAGGAGTATTTGGAGTGTCTTCACCCCAAAGAAGAGAAGTTGTAGGCACAAAGTCTTCATCTTGAAAAGTGGCAGCAACAAAGGGAGAATCATCATCCTCTAGTTCACTAGATATGGGTGCATTTTGAGTAGACACTAGCATATTATCCTCTAGCCCAAATCCTAAGCCAATAGTGTCTCAAGCATCATGACCTTGAGTATGACTTAAAGGTTCAGCTAGAGCTTTTTTGTTACTAGTTAAAGACCCATGACCTTGATAGACCATGTTTGCAAGCATCTAATATCCTTTTTTGTATCATTTGGGAGAAATTGGAGTGGTGACTGTAATATCCTCTTCATCTTCCTCTCCCCTATATATCCAATATTTAATAGCTTGTTCTTCTTTTTTTTCTTCTAGGGGAACTAAGGACTGGACAAAAGTGCCAAAAAGAGTCATGGAAAATGCAAAAGATCTCATTTTGGTAGACATCTTCCCATAAGACCGAGGGGAGATAGGTAGAACAAAAATAGAGTCTAAAGTGTATTTGCCCATACCAAGACTCATCATTTTCATTTTTTGTTCATATTCCATAAGAGATGGTGTTGGCTCATGAGAAGAGTGATTGTGTGGAACTAGTGTTTTAGTAGTAGAAAATATGTTGATGGACATTAAGTTATCACCGAGGACAACTATTTCAGTACCATTAAAAGGAAACTTGATGCACTGATGGTATGTAGAAGGCACCACTTGCATGTCATGAATCCATGGTCATCCCAACAACAAATTATATGCAAGGGGTATATCTAGGACTTTGAAAACAACATCTTTTTCCACTGGACCAACTCTAACTGGTAGCACAATTAGACCCTTCAAAGGTCTTTCAACCTCGTCATGAGATTTTATGGTGATCTTGTGCCTAGGATCAATAGAAAATTTTGACATGCCCAATTGTTGGATGACATCAAAGGAAATAACGTTTAACCTTGCACCATTGTCTATTAAGACTCGATGAATGTGAGTATTAAAGATTTGGACTTCAACACGGAGATTAAGGTTATGGGGATGACAGGGAGCTTAGTCATCTTCTTTAGAAAAGGTGATATGATAAGGTGAAGAGATATGATTCACCATATCATGGAACTATTCTACATCAATATTTGTGGGAACATTGGCAGAGCATAAAGATTTTTCAAGGATATCCTTGTGCAAAGGAGATAACTATAACAACTCAAAAATAGAAATTTGAGCTAGGGTATGCTGTAATTGACTGACAAGGTCATAGTTAGAGATCTTGGAAGTGGTTGTTTGTTTAGAAGATGAAGCCTTCTTGGAATCTTGGGCAAATTTTAAAAAAACCTTAGATTGCCCCCTAGTAACAACATTAAGTGGTTCACTTTGTGATGAAAAAGAATTGACCACCTAGAGCACCACTCTAGGTCTAGAGTCATTATGATATTGAGGAACATCATTTTTAAGACAACATTTGAGGCATGAGAAGCTAGAGTGACTAGAATATTTGTCCCTTTTAATGTAGTAAGTTAACATTGTACACCAAAAAGGGTGCACTTCCCTAAACCCTTCTATCCAAGGTTTTCCATAAATTGGAAAGCTTGAATATTGAATTAGGGTTCCCTAGTTATGGAGTGCAAAAGCATACATATAAGCATAAAATGGCTATCAACTAAGCCTTAGAAATGCAACCCTTGCTACTAAACCATGAAATGGTAGATCCTTTGAGCAAGAGCAAGAATGTTAGTGTCAAAGAACTCTTGATGCATGCAATGCAAGAATGAAACTATGCTAAAATGAGATGCACAATGCAACTAAGCTAAACAAATGAGAGTGTTACATCCATAGTAATTAGACTATGTCATCTAAGCTACTTGCAAAAAGAACTACACTATAAGAAAACTAAGCTAAGATTCCATGTAACAAAATGCTATGGATGCAAGGGATGTAGACAAGAAGATGGTATTCTCCACAAAATCTCTCAAGCATTCAAATGGACATCCTATAGTGTAGCAATACTCAAGAGTGTGGATCCTTTGAGGGGGAAAACTCTCTTCCTTTTAAAGCTGTACATATGGTAGGGATAAAGATTGAGATGGTGGATGATCAACGGTTGAATTTAAAAATGAGAGGGATCCATGTGCAAAAAAAAGTTAGCCAATAGAAAATGAGTTGAATTGTCATATAAGACAAAAGTCTCACAAGCCTTTTCTTTTAATTACAAAATAGAAAAAGAACTTTATGTTAGCACTTTAAGTGGGTTAGAAGAATGGGGTCTTTTATTTAATTAAAGGGGGATATGTTCTTTTAATCAAATAATGAACTTAGGATAGCATAGTCAAAGTATAGGTTATAATCAAATTAATTGATTATTAGCAATTTGGTCTAGGTAAATGATTAATTAAATTAGCCAAAATGCTGAGAAGGGGACTAAAAGTCTAGATGACCATTTTTATGTGATTACAAACATAAGCATCAAATAAAAAATGCTAGGATGACAAGAATGTTTCTTGAGTGCAAGCACACTAGAACATGAGAGATCCTTCTTATGCTAAGTAATTAGTAAGTATTTTGTCTACAATCATAGCCTAAGACAAAAGTGTGCTAGGTATACTCATAAGGACATGTATGTTCACTTATTAGGATGAGTATTAGTATTTACCTATAGCACAAAAAGTCTGTATAAAAGGAGTCGAGGTACACACAACCATCCAATATAAGATGGAGGCTCTTATAGTGGACACCCCTCTTTATATAGATGCTTCAGATTATTGGAACTAAACCACAAACATAAAACTAAGAAAAGATCATGCCCCTAGTCCTCACTTCTCTATTCAAAAGAGACATCATCGAGTTGCTCGAAGAGACATGATAAAGGAAAGAAAAACAAGCAAAGAAAAGCTCAACATATCCCAAACAAATTCATCATTTTGAGTTCTATTTCTATGTTATAGGATTGATGTCAAGTTTCAATGTTCAAAAAATGTATGAAAGAAATATCTTTAGTAGGGTGATGATAGTAGAAAGATGTAGTTAGAACAATTGGTGACTATGGTCAAAGAGGAATCTTCAGTAGGAAGAACCTTAGTAGGAATTGAGCAACAATAGACAGATGCAGTTAGAACAATGGGTGATTGACCTGAGAGAGATCTTCCATGAGAGGAATGTCAAAAAGTGACATGAACAACAATAGGAAAATATAGTTAGAACAACTGGTGACTAGCACTTAAGATATTGTTTGTGAGAGGAATCTCAAAAAGTGACACAAGTGATAGTAGGCAGACATAGTTAGAACAACTTGTGATTGACGCTTAAGAGATTCCTATGACACTGTGGGGTGTTGCCCCGAAGTTATGACAAGATTAAATCCATGGATACATGAGTGAAAGAAACAAACTAGAGTAGAAGAGCAACTTTACATAAGCTCAAAGATGGTCGTACACCATTTTCCAATGTTCATCTAACAATACTAGCTCTTGAAGTTGAGATATTCTATAGTCATCATTACTAATGAGGCCTTTCATGGAAATTCTCAAATTGGGAATCTCAACCTTAATTAGAAGAAAAACATCCACTCCATATACTAAAGTGAAGGGCATTGTACCCGTTGGAGTTTTGATACTTGTTCTGTATTCCCATAAGGTCAGATTAATCTGAAGGTGCTAATCCCTTCTAGATTTTTTAACTGTGCAATGAAGGATCTTAAGGAGCACCTTGTTGGATGCCTCCTCTTGGCCATTATCCTAGGGATAATAGATAGAAGACCAATGTTGTGTAATTTTTAACTTTTTGCATAACTCCTTAAGATCTTTTTTTTTAAAACTATCCTCCATTGTCAGTAATAATGGAGGAAGGTACACCATACCTGCATATGATGTAATTCATGATGAACATAGCTATAGTTTTTCCATTTTCTATAGAGAGAGGGACTGCCTTTACCCACTTTGTGAAGTAGCCTGTAGTTGTAATAATGAACTCGTGTCCATTTGAAGAAGATAGGTGAATATGACCCACAAGATCAAAGGCTCATTGTTGGAATGGCCACAACATGATAGATGGAATTAGCTCCCTAATTGGAGCATGAATTAGATTCCCATGGAGATGGAATTGTTTATAGGACATGGCATATTTGATTGCATCTTGCTCCATATTCGACCAATAGTAACCAACTCTAATAAGTTTACGAGCTAGGGTCAAGCCATTAGAGTAAGATCCACAAATACCCTTGTGGATATCAATTAATGCATGTTTCAACTCATCGAGTTCTAGACACCTAACAAGTGTTCCATCAAGACCTCTCTTAAACAAGTTATCAACAATAATAACATAGCATGAACCATTGTGGATAAGGTGATATTTTTCATTTTGAGTTAGACCATCTGGAATTGTTTGGTCACATAGATACGAGTATATATGGTGGTAGCAAGATGAATCATGTCCTACAATAGAATACATTATCCAAGATTTAGGGGAGTTATAAGCAAGGTAGAATAACGTTTCCACCAAGAACTCATGTCGACAAATCATTGTCTAGTATCTATAACATGGAAGCTAGAGTAGCCATGACATCAGCCACTTTGTTTTCTGCCCTAGGAATTTGCTGAAAAGTGATATGAGCAAAGTATTTCTTCATGTCATCCACCATGCATTTATATGAGATCAATTTCTCATCTTTCTTCTAATATACATCATTCACCTGGTTGATTATGAGTTGTGAATCAAAAAAGATGTTCAACTAATCCACTCTTCATTCAACTACAATCTTCATGCATTAATGAGAGCTTCATACTCTGCAATATTGTTTGTACAAGGAAACAAAATCTTGTACACTTTAGGAGGTGAATACCTTTGTGGTGTTATGAATAGTAGGCCAACATTAGATCCTTGTTGTGTGAAGGAACCATCAAAGGAAATAACCCAATTTTGATGTGTGAGTGTCAGAATTGATTCATTAGGGAAATCAACATTTAGTGGAAGAAGACTCTGCATTGGTGCCTCTACTAACTAATCAGCAATTTCTTATTCTTTGATAGACTTCCATTTAACATATTGAATGTTAAACTCACTCAAGATCATGACCCACTTAGTCAATCTCCCTGGTAGAGATGCCTTGCTGAGTAAGTACTTTAATGGATCGATTTTAGCAACCAATTGTATAGTATGAGCAAGCATGTAGTGTCTCAACTTTTAAGAAGCAAAGATGACTACCAAGAAAGCCTTCTTGATGATACTATAATTCATTTAACAAGAAATTAGAATGTGTCTCAAATAGTAGATAGATCTTTCTTTGTTATCATTGTCCTCTTGAGCTAGCAAGATACCAAGAGATGTTTCTATTGCTGAGATGTATAGAATAAGAAGCTACCCATGAATAGAAGGCATCAAGATTAGTGGATTAGCAAGGTATTTCTTTATCTATGTTAGACTTTGATCATAAGCTTGACTCTAGTTGTATTTCACACCTTTATATAGAGTCTTGGTAAAAGGTTGTGACCTATCCACTGACTATTAGATTAATTTGCAAATGGATTGAAGTATTCCTTGTAAGGACCTCATTTGACTAATATTACAGGGTGGAGGCATATCCATGATTGCTTGAACTTTCTCTAGATCTACCTTGATTCCTTTTATAGAGATAATGTAACCAAGTAGTTTTCCAGATGTTACACCAAACACACATTTCTTGGGATTAAGTCTGAGATTGAATTTCTCCATGCTATCTAGGATAGATCCCAAATCTTGAAGGTGAGTGTTGTGTTTTGTTCTTTTAACTAGAGTATCATCCACATAGTCTTCCATTGTTTTATGCATCATTCCATGAAAAATTGTAGTAACTGCTCTTTGATATGTAGCACCAGTATTTTTTAAGCCAAATGGCATCACGTTCCAACAAAAAGTTGCCCATGCAAAAGTGAAGGCAGTCTTTTCCTAATCTTCTAATGCAATTTTGATCTAATTATATGTAGAAAATCTTTCCATGAGTGAATACATCTCATATCCTACTGTCATGTCCACTATCATATCAATCTTAGGGAGTGGAAAATCATCCTTCAGATATGCTAAGTTCAGATCTTGGTAATCTATACAGACTCTAATAGATTTGTCGTGCTTGGAGACTGGAACAATGTTTGATATCCATTCAACATAATCATTAGCACATATGAAACCAACTTTTAGAAGTTTTTCCAATTCAGCTTTGACCAGTAATGAAACACGAGGATGCATTTTCCTAAGTTTTTGTTTGACTAGTTGAACACTTGGTGCAATAGAAAAGTGATGTATTATGAGATCAGGATCTAATCTTGGCATGTTTGAATATTTCCATGCAAAGTTTATTGTATTCTCTTGGAAGAAAACGATGAATTTCTCCTTTTCTTCTAGATATAGTGAGTGTGCAAGATGTATCATGTAAGTTTGTTCCTCTATTCCCAAGTTGATAGGCTATGTTGGTTCTATCAATGCTGATGACCTTTGCTTAAAATGACTAGAAAGTACATCAAATATCTCATCCGTAGGCACCTCAAAGAGGTTTTCACCCTTGGATCCATCTTTTATTTTTACTATTTTAGGTTCTAACACTGACACAATGTGGTTTTCACCATCAAACCTTTTATTTGTTTTCTTTTTGATTATATGATTGAGATATTTGATTTCAGCTTCAGTCATGTTGACACTTTGTTTATTAGTGCAAGATCTTATAGGTTTGATAATGTTTAATTAATAGTCAAGAACATAGTCATTCTGGAATGCAGGGACTTCACTAGATGCATTGGAATTCTAGTCTATGAACTTGGGATAGGTGAGTGAAAGAGATGCGATGGGTTTAATTGCATTCATGGTATAATCATTAAATGCTTGGACAAGCAATTCAAGACCTAGAGTGGCTTTGTCCACAAGTGTGTTCAAATTCCTTTGAGAAGTAATGTCATTAATCAAAGACTTGAGGACACTAGTTGGATAGGACTCATTTGACCTATCCCTAAACAATTCACCTACTTCGAGGAGGTTTTCATAGACATGAACTTGATCTATGTATTTATCTATAGTTGCTTCTAAGAGAGAGTCAAATTCATACTCTCAATAATTTGTGTTGCATGGAGATAGACTGTAGAATTTCCCAATAGTGATAGGAACAAACTCTCCTTCATCATCTAGATTTTTACAAAGGTACTCAATGCATAAAGCATGACTTGAATCTCCTTGTTCTTGTTGGGTATGATGTGAATCAATAGTATTTTAAGAAGAATCACTATCACTATCACTATCCATGGCATTGACACATGGTAAAAAGTCATTTAGTTATGTAAAGAACTTAGCTAGATCATCAAGAATTGGATAAGGATAAGGATCCTCATCATCAACATTGTCTTCATGGTCATTAGACTCAGCTTGTGACTCATGTTCAATTGAATTCTCATGTTTTGGTATAAATTTGTTAATCCCTAGATGGAAGGGAATCTTCTTGAAGCCTATACTAGATGTGTCTTGATTCCTCTTAGCTATCTCTTTGATAGGATCAATCAGACCTTTTTGTTGCATCCAATTGGACCAATCCCCTTATGGCCAAAGCATTTCATGAGTTTAATACCTAGACCATACTTCTTAGGAGTAATTTCATGAGACTATTTTGTGGTCCACTAGAGACTCCTCTTTGTATCGTCATGTAACAATAGCTCTAATTTTAGGTTCCTCCTCGAGAGGTATAGTAGCTTTGACAAAGGTACCATCATACTTAGTTTGGGGTGTCAGCACAAATGGTCTCTTCACTTCAAACAGTCTCCCATAATAACAAGGAGACTCAGGAAGAGATGTCAAATACATAATTGATTCTATGTGATATTCACCAATTCCAGTTTCTTTTAGCTTGATTGAGTGCTCAATTTTCTTCAACTTGTTATCATGATAGTCTATAGATTCTCTATTGGTAGGTAGAAAGTTCTTAATATATTTCAGCATGTTATAGGTATAGCTAGTATTTGCAGGTATGATGATTTTAGAGCCATGAAATGGGAATTTTATCCATTGATGGTAGGTTGAGGGTACAACTCGCATCTCATGTATCCATGGTCTTCCTAGCAGAATATTGTAAGCTAAGGGAATGTTAAGGACCTGATAAGTGACATCCCTTTCTGCAGGACCAATGCAGAGAGGAAACACTGCAGGACCAATGCAAAGAATTTTTCTTGACTTCATCATGTGCTTTGGTTGTTATCTTGCAATGAGGATCAATGGAATCTTCGGAATAGTCCAAATTTCTAAGAAGAACAGCAGGCACAATGTTTAACCAGCTCCATAATCAATGAATATGTGACATAGGTTTTTGGTGTATCATGACCTCAATGTGCAGAGGTTGATTATGCGAATGACTCAATGAATTGTCATCCTCCTCAAAGAAGGACATATAGTAAGGTAAGGTCAGATGACCTACCATAGATTGGAACCTCTCAAGATCAAGATCTTGAGGTGCATTTCCCTCAGTGAGGGCTTTGTCGAAAATCTTCCTATGAGTAGACGAGATTTTGAGTAGTTCAAAGATCATGATTTTAGCATTAGTTTACTGTAATTGATCAAGGATACTATAGCTAGTATCCACATAAGTTGTTGCAAGTTTTGTTCCTTTTCTCAATGGACCAGCAAGAGGTTTGTCTTTGTGTTGTTCTAGCTTAGGAGTAGAAGGCACAAGGCCTTTGAGTACCAACTTATCACGGGAATGTGTAACAACATTGGCACAAGATTGCGATGGTTCGTTGTTAGATGTATTAGAAGTAGGGCCCCTTAAGACAAATGGTGTCTTAGGTCTTGTGTTATCTTATTTTCCCTTAATGGTGATAACATCACAATACTCAAAATCCATAGGTTCAACCATGTTGATCACATTGTCATCATTCAAGTACGTATAGTTGACCTTGTTATTAGGTTTCTATTTTGAGTTTTCTCCTTTTTCATAAGATGGGAATGGCTCTACAAAAGCCTTGTGATCCAAGTTCTTGTTATGTCCATCCACAATAATGTCACCATTGTCAATTAAATCTTGGAATTTGTGACGTAGGTTAATGCAGTTGTTAGTTTTGTGACATTTGTTTTGGTGATATTCACAAAATGTAGTTTTGTTCCACCATGGTGGTCATGGTTGTGGATCATAAGGATGAGAGTTATCCAATGGAGAAATGAGCTTGTTTTGTAGTAAGGTTTTGTAGACCACATCCAAAGGTTCACCAAGAGGTGTATATCCCTGTTTTGGGCATGTGACCCAAGATGAGTTCCTAGGTTTGTTTCCTGACATCTTGTTATTAGGAGGATATTTCTCAACATTCTTGGATGCTTTGAGATTGTCTATAAGATTGAAAGCTGCCTTAACAAATTTAGGAGTAATGTTGTCAACAAATCCATCACGTATAACTTTTGAGTTTTTGTTCACATACTTGGCTTGGTCCTTATTAGAGGTGGATCTTTGTTTAGTGTCCTTTTGAAGGGTTAGCTCACCCTTTTTGACCATGAATTCCTCTATACAAATAGCTTGTGTGACCATGTCTTCGAAGCTGTACAAACCTTGAAGTTGAACTCTATACCCAATGTCAGGTAGGAGATTATCAGTGAAGATGTCAAGCTTTTCCATTTTAGGAATCTTTCATGAATATTTAGTATAAATTTCTATCCATCCTTGAAGGAATGCAAGGAAAGGCTCCCCAACTTTCTATTTAAGGTTACACAAGTCTTGAATGTTAACTGGGTGTTGTATGTTGTGAGAGTACTATTGGAAAAATAGGTTAGCAATCTCATCAAATGTTTTGATACCAATAGGAAAGTGTGAAAACCACTCCATAGCCTCACCACTTAGACTTCTTGGGAATAGACACATAAGATATGTCTGAATATGCATAAATTCCATAGACAAGGCATTGAATTCCCATAAATAATCTTGGAGATTAGTAGTTTCAAAGTATTTATCATACTTAGGCAACTCAACTCCTCTAGGAAAATGAGGCATGTCTATACTCTTGTCAAAAGGGAATGGACAAAGAGTGTCTAGAGTGTATGTTTTCATAGGTTTGTCTTTATCACACATCATTTGGGCTAACTATTCTTGCATGATCTTCAATTGTTTTTGAAATTTGGAAGTTTTAGTTTCCTCTTTAGGTGTAATGATAGTTTCAACATTAAAGTGATGAGGTAGCTTGGCTCCCTCTTGAGCAAGTTTGAGAAATTATTTCTCTTTCTCTTTGTTAAGTAGGATTTCCATGGCCTTTTGAATTTTTTTTTCCTTACGACATTTTTTGGTATGTTTAGGAAGTATTTCTACTTCCTCCTCAATCTCATCAGTAAAAGGTTCCTTGTGTTTCTTATTCCTATGTTGATCTTGGTCTCTACTATGTTCTCCATGTTTAGGTTCTTGATTAGCCACTGTAGGAATGTGATAAGTTTTAGTGTATGTTGGTTGGAAAGGTCCTTTGAATAATAATTCAGTTGTGTTGTTTGGAGATGCATGACCTTTTCTAGTTTTAGGATTCTCTTGAGACAAGGGGTTCCTGGTTTGTTGTAAGTTTATAGAAAACATTCTTTGAACACGAGGTGATCTGAAAGGTGAAAGAGATCATGCAAACTCCTTACTAGATGAACTAGAGATAGACTATGTATAGATTGGAAAGTAACCTCTTCCATGATTATGACCCCTAACTCTACCTCATCTAAGTCTAAGGGGATAAAACATGTTTATGCTTCTTGTTGCCATAGTCATAGACAAGGACAAAAAGTAAAAACCTAGACAAGGACCACACTAGAACGTAGTCTCAAGAAAGTAAGATAAGAGTGTTGTATACTAAGGTATGAGTCATCTGAGTAATGGCTAGAACAAACAAATATTATGACTATCATGACACAAAGTTTGAAAAACACAAAATGGCAAAGACAAGATAGACAAGTAACAAGACTAGTTTGCATGTAGGTCAGAAGTTGTTAGCTAAGAAAGATGCCACTATTTGACACTATTTGTAGACTAAAAAATGGTAAACTGTTGTAGATACAGACTAGACTTAGAGTGTAGATAGCTCTGACATAATAGGTTAATAGTTTTAAGACAATATCCCACATGAAGATCCTCAGGGAACCATATGAGGAAACTCAAAAAAGGATGCAAAGATTTAGAACAACAATTTTTGACTAGGTTACTCACATGAGGACTTGTATAGAGCCATGTGAGGATGTGTTAGACTAACAAAAAGGAAAAGATTCTAACATAAACAAAAAAAGTTTGCAAGATCTTGCATAGAGATTTGCACAGGACTGTGTGAGGACTTGGACAGGACCATGTGAAGAAGTGCTAACTAAAAGGGTTCTCGCACAAAATTTTGCAAAATTGGGCACAAAAATAGGGACTAGACTAACAACTGAGACATAATTTTAAAGATATTTTACAGGTTTTAGACATTTCTGGACAGATTATTGGTTGTTTTGATAGATTTTATATAGATATCAAGATGATTTTCAAGTCGTTGAACAACATTTTGGTTTCAAAAAGATGGTTTTATTTTTAGATAAGCATGGGAAGCATGTAGTAGTTGCAAATAATCCAACAGAGGACAAAGTAGCTCAGAGGGATTGGGGTGTCTTTATCTTTAGTTTGTTTGATAGGTTTGGACAAGTTTAAAGACTCAATAACAAACACACTTTATCCCTATAACTAAAAATGGTAGAGGACGCAAAACCTTTGTCCCACAACTTATGTGCATGCGTTCACCTCACACAGTTGAGTCACCCCACTAGAGGGTGCTCATGTTTTTGGTGTATTCTAAGGGCTCAATAACATATACACTAAATGAACACCCTTGTGGTAGGGGTCAAGCATGTATACCACCTTCCAAGACACATATACATACCTATGGTGAGTTCTACTAGAGAGATTCTTCCCCCTCCTTGCACAAAGATTATGCCCCCTTTCAGAGGTGAATTGGGTAGAAACTAACTAAGAGGTTTTTATTTGGCTTTCATTCATATTAAACCTCAATGGGTTCGAAAGAAAATTTGAGGCCAACAACCCACACCAACATTTGAAAGTGCACACACTTGACTAACAAGACTAGGGCTCACACTAGCCAGTACAATGGATAGAGCCTCTTCTTGATATGTAATATCAAAATGAAGAGGAAATTAATATGGATTTGGAGTCTTTCACTCTACAAAGCTTCTTTATTATAGTGAGTTAGAATCTCTAGCAAAAGGAGTATGCTCACTTGGGTTGTTCCCAGAGGTTGGATCACTCCGGTAGGCCATCTAAGGGTTAACTCAAAATAGTGGTTTGGATCTAAGGGTATGAGTTTCTAATTTCCCTCAAGGGGAAGGAACATACTCCTCTACCTCATCACCTTGCCCAAACATGCAAGACACATTAATCACCAAGTTAGCTTAATCGATCTAGACTTGTCCTTTCTCAAGATTTTGATTCCCTAAAAGGAAATCATCATCCCTTCATAGAAATGACATATATTGGAGAACCAAAAACTTGCTTGCCTCCCTTAGGTTCCATCTTTTTGAGGTTTCTAGGTTTGTAATTTACTCTTGGGCATCACTTCCAAGTAGTAAAGAGCATACTCCCCTATTCCCTTATCTTGCACCCTACAAAGTTCACAAGCCCTAATTATACTATGCGTGGAAAGAAAAAATAAGACATGATGTTTTAAGTAGGTTTGACATAAGTCTTTGACATGCGTATCTTTGAGAAGCATCCTACAATCACACAGTCAGTACATGTTTGAAGTGTTTAGATAAAGATGTCTTTGTCAAACATCTTGCAAACCAATGCTAAGCTGTAGAAAAACCAAAAATTGGAAAGAAAATGCTTTTGAGAACATCGTTAGTCAAAAATAATGATAAACTAAATTTTGGAAAACTATATTTTGCATGTGCTATTGTGAAATTTTGTGCGAGATCATTCATAGGCCCATGCAAGAAAATGATGTGCACCACGTGAGGAAATGCACATTTATGCACTTTTTTGCATGAGGAAGTGAAATGAAAGGGATGAAATCCTTAGTTCTTCATGCAAAAAAGAGATTTCTTGCATGAAAATCTAGAAAATTATACAGACAAACATGATAGAATCATTAAAAATGCAAAAAATAGAGTAAATGAGGCAAGAAAAATTGATTTCTTGGCCCCAGAGTGGGCGCTAGAAATGTATATGTGAAATGTGGGCCTTAGATCCTCACATACACTTCAACACAGTCATTACCTAAGAGATTATCATGGAATAAACATTGAATTGTTCATTCAAGTAATCCCACAACATCACTAGTTGCCTTCTAACTAGAAGGATTTTTTCCTTTTCTCTCAGAATGAGAAGTAGGCAACTAGACCTCTTAGTAAAAAGGATTTACACAACTGTATGATAGTGAAATTAATCTAGATAGAAAATTAAATTATGTTATATGAATGCATTTTATCTAAATGATATTATTACTAAGCAATTATTAAAGCTATGAAAGTATTAAGCGAGTATCAATTTTGACAGTGATTCGATGTAATTCAATTCAACCCCTTTAATGAGGAATTGTAGGCCTCTTAAATAGAATTCCTAAAATCAATCAACAATCAAGATCAATTGGGATGAACAATCGAGATTGAAGATCAAATTCAATCAAAATGGAAGATTCCCTATGCAGGTGAGGTTAACTAACTTAGATCTCGAGTGTGATGAATAGTTAACTGAATTTCACCTAAGTGTGAGAACAAGTTAATTAATTCTATTCCAATTCAAGAGATAGATCACTCAAAATTCCCATTCTTGAACTGAAGTGAAGATATTATTTAATTTAATAAAATAAGATATGACCTCATAAATGCATATTTTTTATTAATTACATAATTAAATTCAATAGTTAAGATGAGATATTATAAATTAAATATATTTTATTCCTTTGCACATTAGCTAAAGAAGTAATTTGATTTAATTAAATTATGAACACTTATAATTAAATTAAATTTGATCAATAGGTTTAATGTAGCTAATTTGAGTCGATGCTTAGGAATTAAATAAATAATTGATTAATGCAGATTAAGGTTTTCTACATCAGACACTTAGGTCAAGTAGCAATAATCAGAATTATAATTACCTAGTAAAATAGGACTTAGGAATGATTTAATAAACTAGAATTGGTTAACATGACAATGTGCCAATTTTGGGGTATTACAAGTATCACACCATAGTAGTACAAAATATCATACAATACTAGTGAAGTATCACCTAGCCATACTTAGAATTATCACTTGGCTATAGTGAAAAGTATCACCTAGGCAGAAAGTATCACCTAGATATAGTAAGAAATATTGCTTGACTATTGTAAAGTGTCACCTAGTTTCTTGCAAAAACCTGCTCGAGAAAACAAGTATCTTTGGACTTTTTAGTTGAGAGTTGATTGGTGTTTTGGGTACCCTTTAGGGTTGTACTCCTTCATAGTTCAAAAAAGTTTCTTTAGGGTTTAAAATATATCATTCAAGTATAAGTTAACATATATTTAATTTCTTATACTTAAGATATATTTTAATATATGCAACGATTCCTTTGAGATAGGTTCCAGATCTCTTTGAGTTAAGATAAAGATTATAGGAAATTTTAGGGCTTCAGAAATTTAGACTTAGCCAAATTTTAGGAGTCAACATTTAAATTTCAACATGATGTTTAAGAGATGAGTGGTGGTAATTTTGAGCCCTTGTCTTCTGCATGACCATTATTGGTCTTTGCTTGTGATTCTTGATTTTGGTATGATTAGTGGATATGGATTTGTATGTCTAACCATGATAGGAGCTTGTACTTTGGGTTTTAAAGAGAACATCCCATTAGTACATTCTCATGATTTTTGTGTTCTTTGGTTTGTGAGTTGTGGTTTAGAGCTTGGAGATCTTTGGAAGTGTTTGTAAGACTTCCATTGGTGTAGGTGAACATGTGAGTTTAGTCATGTTCCCTATTCTCATCAACTTGTGTTGATGCTTCACTCTTGCACTTGGTTACTTTATGCTATTGTTAAGTAACTTATCTTAAGAAAAAAATTATCAAGTGCATGTTTTATCTTTGTGTTCCAAGGATCTCCAAGTGGGGCATTACATACTTACTCCAACTTCCCAAATAATGAAAAGCTTTATGGTGGGTATACAACAAAAAATCCTTAGGCATCAAATAATGTCTCCATTTCTTCAAAGCTTAAACAAGAGAATATAATTATTGATTAAAAACTAAATATTTTCTCTTAGCATCATTCAATTTCTCACTAAAGAAAGCTATAGGTCTTCCAACTTGACTCAAAAAAAACTCCAATGACACTTCCACTAGCATCATATTCAAGTTGAAAAAATTTAGTGTAGGAAATTCTACAATCTTCTATTTCAACATTTCAAAACTCTTTTGTGCTCTATTTGTTCGCTTGAAATCCTTTTTATCTCATCTCATAGTCTTAGTCATCACATTACAAATAGAACTAAAATTTTTGATCAAATTACTTTAAAACCTTTTCAATCCATGAAATGATCTTACATCTCTGGTATACACAGGTCTACGCATATCTAGAATAACTTTCACATTCTTAGGATCCATCTTCATACCATCAACTAAAATAGAAAAACCAATATACACAATTTATTCCTTCATAAATTACCATTTCTTCACGTTAATCAACAATTTCTCCTCTTTCAATGTTTACAATAGTTGTTTGACATGCTCAAGATTCTCTTCTTTAGTCTTACTAAATATCAAAATTTCATCCAGATACACAATCACAAATTTACCCAAGAATCTTTTCAAAACCTCAATCATCAACCTCATAAAAGTACTAGGTGTATTAATTAAACCAAAATGCATAACCAACCATTCATAAAAACCTTCATTAGTCTTAAAATAAAATTTTCCATTCATCATCTTCTCTACTTCTGATATGATGATTACCACTTTAAATTAAATTTTGGTAAAGTACTTCACTCCACTCAAACTATCCATGGTGTCATCTATCTTAGGAAAAGGAAATCTATATTTCACTATTGTCTTGTTTATAGATCTAGAATCAGTGCACATTCTCCATTCTCCATTCTCTACTCTTTTTAGGTCCTAACACAATAGGTACTACAGAAGGACTCAAATTTTCCCTAATTGGACCATTCTCATGAAACTCTTGCACTTGTCTATTTAATTCAACCTTTTTCCATGTGTCAAATGATGTGGTGCTTTATTAGGAAAACTAGCTCTAGGTATCAAATCCATAGAATGAATTATGCTTCTCACAGGTGGTAAACCATCATGTACATTATCAAAAATAATGTCTTGAAGCTTCACTAACAAGGATTCAATCTTATGTGCATGCTCTAACTCATATTATTTCTTAGTATTTCTAGGAAGCAAAGAAAAACAAATATTATGTTCCTTTATATCTCTACAAAATTGATTACCTCAAATCAACCATACTCTAACTGTGGTACATTGATTTTCCTCAGGTTTCTCTACTAAGGGAAATGATATTTTTTTCTTTCCATCTACCCAAATACTACACCAATTCAATCTACCATCATGCAAAGCTTGTCTATCATATTGCCAAGGTTTACCCAAAATAATATGACAACAATCCATAGGAATAATATCATACAAGACTTCATCATGATAACTCTCAAATTTGAATTGAACAAGGCATTTCTAACTTACAAGTAATTTATGACCCCTTTCGATCCAAGCAACATGATAAGGCTTCGGATGTCTAAATCTCTGTAACTGCAATTTGTTAACCAATTCCTTAGATGCTAAATTATCAGAACTCCCACTATCAATGATTACCTTGCAACATTTTCCAGCTATACTACATCTAGTTTTGAAAAAAATTCTTCTCAAAGAAAGTTCTACATCAAATTCTTCATTCCAATAGATCATCCTTAAGATTAGCTTCTCGCAATTTTTTAGGTTCATTACAAATTTCAACAACTTCCTCACAAGACAAAGTGCTTTTGATGTTACCTCCAATCTTTCCAAAGTTAGTACATTAAAAAGCTCTATGTCCTTCTTCTCCACATTTTTATTAACTACCTTTTTTTGGAAATGTAAGAGGATTAATTGAGAGGGGAGGGGTGAATCAACCACAAAAAGAAATCCTTTTCCCTTAGATGTCAATAAAAACTTCTACTTATCATACAATATTGAATAACTTAGTTAACATTATAATTTCATTATTACTCAGTTAAGAAAGCAATCTTAAGATTTATTAGTTAGTTTTATCTTTTAGTAACTTAGTTGTAGAAACTTAAAGCATAAGAAAATAACATGAACACAGATGACACAAAGATTTAACGTGGAAACCCAATTTGGGAAAAACTACCTTACAACTAGTCACAATAATTATTACTCTTTTGAAGTGAGCCTTGTTAGGAGCTAACCCTATTAAAGGTTACAAAACATACTGTTAAGTATGATCTTGTTAGAGGATTTAGATCACCCTATTAGGAGTGGCCCTATTAGAGGTCTTCAAACACTCGAATCTTGAAATATCACCTTGTTAAAGGATTTACAAAATGACTCTTAAGTCAACTCTGTTAAGAGATTTATTTATTGCTATAATGGTTAGAAAGCAACAACAATTTGACCCAATTTATGAAGAAACTTCCTTTGTAGATTCAAATCTTTGTTTTGGCTTGACCTCTGGATCTTTTTGATCAGATGTTCTTTGTAGTTTATTTTTCATACTAATCCTACTTTTCCTTTCCTTTGCTCACGTATCCATATCTTTCATATTCTTCTTGTTACAACTATCCTCACAACTTGACCTTACTTATATATCATAAGCTAGGAAAAGTTAGCTTGAATACCCTTCCAAGACATCAATAAATGTCCAAATATTTTGCCTCAATAGATCAAATATTTGACAACTAGATTCTGCTGTCACTCGGTCAACACTAGAACTAAACACTCAGTCGATACTATGACTCCTTCAATGCCTAAAAACTTGGTCAATACTGCAAGCAAGAATCCATTCATTAACCAATTGCTTGGTTAATACTAGAAAGTATTCATTACTTGACTTCTTGGTTAATACTGAGATACAAAAGGTTAATACTGCAAACTTTTTATTGCTCAATTACTACTAACATTTGTGTAAACATCAATGACAATCTACAATTGAAGAATTCCTTCCAACAAACCCCCTCTTTGACATTGATGGCAACACATGTCAACATAAGTTGATAAAAGTATGAGCAATTAGATAATATCCTTAGTTTCATTCTAATTCTCATTCGTACCGAGTCAATCTGACATTCTTCTTGGATTTGTCTCTGTTGTTTTCTTGTTACTGCTTTGCTATCATTTTCTTCCTCTTAGTTGTACATTTCATCATCTGAATATACTAATCTTTTCACAATCTTCCATGTGGATACTAAAATTTCCCTCTTTGACATCAATTTCCAAAGGATATAAACTTTGAAGTTACAAAGTACCTTTGTACTGATTCATAGGCAATATGCTCTATATTTCACACCTGAAGTGTGACACTTTGTATCAACTGGATTAATCTTCAATGGAGCTTGGTTGAAGCCTCACTATGTTTTGCTTAGTGAGCATCAGATAGGGGAATGATCCCTATTTTACCTCTTAGATACATAAATGCATTCTTAGGTAAAGCTTTAGTAAATATATTTTCTATTTGCTCCTTGTTGTTCACATATTCCAATCTCACCTCTTTATCTTGAACCAATTCCCTTCAGAAATGATATTTTTCTTTGAGTGCATCACTAGATTTTTGGATATATTGATTGTATTTGTGTTATCATAATAAATAACCACTGGTTCCTTGATTTATTCCTTCATTCTTGACATCAATTGCTTGATCCATATTATGTTTGAACAATTAATTTCTATAGCAACATACTCTACTTCTTGCTTGTCCAAGACACTAGCCTCTATCCAAGAAAGAATGCTACTCCACTAGTACTTTCTTTGTCATGAATGCTTCCTACCCAATCTGTATCAGTAAAGGCTCATAACTCAATATTTCCCCCTTTCGTGTACCATAACCCATAGTCTTTACTTCCATTTAGATATCTCAAAATTATTGACTTCCATCATGTGATTTTGTTTAGGATTACCAACAAATATTGGAACTATGCCAACTACCAATGCAATATTAGGTCTGGTGTGAACCACATATTGAAGTTTCTCAATCATTGATCTATAAGTAGTTTGATTAACTTATTTTTAATCATCATTATTTGAAAGATTATGTCTAGTAGACATAGGTGTCACAACTAGTTTGGAATCTTCCATTCCAAATACTTTCAATGTTTCCTTGATGTATTTTGACTGAGTGATGAATATCCCATCTTTCATCTAATGATCTTGTAGACCCACAAAAAATTGATGTCTCCAAACATAGACACTTCAAATTCTTTCCTCATTTCTTTAATAAAATATTTGCACATTAGGATACTCATTCAAAAGAGGGGAATAATCACCACAAGAGTACACATAAATGTAAGTTAGAGATAATAACTCATATTATTATAAGAAGTACAATTTATCTCACTTGCGTAACCATATTTCTATATTTATTGTAAGGGTCATAACACTAATTATAATTGATGTGTTATTTTACACACATTTATCTCTTTGTTTAATTGTAAGATTATATAGTGTAGTTCTAAGAAATATTAGAAATCATCTCATATTTCCTAGATACTTATGCAAGGAACAATACAAATTTCCTCTTTTTGTGGATGAAGATGCCTCAAGCATGGTGAAAATCAAAATCTAGATTTTGTCTATGACTAGTTCAATGGTAGTGTGTGTGTGTATAATAATTAGCATATATACAATGAAGAGAAGTAAGTAGGAACATTATCTCAAGTACTTAGGTGGGAGTAGAATATTGAGAAATAAAAAACCCTAAGTGTTCACAAGAAATCCTACTTCAAAGACTTCAATATCAAAGGTAAAAAAAATTCAACTAGTAATAGTATGAATAATATTTTAAAGGCACGAGTGAATACAATTGAGATGAAAGAAAAATTCCTTCACCCATGCAATTTGGGTAGTAAACATGTACACATATCCCTATTAGCCCTCACAAAAATAAAGTTATAAATTTAAACTAAATATTTGAGGTTCAAAAAACTAATCAGATGTTATATCAACATCCAATAGAATAGGGACATGTCTTCAATCTGATCATTGTCTTAAGATTGAAAATTAGCTAGTTTATGGGTGGATGTGTAGAGTTAATCTCATTGAGTATTTTTATTTGATCACACAATATTTCATTATCCTCAACCATAAATCTCCCTTTAGTTCCACACTTAATACTCTTGCATTGACAAGTTAAGCATACTCAAGTGTCATTAGGCTTTTGAGTAAAGTGAGCCATTGACATATATCAAGTTTCTCATGCTTTAGCTTCAATCTATTTTGAGGTCAATAAGAGGTCCACAAGTCCACCTTCTTACTCTAGACACATGAAACTTAGTAATTTAACAACATGGAGGAAGTGACACCCTAATAGGGTCACCTTTTACCTTTTGACCTCCAAGCTTGCATTGTTAGGCCAATTCATATATTACATTTAATAACATGATCACCTCTAGATATGAGCCATTGCTCTTGTATAATTTACAAGGACAATATGTTAATCTAAAACATGAATAGCTAACACCAATATAGAAAGTTGGATGATGAAGGCTAAGTGCACAATGACTTGGAAATATTTTTTGTCCACATGTATTAATCTATGCAATTTTCATGATTAAGGTGAGGGATTTCTATACAACTAAACAAATATATAAGTTGACTAGGAATGATTGGTCACTTGTATGACTACAAGATTTTAGTTGGAAAGATTTACATGATAGATATGGCCAATATGAAAACATGAGCTTTGGAGGCTTCTAAATAAGTAAGTAGTTTGATTGCAAAACCTAACACAAATGTAAGGAAAATTGATGTTGTACACCTTTCATAATAATTCATATAATTTTAATATTTTTATTTTATTATGTAAATATTACACCTAGGAGCACTTGGTAGACATACAATATGTACATATTCCTTCAGAATATCCTTGAGGTCACTTGAAATTTTTTATGGTAATATTGTACTTTTATATTTGATGTAATTATTTAATATTGTAGAGATAAATTAAAAAGTATCCAAAATTAAATGTGGGGTTAAGGGGTTTGGTAGCACATGGTTTATGTTATATTACTTAGTGCTTTTGTGGGTGCTTGTTTCTATAAAAGAAACCATAGGAGTAGTTCTTAAGGCTAGATAGGTTTAGCATTTGTGGATGTTGAAAGGATGACATGGGGTGTATTGTTTCTTTTTGTTCATATGGAGTTCTTTTTAGTGATTGTAGCTTCAAATAATTTCATGGTGTATTATAATGTTTCATTTCTAAATAATATATGGATGATGGATGCTTTTAAAAGTTGGGTTCTTCCCTTATGAGGGTTTTATTAGGATATATCTTATGGCACATTTTGGTGGGTATGTTGTCTACTCACTTGAATTTGGATGCAAAGTTTTTATTTATTTTGAAATCTTCAATGGACTATATAGAAATTGTCATAAAGTTGGCTACTAGTTTCCTTACAAGTTGTATTTAAACCATGGTTTTTGTTGTATATTCTTAGGAATTGAATTCATGAAATATATGATATAATGACATGACAATGCAAGATATGAGCTTTTGTTGTAGATTTTTTATGTTTTAGATTTCTGGTATTCTGTAGATATGACTTTATAAAAATTTTTGGTTAAAAGGAGTTTTTAGATGTTTATTTGAAAGAGGTTTTTTTGGTCAAAGTTTCTAAAAACAACATCTTGTAAAGAAAGAACTTTGCAATGAATCTAGGTTGACCTTCTAATGAATTTTGAGATAAAAATTTATCGAGTAAAAGTCCAAACATGTGTTACACTTTTATAAATGAAAGGCTAACAACACAAAAATTATTCAACTTCAATGACATAAAAGTGGCATTTGTGTTCAGAATTTGAAGATGATGTAAACTGATGAAATATAAAGTTGGATGAAGTTTGTCTATTATTATTTTTTAATACTTTGAACAAGCACCAATGTAGTTTTTAATTTTTAAAGTCCATTTTTAAGATGCTAAAAATTGGGAGGTCTAATTTTCGCCAAACAAATATATGAAAATAATATTTTTCGCCTTTGGTTTAAAAATATGCTTTTTTACTGAACAAATGGAAACACTTATTAGTATTGGGCCTCAACTATTCACTACCATTCACTATAAGAGAAAAAGGGGCTTTCAAATATAACTGTCAATATTATCCAAGTTTGATCGGCTAAACCCAAAGGGATAAATGGATGCCAATGCTAAACCCAAATTATATCAAGGAAGTATACAAGAAAGTCCCCTTTCGTGTAATGTAACATTTGTTTAAAGATCTATAAATGTAAATGTGAAACTAAACTTATTAATTTAATGAGAAGAGTAAGATAGATCAAGGTGCTAAATATATGAAATCGACCCAATTAAGATATAGAAATAGGTCTAGACTAAACAGTGAAATGATTGATAAAATACTCACCTCAAAGTGTGTAATGGAATATGCTTTTTCACTTCAAAAATCATGGATGTGAACCTATGAAAAAATTTCTTGTAATCACCCATTTTTGGTCTAATAAACTATAAATTCCCTATCTGAATAATTAATTTGAATAATAGGCCACTATTATGAATTAGATTAATTTTTCATAATTTAAAAAATAATCCTTGATCAAATCTCACATAATCATTTATTTGATTATATCCTAAAGTTCGACCACTTCATTCTAAGTTTATTTAGTTTAAAGAAAATATTCCCATTTATTTAAATAAAAAAGGACCCATTTATATTAAATAAAAATGGATCCATTTTATCCTAAGTGTACATGAAAAAGGATTAAAAAAATATATATAAAAGAAAAGAAAATCTAATTCACTTGAGTACAAATTCAATTGACTTTGACTTTTGAAAAAGTTTTTTTTGTCTCTTTATCTCACCCACTCATTTTTTTGGTCTCTTTATCTTAGCCTTTATTTTTTTCCTATTAAGGCATGAGCACATGGATCAACCAAGAATCAATCTCCACCATTGCTCATTCTTTTTCCTCTTAATATTTGATCATCCACTCATTTCAAAATTTCATTAAAAGGAGGACCTTTCCTAATTCTCCTATCTTATATCTTGTATTCTTATGTTAGTTTTATGTGTTATAAAGTAAAGTCTATCAACACAATTGGGGGAGAGGGGTGGGTGGAAACAATTGTGTGCTTAAATAAATTGAATTAACTTTGTCAAATCCAAATCTTATAAATAACATATACAAAAACCAAAAGATAAGAATCATGCACAATAACACAAGATTTGATAACTAGGGAAACCCTTGATCAAAGGGAAAACCCTTAGTGGGAATGGTGCCCACAAGATGATGTACTAATAAAAAAAAATCTTGCAAAAGTATATGATCCTAGTAGGATCCAATTACATAAAATCAATACATGTAGTCGTTATTAGGAGACTTTGAATCCCTGCAAAAAGATGCCAACCCCATTAGGAGCCGATAGGAAGTCAATTGAGCCCACTACCCAAATTGGTTCAGAACTATTCTATTGAGCATCATAATTGTATGACAACAACAACTTAAATCTATCAGAATATCTCTTTGGAAAAGTCAATAAAATATCAACTCCAAGATTTTGAGAGCCTATTTTTCAATCGAGTGAGTAGCCTAGACCTATGGCAGTCATCACTTTTCTTGTATCCTAGGTGGGCCTTCCAAGCACTATTTCTAACATCTTATAGTCTTGCAGATCTATGGTCTAAAAATTAGAAAGTTGTGGTGGTATAGAAACCTATGCTACCAAGTTTTTTTGTGTATCTGTCATAATAAAATACAATCACTAAGGGTCTTCATGAATAGGTGCTAGAGGCTGTAGGGCACTAGTAAGAATGGATATTCCCTCAACTACCTTTGTTACATAAGTTTTCTTTCAAATTCTTTAATCCAACCATTTAGGTATCATACCCAATTTAGATAGGTATTTTCTCGATGAAGGAGTTTTCACTATTGCCAAACCATTTCCTTTATCATTACTTTTTTCTAAGGTCTTCTTAGCACTTGGCTACTCTTATTCCTACTTGAGCACAATTTTCCTAGGAGGGGTTTAGGTCTCTGTTACCTCTAGAATAACTTCCTCTTGTGTAGGATCTTGTTAGTCCTTCATTTCACCCCTCTCATGTTCCTTACTTATATCTCCCTCTTCCAATAACTGACTCTATGAAGATGGAGGCAAAATTATGGTGTCTTGCTTAGGTGGAAAGGTGAGCTCTAATTGGCCAAGAGGGGAGAAAGTATCAAACTACCTAGGCATCAAAAGTTGAGTTTGTGTATACACACATCCTCCATATTCTTCCCTTAGAGTATCCCTTATAATTCCTCCTTCCATGTATGTTCAAGATGACATGAAATCAAAGTCAAACAAGTCAAAGGTATCATAATCATCCTTAGAAGTGGTTAATGTCCATCCCTCCTTCTCTAGATCTATGGAGTCTTCAACAATGATGGGTTGCTCCTATATTGAATGATGGTTAATTTTTTTGCTTCAGATCCTTTCCTCTTCATCTACTTTAGCTAATTGTGTTCTTTGATTAAGAGTTATATCTTCCTCTTTCTCTTCGGGCTTCTCAAGAATGGTCTCTTGAATGATGAGTAAGACACTTTTTTCTTCTTTCTAAACCTCTCAGCTTTCTAACCCACTATCACAATAGATGTCCTTTTCTTCTTGGTAGCCAAGGGTTTGGGTGCAACTCTTCTTGAACCTCTTGTTTAGGTACTTTTTCTTACTTTGAGGCTTCCTCACTTTCTGTGGACTTCCTCTTCTTCTTCTTAGCCTTTTCCTCTCAATGGTAGTAGGTGATATCTCTATCATGTCTATAGACTATCTCTAGGTGTATTGAGGAGGTAGAAGACCAAGTAGGAGTTATTACTTTCACCCCCTTTCCATTCTTCGGGAATGATGGAGCCTTTAGTGAGGGAATTTTTGGTAGTGGATCCAATAGGAAATATCTCTTGACTCAATCCTTGGTCAACTTAATGATGTGATGGGGGTGATGCAGTAGATCATCATTTTCCTCATGATGCACCTCGACATTTAGAATGGATTTCTCAATAATTTTATCTTTATTGTACTAGAGGTCAAGGATATTTGGATAATCCTTGTTCCATAATTTGTTTAAGATCTGTATCACCATGACCTTTTATGCTAGGCCTAGATTCATCTTGTAGTGATCTCTTAACCTAACATCATAATCACCTACATAATTGATCTAATGATCTCCTATAGAGGAATCAGGCCCAAGCCCCTTGCCCACAATATGCTAAAACATGCCAATGTTTTCAAATTTGGGGCAAGAAACAAGGAAATCCTCTAGAGGGATGTCTTCTCACTCTAAATCAAAAGTTTTTATATCCTTCTTGTGTTTAACCTCATAAGGTCTAATAGTGATAGGCCATTTCTAGGACTTTTGATGCTTTTCTCAGATCCTATCATAAGAAGAACTGAGTTTTTGAGCTATCTCAAACAATATGAGTTTATCTAATGGATATCAAGGAAGTTTATTTGGGTGTAATGATGAGTCATCCACTCAAATGTATGTGAAAGTGTTGAATTTAATGAAGTGGGATCCTATCTCAGTTTTCCTAGTAGTTGCTTCTATGTACATCCTCTTTGCATTGTTTCCTTCTAAGAATCTTATTACTATTATAAAGATACAAGCACCATTAACAATCCTATACTTGGTGCTGCCCTCCTTCAACTTCTTCTTGACTAGTTGAGGATATACTATGTATGACTTTGCTCCACTATTTGATGACCCCCCTTTCGTTGTCAATCCTAGGCACTCCACCCTGGTTGCTAACAAATGTACAACATAGGAGGTCATGTAGAACCTAGGGTCTATCTTCACTAGTTACAACTTCTCATATATGTATTCACTAAAAATAGTGCCCTATTTTCTATCTTTCTCTTAGGATTCTTTTTTATCAAGCACTTATCCCATTAGTATTTTTTCTATCAAGTACTTATCTTGTAGTATCTTGTTAGCCTCTTGCTTATTCTACTTGTACTAATTAAGTGTTATGTAGATAGATATGCCATAACAATGATCTAGATTAGGGAGGTGGAAAACCTTTATGATGTTATTTGATTTAATATCTAAGATGATCTCTCCCATGACATTTCTTACAACCCTATTGTTAGGAACATAATTTTGAGCCAAAGCTATGACGAGCTTAGAAGATTGTACTAATGTTGGGAGGGATAATGCTTTCACCAAACTATTCAAAATTATTAGTATTATGAACTTAGATCTCCCATGAGATTTTTTGTCTAAGACAAGGAATTCATTCATGCTCATGTACACAAGTTCAATATCTTTGATCTCTGAATGTAGGCTCATGAACCAAGACTTGGGTTGGACTCCTTTATAAGTAAAGCTCATTTCTTTAGGAGAAATATTTTTTTCTATTGATGATGATGATGCCATGATTAATGTATTAAAATAATAGATTTCAATAAGCCATGTGTTTTGGAAATAAAATGACTCTACATGACTTAAAAAAACTATAAAAATTGAGAAAACTCGTGAAAAAAGGTGAACATAGGAAACTGCACTATTGCACACCTTGCACACCTATGCACCTCCACAAGGTGCACAAAGGGAAAGGTTAGGAAAGTGTCTAGGAATGTGTGTACATGGTGCACACATTGCACATGTGTACACAATGCACAATTGGATATTTTGGAAATGTGCACAAGTGCAATGTTGGTATGGGGGAAGGTGCAAAGGTCTCATGCCTTACGTACCTACACAAGTGTGTAGGGTGCATTTTATGGTTTCATTACTATGGATGTTGAGTTGCACAAATGTTACAAAGGTAGGTAGGTGCATAGCTCCACACTCTAAGAGATCACAAGTGATAATGAGTGCATATGAAGGGGGGGGGGTCTTAGGTATATATAAGCACTAGGTGGTATTGGCAAAGTGGAGGAGTTGTGCACCTATGCATGTGTGCAAGTGTACACCTCCACCCTTGGTGGATTTTGGTGGGTCCTAGGATGGGTACACATTGCATAGGTGTGCAAAGGTGCTAAGTGCACAAGGTGTGCACTTTGTAGTGTTGATCTAAGAAAAAATATTTTTAGACTACTAGATTTGATCGATGCTATCTTTTCCTGACTACCCGATCTAGGTTATGGTACTCCTACTCCTTGATGTGTCTCAAAATATACCCTGTTCTAAATAAAGGATTCCCATGACCTAATAAAAAGAAGGTGGTCCTTATTTTTGAAGTAAAAAATGGTGCATGTGTTGTTAAACCACATAAAATAGGCCCAAAAAAAGGAACAAATTATAAAGGCATTTCTTTATCTACAAGCAATCTAAAACTTGTGTCAAGGTGAATCTTGATTTTAGATATCAAAAGCACTCATTGAGAGTCTCAACTAGATCTCAAAATTTTGACATTCATGTTCAATGTGTGCTAAATATCTTTATTCGTTTGATGCCCACTTGCAAACCACCATGAGTGTACAAAAATGTAGAACCAATCTACTATTAGGAAAGAGTTTCAAAAATCCCCATGAACCAAATTTCAACCATTGTATGACCATATGTGAGAATCCATTTAGAGGGCTCTTAATGAGAAATCATTTACTCATCTTTTCAAAATGGTCATCTATTTGTCAACTTTTTTTCCCCTTGACTCTTCCTTGAAGTTTATTTATTTTTTGAGCCAACGATTATGTTGTACTAGTCTCACATAATAATTTTCTTTGTTTATTGTACCAAGAGCTAGAGTTCCATCTTTCACACTATTCTTCATTTTTTTAATGTGCCTTGACAATGATTAGATTGTGTAGTCAACATGTTGGTGTCCCTTGTTTTGGCCTTTTTCCAATTTGATGAATCTTGCATTCTTCTATTAAAAAAAAATGGGAGACTCATGTGCCAATAGGTGATCTTGAGAAACCCATGGGGAAAACCTCTACTCAAACTAGATAGTCTCTAACTGCTCTTAGCTACTGCCCACCTTGACTAAGACAAACCTAGATAATCATTTCTTTAAATGAGTGAAGTGCTGAGAATGATCAGGTTGGAATTTGACTTAATGGCTTAAAATCCTCTATTTCCTCCATATGACACTTGCATTTAGGTTGTCACAAGAAACAAAGTTATTTGATTAATTTGACAAAGAAATAACTCTTTTGTAAATTGGGGCCAGTTTAAATGGTGCAACTATCAGGACAATCTCAACAACACATTGACTTCTTGACTCAAAAAAAAAAAAAAAAAAAAAAACACCACACAACTTTAAATTGAAATGTTTTTTTTTTTCTTTTTTTTCTCTGGGATTCAAAATAGTGTTTTAAAAACTAGCCATTTACTGGAAACAAAACCAATTCTCCTTCTAAAATACCTAGCCTAAAATTATTTTCTCCCAAGATCTCTGTGATTCGATAAGGATCAATCATGAATTGTTGATAATTGGTATGACTACTTGGTTTTTCTTTTGCCTTATCCCACATTAGGACAAGGTTAGTGATCCAATTTTTTTTGAAAGTCACCCTTTTGTCAAACCAATGCTTGATGATAGCTTGATGTTTCACCATGTGTTCCAATGCCATAGTTCTCTTTTCATCATCTAATTACAAAAGGTCCATCAACCTAACTTGTACTCTATCTTCATTTTTAACATACCCTTTGAATTTCAAAATGAGAATTTTCAAATTTATAGGTAACACAAGTTCTTGACCGTAGACTAGTAAAAAGGGAGATGTGGTTGGCATTCTTGACCTTGAATCTATTAGTCCATAGTGCATATTTCAATTATGTGCCACTCTTTTGAGATTTCATATAGAAAGTATTTTACTACAATGATTAGATTCTTGTTTGTTGACTAAAGAACTTCATTTCTTTGTCGATAGTTGTTAGAAGTGAACGTAATGATTAATTGATTCTCTAAGGCCCACTGCATGAGAATTAATGATGCAAAGGAGGTTCCATTATCACATACTAGAAAAAAGGGCATTCCAAACCTTATAACAATGCATTCTTTGAGGAAATTGGTGATAATTTGTGTATTGTGATTCTAAAATATTTTAGCGTTGGTACATTTAGCAAAATAATATGAGACTATTAGAATGTACCTATGCCTTGTTGAAGAAGGTTCATACATGTTCCCAACTAAGCCAAGCCACCACTTGGTGAAGGGGCATACCTTATGTTCTAATTGTAATGGCATTTCAAGGTTCCTTTCTCTATTTGCACTTGTTTGACATACATATCAAGAACAAACATGGTCTTGTGTATATTTGAATAGTATGGGCCAATAATATGCTAATGTTAAAATATCATGTGTTGTAGCTTCTGTTTTACCGTATCTAATACCATACTTATCATAGAACTATTCCAAGACTTCTCTCACCTCATTGTGGTTTAGACATTTTCCTTTATAATATTTTTGGTATAGATGTCCATCTTTCAGAATATATGATGCACATTTCATTCTCAGAGCTATGCATTAAGAGTTGTTCATACATTAGGAACTATTTCTTGATATCAAACATCTAAAATGAAACTTTCATTGGTGTAGGCTTATGAAATCAGCCCCTTCTCTTGTTCTATTTGGGTGATCACTTTGGTTATACCCTGGCCTTAAAACAATTTCATGGGTTAGATTTCAAGCTCAAACTCTTGTAGTATAGCCATCCACTTTCCTCTCCTTTCTCCCAATTCATTTTTCATAAGTAGTGACTTTGCTATAGGGTCAGGCACAAAAGCATAAATTTTTCTTCATAGGATATAATGCTTGAATTTATTAACATCCTTCACTAAGGAAAATGATTGTTCATCCACATTTGGGTAGTTTAACTCAAACATTTTTCAATAGATATCTCATGAAGGCTATGAATCTTTCATCTTTTCCATCCTTCTTCTAGGTTAATATGTCAGTACACAAATGTTTTGAGGAAAAGGAATACAATTTGAATGGTATTTGATAGACTAAGCTCCAAGCACTGGTATTTTAGAAATTATAACTTTTATGTCTTCAAAAGCCTTCTTGATCTTAGGTGTCCAATCAATTTTGACATTATTTTTAAGGATGTCATTGAGGGGGGTGTACTATTTCAACAAAGCCACTTTTGAATTTCTTGAAGAAGTTGATCTTCCCAAAAAAAAAATTTCAAATCCTTTCTACTATTTTGGGGTAGAAATTTTAAAATCACTTCTTGTCTTTTTGAATCAATGTAGATACTAGTCTCTAATATTATATGTCAAATGAAATTTCCCTTTCGTGACTCCAAATGAATATTTCTTAGGATTGAGAGAAATTTCAAATTAGTGACATCTAATCAATACTTATTTTAGATCAGAAAGATGATCCACTCAATTATTTGAGAATTACTTCACATATTCCACATAGATGACTATGCATTTATTTACCAAGCCTTTGAATGCTTCATCCATTAATCAATCCATAAGGAATTCATCTATACGTAAATGTGCCCCATTTTATTGTGAACGCAATTTGAAATTCATCTTCGTCTTGAACCATCACTTGGTTATAGCTAGAGTAACCATCCAAAAATGACATCATCTTAGATCCATTCACAATTTGAAGAACCTCATCAAGTGAGGGTAGTGGGTAGATGTCCTTTTGTGATGACCAATTCAAGTTTCTAAAATCCACACATAGCTTGATTTCTCCACTCTTCTTACACACTGGCACCAGATTAGTGAGCCAAGTGGAATGATAGATTGGAAAAATTATCTTAGCATCCAATAATTTTTGGACCTCTTTCATGATTAGAAGCTCAATGACTTGGTCATATGTTTTGAGATCCTCATAGCTCCATACAATGATGTCTTTGTACTTGGCCAAAAGTTGCAACATTTCTTTCCTTTCCTATTTCATGAAAACCTTGCCAATTTTCAACATTTGAGGATCATCAAGATAACCTAAATTGAATGAATCACAATCATCATTTCCCTCCTCTAGGGGAGGTATTCTTTGTCATACATATTCATCTATATCAAATATTTTCTCAAGTTCTACCACCCCCTAGCAATGGTGTTTGTTTTCAAGTTCAAAACTCCATTTCATCTTCAATTTATCCCTTTTCAACCTCTTGTTTAGGTTCATCATTTATCATCTAACCTTTAAACATTCCACTACTCATGAAAAATTATATAATGTTTTGATCATCTTGAAAGACTTGGAAGTTTGAGATATTATCAAGGATTGAAGAGCTTGTAATCACTTCCATCAAAAATCTCTTAAGCTTGGTATGCTCCATTGGTTGCAATGCACTGGCTAATTTTTCCAATGCATCTGTGACTGTATTTCTCCTTTGAAAAAATTATCTTGTATTGAAGGCTTGGAAATCCTCCATCAGGTCATAGACTCACTTTCTATAAGCATGCAATCTTCGATCATTACATAAATAGGCCCCATTGATCTACCTAATCACTAGTTGATAACTGCCTTCAACTATGAGCATTATCATGTCCTTTTCTATAGATAATAAAAGAGCTCATAATAGAGCTTCATATTTTTTAGCATTGCTAGTAAAAAACAATTGTAAATAAAAAGACTTACCCCTAGGGCTAATTATCCCCATCCTGACTCTTGCTCCTTTTTTGCATTTAGAATCATCAAATTGTAAGGTCCATACCCCATTTGCGTCCTTATCCAACTTCATCCTTTTCTTGGGTTTCACCTTGGCTTTAACCTTGTCTTTGAAAGACTTAGACTTAGGCCTCCAATCCATTTTTCCTTGGGAAACATTTCTAGTTTCTTCCATTGTATCTCCAATCTTGGACAATAGTTCTAGTCCTTGTTATTTTTCATGAAGTTCACTTATAAGTTTCATGACTTTACTAGTCTCTTCTTTAGGTGTGACATATTTGCATTGAAGTTCACTTTTAAGTTTCATGACTTTACTAGTCTCTTCTTTAGGCTTAGTAGTGACATATTTCCATCCTTGACCCTTGACATAACATCACCTTCGGCGATTGGTTATCATTCCTTCACAACTTGGTGGAAGTTTCCCTCCATTTGATGAAGTATCACTATATAAAATGTTGAGATCTTCATTTGAGAGGAGTCCTTCAGAGGAAATTTTTTTGGTTATTAAAATAGTTCCATCATCTTTAGACCCACTACTATGATTGGAAATCTCAATGCTATTGATCACATGAGGTTCTTTTAGAATTCATGGCATAGTTAGCAAGGTGATGCATGTTTTTAAAATGGTAGTTTGTGTCATTCCCTCTTGTGATGCCACCTTTGATAGCGCTCGTGATATAACATCTTGGCAATATGGTCATTCACATTTTGAATGACTTTCTTGGTGAAGTTGACATAAACCTAGTAATATGAGTATGTTCCCATCAACATCTTCTTTGAGATATTGCATGTTGGAAATCATATCATCCATGAATTATTTGAAGGCATTATCACTTAGGGAAAACTATTGTACTCCCTCTATAAGATTGCCTCAGATGTTTCCTATAGACCAAATGCCAAAACATAGTAGGATCCCATGTTAGATTGGTTAAAAAGAACTTTTTTGGGGGCATTATATTTAGTCTCCATTATCTTTATCTTATGCTCTGTATCACTCTTGATTTAGTTATTCAACACTTTCCATGACAACCATAGTTGGGTGAAATCAATTGAGAACCACCCCCTTAGACACTTAGTCCATTATCTTCTCAAAAACATCATGTACATTTTAGGGATTTCCACCACATGTATGTTGATTATTATTGGAAATATAAGAGGAGTAATTGAGAGAGGAGGGGTGAATCAGTTACTACTAAAATAAATCCTAGATCCCTTAGATGTTAGTACAAAATAAAGTCTAAAAATTAAATACTGTCGATGCTTGGTAAACACACATAAAATGATGTAACTTGATAAATACTAAATATGAAAATCTTTAAATTTTATCTATGATTACCCTTATTTTAACTTAGTTGTAAACATATAAAGGAAAATAGCATGAAAACATTTGACACTAAGATTTAACGTGGAAACCTAATTTGGGAAAAACCACCAATTACAACTAGTTAGGTGAGCCCTGTTAGGAGCCAACCCTATTAAAGGTTACAAAACACACAGTTAGGTGCGACCCTATTAAAGGATTTAATCACTTTGATAGGAGTGGCCTTGATAGAGGTCTTTAAGACAATTTAATAGAATTTCTACCTTGTTAGAGGATTTACAAATAGTTGTTAAGCTAACTCTGTTAAGAGATTTAGATCACTGCTACAATGGTTAGAGAGTAACAATGAGATGACCTAATTTGAATGCAACTAAATTTTTGATTATAGATCTCTATCGTGGCTTGTACTTGATCCTTCCTAATCAAATATAGCTTTTTTGCTGCACAAGGATATTCTGCTTATCCTTCAAATTCACTTCCTATCTTCATCATTAAATCTTCAATATATTCATCACGTTTTCACACTTGCACACTTTCAAATTCAAAATTTGACCTTATACTTATATCTTTCATATTGTCAAGTCAGCTCAAATACAACTTAGAATAATTCATATTCATTACCTTAGTCAACTAGAACCAATAGATAAATCAATTAAGCTTAATATGCCAAAATAAGAAAATCCTTCATTAGTTGACCAACACGATAGAAAATAACTTAGAAGTGATTTCCTATGTTAACCAATAGAAGCTTGGTTAACATTACAAAATTGTATAGATCCTTAGGCAACTAAGTGAGCTTGATTAATACTCATCTTCTACAGACTTTCTTTTGACACTCGGGTGAACTTGGTACATACTAACTTCTGAGCTAGGAAACCATAGGACCACTCGATAGACACAAAAAACTAACTTCACTTTCCAAGTGACCTCAACATACACTAATTGATAATGATATGACATTTGTGTAACATCAAAAAAAATACACAAGTAATTAATTGTATCCAACAATCTCCCACTTTGGCATTGATGACAACACAACATGTCATAACACAATGAAATTTTGGAACAAGAATAAAGTAAGGAACATATCCTTAGTTTTATTCATAAGAACTCCCTTTGTCAGTATGAGCTTTTCCTTTCACTGGATTCTCCCCCTATCTGCAACAACTTCTACCAAGTTTATTTACAGAACTTTCTCCCTCTTACATAAAACTTCTCCTTCTTGGAATGACAAAAATTTCTCAGAGATATGATAGTAAACTTCTCCCTCTTTGAAAACACATGCCAAAGATAATTCAGCTAGTATTAGCACACCTCAAGTACTGATTCATTTTCAATATGCCCTTGTTAATTCTGCACCAAGTGATTGATCTTCAACTAGCTCTTGTTGATGCATTACTAAACTTCATTTAGTAAGCTTTAGATAGGGGAATAACCCCTATCTTACCTCTTAGATAAATAAATGCATCCTTAGGTAATGACTTGGTGAATATGTTTGCAATCTATTCTTTTGTATTTACATATTCCAATCTGACTTCTTTATCTTGCACCAACTCTCTTAAGAAGTGATATTTATAGAAATGTGCTTTGTTTTGGTATGCATCACTGGATTCTTTGATATATTGATTGCATTGGTGTTATCACAGTATATGACTATTGGATCCTTGATCTCTATGTTCATTCCTTCTAACAATTATTTAAACCAAACAATGTTAGAACAATTAACTATTGCTGCTAGATATTCTACCTCTACTATGGATTGAGAGATAAAATTTTGTTTCTTGCTTGTCCAAGACACTAATCTTTTACCAAGAAAGAATGCTCCACCACTAGTGCTTTTTCTGTCATCAAGACTTACTACCCAATCAACATTAGTAAACACCTTCAAGTCCAAATTGCCTCCAAGTTTATACCATAAGCCATAGTCTTCAGAACCTTTCAAATATCTCATGATTCTCTTGATTACCATCATATGATTTTCTTTAGGATTTGATGAGAATCTTGCCACCATTCCAATAGCTAGTACAATATCAGGCCTTATATGTACTACATACTACAATTTTCCAATCATTGATCTATATGTAGTTTGATCTACTTCTTTGGAATCATCATTCTTGGAAAGCTTATGTCTAGTAGACATAGGGGTTCCAACTAGTCTTGAATCTTCCATTCCAAACTTCTTCAGTATCTACTTGATATACTTAGATTGAGTGATGTAGATACCATTTTTGTTCTACTATGTCTACAATCCAACAAAGAATTTATCTCAACAAACATGGACATATCAAATTCTTTACTCATTTCTTTTGAAAATTCTTTACACAAGTCATCATTTCCTATGAATAAAGTATCATCAAAAAATATTTCTAACAACATAATCTTCTTGTTTGGTCCTTCTTTGATATATAAAATACTATTATCATTTTTTCTTTGAAGGCCAATCTATACCAAGTAATTATGATGTCTTTCATACCAAGCCCTGGGAGCTTTCTTGAGATCATATAATACTTTGTGTAACTTGCAAACCATGTATCTTTTGCTAGGATCTACGAAACCTTTTGGTTGTTCGATGTAGACTTCCTCATCAAGAATTCCTTTCAAGAATGTAGATTTAACATCCATTTGATTCCATTTATATCCTCTATGTGTTGCATATGCTAGTAAAGTTCTAACACCTTGTAATCTTGCAATAGAAGAAAAAATCTCACCATAATCAATACCTTCTTCTTGAGAATCATCTTTACATACCAGTTTTGCTTTGTTTCTAAAAACTTTTCCATCTTCATTTAGCTTATTTTTGAACACCCACTTTGTGCTAATTACATTTTTATCCTTAGGTCTAGGAACAAGAGTCCAAGTTTTATTCTTTTCTATCTATTCTATCTCTTCATTCATTGCTTTAATCCAACCTTCATTTCCTAGAGCATCTTTAACATTTCTAGGTTCAAATTTAGCAAGTAAACATGTACCTTTTAATTTTCTTCTTGTTATTGTTCCATCAGATTTGTCTCCAATGATCTAATAAGGTGCATGAGGCCTTCTAACATATCTTGCTAACATAGGTTCTTTGGGATTTGAATGACTTCCACTATCTTCATCATGAATTTCAATATCAAGCTCGGGTCCCACTCTCTGTGACATGAGTCCATCAGACTTGGTTTAAACTAGCTCGATAGCTTCTGACTATGACTCAAGTCCTTCAGACTCTGACTCAGGTTGTACTATTTGCAAGTTAGTAACTGTTGGAGATTTTGGGGACTCAGGAGATGAAGCCTAGTTCCTTTTGGATAGGTTTGGTAGGATATCAGGTTCATACTAAACAAATCTTCTATAATCCTCTAGCTCCTTGTTGCTTTCTTCTTCACTCTTTTCTGCAAACTCATCAATTCTAACATATGCACTTTATATTATGTTATGAGTAGGAAAATTTAAACATTTGTATACTTTACTTCTATAGGATTATCCTAAAAATATGCCTTCATCACCTTTTATATCAAATTTTCCTTTTCTAGACTCTTTCAAGATATAACATTTGCTACCAAATACTTTCAAGTAACTTACATTAGGTTTGTAGCCATACCATAGCTGATAAGGAGTTTTGTTTGAATATTTCTTCAACTATACTCTATTCAAGATATGAACTTTAGTGCTGATAGCTTCCTTCTAGTATTTGAAAACAACATTCTTTTCAATCATCAGGGTTCTTGCATAATCCATGATGGGTTTATTTCTTCTTTCATCTATACCATTCTACTGTGGTGTACCAGGGGTTGATACTTGTCTTTTAATTCCTCTTTCAATGAAAAAATTATTAAATTCATTGGAGATTAATTCACCACCTCTATTTGATCTTAAACATTTCAATCTCTTTCCAGTTTCTTTTTCTACTCTTGCTAGATACCGCTTGAGCTTTTGAAAGGCTTCTAATTTTTCTTTTAGATACATTACAGTCATCATTCTAGAATAGTCATCAACAAAAAGAATGAAAAAATTTTCTCCACTATAACTCTGTATTCCAATAGGTCCACATAAGTTTGTATGAATAATTTTTAAGGCTTCCTCTGATTGACAGTTTTTTCTTTTGAAACTAGTCTTTCCCATCTTACCAATTTGGCAATTCTTGCATAAACCCATATTAAATTTCTTCAAACTAGGAATACCTCTTACTCTTCTATGTTTGGTTATCTTAACTATATTATCAAAATTTACATGACATAGCCTTTTGTGCCATAGCTAGATATCTTCTAATTGAGAAATAAAACATGAACATTCACTGAGATTAAGATAAAATAGATTACTTTTTGTTTGCTTGCTAGATCCAACCAGATTTCCTTTTTCATCCAGTAGTTTGGCCTATCCATTCATGAATTCTACCTTGAATCCAATCTTTTTCAAGTATGCTACACTTAGTAGATTATGCTTTAGTCCTTCAACCCAATAAGCAGTCACATACAAATTTTTTAGTAAATAAAATACATCCCTTTCCTTTTATGTTACAAGGTTCATTGTTTCCAAATCTTACACTACCTCCATTATAATATTCCATGTGCTCAATTTTTTTTTTATCTACAGTCATATGATGTGAATAGCCACTGTCAATAATCCATATATAATTTTTGTTAACATGAGAGATAGGTTCCATCTTATCTCCTTCATCATTAGATTCATTTTTTATAGATATATGTATAATTTCATCTTCACTATTATCAGAATCTTTAGCTATAAAATAAGATTTCTTACCTTTGTGCTTGTAGTTCTTGTAGTTCTTGGAATCTTTCTTGACTTTGTGCTTATTTCTTCTATTTTCATCTTTAATTTCTTTGTTTGGACAACTTGTAGCAATGCGACCAACTTCTTCACAAGAAAAGTAGATCAAAGGAACTTTACCTTTGTACTTTCCTCTACCTTTGGACTATATTCTTGTAAGTAGGGTTTCAACAACTTTAAGATCACTATTTGAACTTTCTTCTATTTCTTCTTCTTTGCTTCCTAATTAACTAGGCTTTGATTTCTTCCCCTTTTTTTGAGTGAGAATTTAGCTTTAAAAGTAGACTCAATAACCTTTGAACTAGGAACATAGTTATCAAAGCTATCTAACTCAAAAGCTGTCAATCTTCCAACTAGAGCATCTAAAGATACTTTATTATTTGGATCACATCTCGTCTCTTGAATAGAATATATTATAATTGCATAAATAGGAAAAAGAGTTCTAATTACCTTGCTTACAACTATTTTCTCTTCAATATCTCCTCCAAATGCTTTGATTGCACTTACACTTGATTTGGTCCTTTCCACATATTTTGCAATGTTCTCATCTTCTCTCATTTTCATCTGATCAAAATGACCTCTAAGACTTTCAACCTTAGCTCTTCTTACATTGTCATCTCCTCCATATGTGTCTTTTATTTTGATCCACATCTCATGAGATATCTTGCAACTTTTGACTTCATCAAATTCAACATAATTAAGAGTAGAAGCAATATCAATCATCATGATGTTATGATTCTTCTATTTAGTAATATCTTTAATTGATAATGTTCCAAAGGGAGTCTTGGATTCAGTATCAAGATATTTTCACCCAAAATCATTGATAGTAGCCAAATGTAACCTCATAAGTCCTTGCCATCCTACAAAATTGTCTCTGTTTAGTTTGGAAATCTCTCTTTTGTAAGATATCCTGATCTTTAGCTTAGGTCCTTGAAACCTTCTTTGCAAACGCTAAAAGCTTTGATACCAATTTTTGGAAATATAGGAGGATTAACTGAGAGGGGAGGAGTGAATTATTTACTACTAAAATAAATCCCAAATCCCTTAGATATCAGTAGAAAATAAAGTCTAAAAATTGAATACCACTGATGCTCGATAAACACACATAAAATACTGTAACTGAGTAAATACTAAATATGAAAATCTTTAAATGTTATCTATGATTACCCTTATTTTAACTAATTTTCAAACACATAAAGGAAAATAGTATGAACACATTTGACACTAGGATTTAACATGGAAACCCAATTTTGGAAAACCATCAATTGCTACTAGTTACTATTTTCACTCTTCTAAAGTGAGCCCTAATAGGAGTCAACCCTATTAAAAGTTACAAAACACACTGTTAGGTGTGACCCTATTAAAGGATTTAATCACCCTATTAGGAGTGGCCTTGTTAGATGTATTTAAGATAGTTCAACAGAACTGCCACCTTGTTATAGAATTTACAAATAACTGTTAAGTCAACTCTACTAAGAGATTTAAATCACTACTACAATGGTTAGAGAATAACAATGAGATGACCTAATTTGAATGCAAGTGAATTGTTGATTATAGATTTTTTTTCTAGCTTGTACTTGATCCTTCTTGATCAAATATAGATTTTCTACTTCACAAGGATATTCTCCTTATCCTTCAAATTCGCTTCCTTTCTTCATCATTAAATCTTCAATATATTCATCACATCTTCACACTTGTACACTTTCAAATTCACAATTTGACCTTATATCTTTCATATTGTCAAGTTGGCTCAAATACAACTTAGAATAATTAATATTCATTACCTCAGTCGGCTAGAACCAATAGATAAATCAATTAAGCTCAATATGCTAAACTAAGAAAATCCTTCATTAGCCATCCCAGCTTGGTAGAAATTAACTCAAAAGCAATTTCCTGTATTAACCAACAGAAGCTCAGTTAACACTTCAAACTTGCAAAGATACTTTGGCAACCAAGTGAGCTCAGTTAACACTCATCTTCTGTAGACTTTCTTTTGATGCTTGAGTGAACTCGATAGATACTGCCTTCTAAACTAGGCAACCACAGGAACACTTAGTAGACACAGAAAAATGTCTTCACTACCCAAGTGAGCTTGACATACATTGAATGATAATGATATGAAATTTGTGTAACATGAAAGACAATACATAATTAATTAATTTTATCCAATAGATTACATCCTAGATTATTGAGTCTACTGTGAGTTTTATGTGCACATATTTCAATACACCAATCACCTTGTATTATATTTTATCCAATTGTATCACCACACTATTTGTGGGATGGGGTGTAACACTGAGCATTTTAGAAATTGAGAGTGGCATTACATTACAACTAGCATATGAATCTATAAAATATTTGTGTAAATTTATCCCAAAAATCCAAAGAATTAGTAAAAAGGGAGGGACTTATAGCTCATCCTTGAACATGGTGGGTGTAACTTTTGCTACGTATTTGACGTGAATGCTTTCTAAATTTTGGGGGATGGTGTAGACTTTATATGGTCTAAAGTCTTTAAGAGAGATTTCGTCTAACTTGGGAAACTCTGTAGCATATCGTACATAGAGATACTAGTTGTCACCTTCTTTAGTTCTTCTATTGTGTTTTTTTTTTTCCAAATGCCAGGCTAGATTTCTTAGCATTGTGGGTGGATTATGGAATGTACGTGCCTCTTGGAATGGTGAATCCTAGAGGTATACCATTAGTTAGTGGTTCCCTTTGGTTGCCTAAGTTATAAGTGTTCTTATTATCATTGTGAAAATAAAACATTTATGCTAATTCTTGCTTGGCTTCATGATTGAAAGGGAACACAAATTCCTTGTTCTTTGAATTCTCATCCTCAGCTAGGGGTGTCTCATAAGATTCTAACACCATGACATTAAACTAGATTGAAGTCACATTTGCATCTTGGGGATGCTAGTTTTGACTATTGTTATCATCATAATAATAATTATATCTACTATTTTGAGTGTATCCATTGGGTCCAAAAAAGTGTACCTTACCAAAATTGATGAGGTTGGGTGACTATTCTACTATTAGTTTGGCCTTGGAACCCTAGTCATTCTATCTTATACATTATGGTTGTTTCTACAATTGTTGTTATTGTAGGAACCATAATTTTTGTTACGATTTTGAGGATAGTTATTGTTGTTTTGAGAAGCAAATGGGCATTGGGAGTTTTGATTCTATCCTTGAGACAATTTCATCCTTGTCATCTCATTAGAGAGATGTGACATTTTTTTCTTCATGACTTCAAATTCAATGGCCATGCTATTGTTCTTAAGTTCCATTGGTGGAGTGATTGTTTGTTTTAAAAAGGGTCATCTTAGGGAGCTCATACCCTAGATATGTTACAACAATTGGTGGAGTACCAAAAAATTGCTATGTAGGACTAGTATTGTGTCATTGGTATTGAGGGATAGCCACTCATGGTTTTGCTAGATATGGTGCCATTACTCCTGCAATTCTTTTTGGCAAGGAGACTTCTATGCTTATCCCTCCATTGGGGTTAGCTTTCTTTATGAAGGTAACTACTTCTTGGAAGACCTTTTCAAAAGTGTCTATATTTTTCATGGGAAACCTTCTTAGAAAAATAATTGTGCTCTAACCCATGGAGTTAAGAGAAATTTGCATTGCAGTTGGCAACGAGATTGTATAAGGGGACTCCATATTTTTGTACATCATGTGGAAATGATGGTTAAACCTTGAAATAATTTAATGGGGGTCCCTCTTAATGGAAAGGAATTGTTGGTGCACCATAGTTGTGTTGGTGAAGGCCTTGAGTTGATCCAAGAGCATGCTCTTAATAGATGCCCAATCTATAACACATGATGGAGGTAAGTTCACATACTTATTAAATGTTGTTTCACCCAAATTATAAAGGAATAAATGAATGAGCACATCCTCATGATTAATTTTCTTTCTATTGCAAATTTCCTTGAAATTTTTGACATGGTCTTTCGCCATTTGTCTCTTCATAAACATACCTTGGGGAGAATTTGTTAGGATTTTTAGGAAGGTAGATTTAAAGTATGCTCTTATTTATTTTTACTTGCATAATTTAGTCATTATACTTTGTATGCATATAATTTTTTAACATCTCATAATGATAAATTTATAAAATTTCATCAAATTAATTGATTTTAGATGTTTTTGACAATTTTTTTAATTCATTATAGCATAATAAATTATTTCATTATATTGATGTCATAATGTTAAGTTATTTTAAAAAATTGATAACTACTTTGCATGGTTCTCCACATCTAAGTTTACAACACCATTTTATCATAATTGTAAGAAATTTAACAATTTACGCTAATATTATTTACAAAGGACTAAATTCTCTTTTATAACAACTACAAAATTTCGAACACCAATGATGGAGGGAGTGGGAGGCACTCAAACCCTAGGTTATATGAGATATGGGGAAGTTGATAGTGATGATAATGCGTTGTGTGCCAATGTGGTCCCTATGGAGGATTTTTCATTTTTGAAAGTTGTCTCTCCTTTCCTTATGTTGAGAAGGTATTGTTTAGGTTTTACTATTTTTAAAGGTTATTCCTCTATCTATGCATGTGGCTAGTGTTCTTTGGAGTTTTATATGGGAATGTCTCTTCCATGGTGATGGTTTTTTATTTGGAGACACTGCCCCTTCTTCTATACAAGTCTTCCCTTTTCTTGTGAGGGTTTAGCTACTTGTTGGATCATAAGTATTTTTTTAATAAACATTATTTTGTTGTGGAATCCCCTCTAGAATCTATATTCTATTTTGGGAAATCTCTCATTTGTACAAGACATGGATGATGGTGTTGGCTATTGGGATGGGGTTAATGATTATCGTATATGACTTGTTAGTCTCTCTTACAATGTGTTACTTTTGTGGACATTTTTTCTCTAGGATATTGGTGTTACGATTTGAGTAGGAGGGAGGTCATTTTTACTCCTTGTATTTTTGTGGGATGTTTTCTTATTTTGTACCTTCTTGTGGGTTTTTTTCTCCTCTTGGGTATATTCCCTATCCCCCTTTTTTCTACTATTGTAGTAGTTTCCAATGGTTAGAACCTATTATGTATATTTTTTACTATAATTCAAGATTTTTTGGGTCATTGTACATGGTTTGTTGAGGGATTTATTTGTGGACTTTGAGGTCTTTCAATTTTTGATGGAAGAGAACATCATTTTAGAGTTAAATTTCTATTGGCAATTATGAATGGCTTTGGATGTATGATGAGGGATAGTTACCTTTTGAGATAATAACTAGAGAGGGCTTTTCCTTTCTTTTTCTAACTTCTATGATGGTCTCTAACTTCCTTTCTTGGATTTCTTTTCGTCTTCTTAGGTCTTCTTGTACGCCGCTATCTTCTCTCATCCTCTTGAGCTGGGAAAAATAATTTTCTTTGATCTAGTTAAATGTTGAGGAAATCCTTTCAAAATATATTATTAGTTGACTATTGCCTTGGTTATATTGGTTACAGTGCAAGATATTTCTAGGTTGTTCCTTGGGTGTTTCCTATGGAATGAGACCTTTTTGTTAATAGAACCCTCTATGGGTTGTGCTTTCTTTGTTAGAAAATCCTTTCTTAGAATCTGAATTAAATGCCAAGGCTTGTATCTCAAACATTTTTGGAGGTTGTCTTCACTATTTTAAGTGAAAGGAGGGGAGATATGGTGATCTATATTGGTATCCTACACCAACTTGTAGAGAATGTTGAAGATGGGGTTTTGTGGTCCTAAACAAAGGCTTAACCTTTGTGTTGATGGAGATCCTTTGATGGAGGTTAATGAATTGCCTCTAATGGAGACCACCTCTTGGTTTATTTGTTTGGTTTACTATAGAGGTGGGAATATTTTGTTGGTATATTTTTCTCTCCTTTGTTGGAGCTAGGAGGATGTCTCTACTCATATCCATTTGATTAGAAATGGTGGGCCTTCCATTACCATGTCTATGTCTATAGTCATTGTAGTCCTATATAGATGGATGCAAATTTTTCATTTTAGGGGATGTTCTCACTTCAATGGTTGTGTCCTATTGAATCTAATTGAGGGATTGATTAAATGAAATTTTACTTTTACTCCAAAGGATCATATTGAGATGGAGTGTCTTGGTACCTACTCTCACTCCAAGAAATCCTATTGAGGTGGAAATTATTTGTGCAAGTTTGATGATGGTCTAGTTGTAGTGAGTATAGTTGTGGAATTCAAGTTTGAGACCCCATCCCTACTCTCAATAGTTGTTCAATCTCCTATAGAGGTGGAGATTGACAACTCTCCGCTTCCCTCTTTGAATTTCACATTTTGTGGTGGATATTGTTTGTCTACTAATTAAGGTCCTTTTTATTATTTTCTATTGAGGTGGTTACATTTTGGGGTTTTGAAATATCTTAAAGATGAAGGGTGTTGGCCCTCTCTTGGATTTTCCTAAGCATCTAGATTGTAGTGCTCAGGTTTGGTTGTTACTATGCCCCACATTCATGTTTGTGGTTGGTTTTATGTGTTATACATGACCATTTTGACATGTGTTTTGTTAATGACATGTTTGGCTAGTGTGTTTTAAGTGACATACTTGTATATAACACTTCTTGGATGTAATGCCTACCCCTAGTTGACCATTTCATGTCATATTGCTAGATTCTTTTAGGCCACTTTTATGATTAGCGATACTCGGTTACTAGATTTGATTAGATGTATTTCATATTCAGGTGATATATGTGTTGAGTTACTTAGTTATTTCAGGTGTTCATGATTATTTTGATAATGATATATGTATTTTCATTTAGTGATTTCAGTTATCTCATGATGATTAGTTAGATGAATGATTTATATGTGGTTTCTATGGATACTTACCCAATACTTGCATGTGTATGATGTACTTGTATGTTTTACTTTATGTTTGATATTCCTAATGTGGTTGAGGAAGGGAGCCATAGTCACCTTCTAGTCAAGATCTACATGATGCACCACTCCCTACCATTGTCTATTTAGTTTTGATTATGTGTATGCACATGCTTGGATTTTATACAGATTGTAGGTACCGAATATCAACTTTCCTGAATTTTCAGGATGAGCATATCCTATTGTAGTATCTCAATGGTAAAAGAGGGGAGATAATTCTTGAGTCCAAATCCTAACCCTAAGTCAATTGTCCTAGAAAGTAGGACAAGTATTTGAGTTGTTTACCCTTCTGAATTTGTCAAGTGACGTGAATTCATGATTTTGACCTTAGAGTTTGATTATGTTCTTTGTCTTTAGTTGAGTTGTTGTATTTAGTCTTGTGGGTTTGTTATGATTTTAGTTACAATTAAATCAATTAAAAGAGAATTTAATGATTAAATTTAGTGAAAATATCATAAAAAAATTCAATATTTAATTATATTTAATTAATTGAGAAAATTAATTAAAAAAAGAATTAAATTTAAAAGATTTAATTAAAGTTTAATTTTGATGTAATCACATTTATTTAATCTAATAATAATATATTTAAGAGTTTCATTTGTATAATAAACTCTAAATATTATTATGAGTTAAATTAAAAAATATTTTATTTAAAAACATCTTGTGAATTAATTAAAGAGAGAAAGAAATTGATTTAATAAAGCTATTTTAATTTAATTGCAAAAAGATTGCACATGAAAATTAAAATATAATAAAGTAATAAAGGAAAAAGGGTTTTCACATGATTGCACAATTGAAGCCCTAATTTGGGAAAAAACTCTTTATTAGGAAATTAGAGTTCATTTCTTCATACTGAGGTTTGAAGGAGCCAATATTTGAGTAGGGGGTTTTGAAAGAATAGGAAAGTTCTGGTGAGTTTTGTGCATTCAGTTGTTTAGCATCAGATCTAGGTAGGACCTCGTGGGTTTTGCATAATAATTCTTTCTTTGAAACATTTATCTTCTCTATGTCTATATAAAATTGTTTTCATAATTCAATTTGGTTGAAACCCTTGTTTGTGATTTTATTGTTCTTTATTTTCAGAAGCTTCTGTAAATGAATAGAGGAATTGAAACCCTTTTTTGAGAGAATTGATTTTTGTTATTAAATTGTTTGTGATTTAATTTGAAACCCTTGTTTTGTAAATTGGGTGATTAGTAATGTATTTTGTTAAAATTGGGATGTGGGTTTTGAAAAGAGAACCATATTTGATTTATAAGTTTTGATTATTTTATTCGGGTTGCTATATTAAGTTTATATTAGATATATATATAAAATTAACACATTAATTTATAATTACTGTGATAACTATAAAAAATATAATTAAAAATATATAAATTTTTAATTTTTTTGGGAGGGGCATGTGTTTTATTTGTTTTATATACAAAAATAAAATTAAAAATATATTTAGTGGTGGGTAGGGGCCACCACCCCCCACCCCCCTTCTCCTCCCTTTTTCCTTAAGTTGTGACTCTTCTTAGAGATTGCACATAATAGTACTGCTCTGGCAATAGCAGGTACTACTGACACAATAGCTTGTTGTGCGGGAACTTTGCCAATGAATTGTCGGTGTGCCTTACACACTTGTTTAATTTTTTTTGTACAATTAAATTAAATTTAGTTTAAATTATTAAATTATTAAATTTGTATTTAATTTAAATTAATTAAAATTAAATTTATTAAATTTCAATTAGTTAAATATAAAGTTATGATATTATTAAATTTTTAATATTAATTTATTATTATAGTAATGATGATTATTAATAAATTAAAACTATTTATTAATAGTTAATAATAATTATTTAATAGTTAAAATTAATTGTTTAATTTTGTTAATATGCATTTAAAATTATATTTTAAACAGTAAATTACAAGTTGTTTGGAAATAGGGTTTTAGTGTTAAATAAACCAAGTTTAATTAAACTATTTATTTTGAACCTAATGTTTGATTTATCTAAATGAACATGATGAACTTCTAGGGTTACATTGTTAAATGAAGTATGTAAAACTGGAACCTTGATTATATATTGAATCTTGTGTTTTAAAAATGAAGTGAACTATGAAAACAATGTTTAAAAACTCTAATGAGATGTATGTTGTGTCTCATGTTGGGTTTTGGGTTTGACTTAGAACTTTGACCAAATCAGGATGCTTACCAAATGCTTGGAGGTTATGTTCTATGATGATGTTATGTATATGATCTTTTATACCTAACCAAAGTGATGTGTCATGCATTTTCTATGATGAGATTTGATTGGTTATTTCTTATTGCTTTCTAGTTGCTTGTATAGAATTGAGGTGAATGGTGTGCTTTCCTGTTGTAACCTTTGAGTTTTTGATAAGTTATCTTTTGGATTCTTTCCAATTTCTTGTATAGAACTGAGGTGAATGGTGTGACTTTTTTGCTATAACCTTTGAGTCTTTAATCAATTACCTTTTGATGCTTTCCAGTTGCTTGTATAGGAATAAGATGATTATTGTGTTTTTTTTTTTGATACTTACTAGTTGCTTGTATAGGACTGAGGTGATTGTTGTGATTGGGTACTGGGTGCCTTCCAATTGCTTGCAAAGTACTGAGGTGTATACTACATTATATCTATAGGTGTTTTCTAGTTGCTTGTAAAGGGTAGATGTTAAAACTATGATTATATTATTTGTACTTTTTTATGAGCCTAGGGTTGGTAATCTATGTGTACATTGGGAAGTGGCTTGCAATGGAGGCCAGAGCCCAGAGTGGCTACTTGGGTAACCCATTGTAATTTTTTTTAATAAGTGATAACATTTCATTGAATGGATTTTTAAATGAATTAGTAAGAGTCATTTTTTTCCCTCGCCCATGCCTCAAGTGCTAGTATAGGCTAGTATAGGAGTAGAGAGGATGCTTGGTTGCAATCTTGCTTTGTTAGTATGCCTTATCTATACGAAATGATATAGGTGCCGCATAGAGACACTAGGGGGCCAGGGTCTAGAGAGGATGCTAGAGTAAACTTAGAGTTGGATCATGTGATGACACTTTCCCACTTACATAATAGATTTTCTACGTGTCTTTGTGGCCTCTGGGATTAGATGATACTTATGTCTTGGTACCCTTTGAGATAGTTTCCTTTTAGGTGTTTCCTTGAACCTAGATGTTGGTTATGACTTTTTTTTTGTTATTCATATGGAAGTTGAGACTCTCTCCTTAACATAGTGGGAGTGGGCCATTTAGGTTCAACGAGGTCAGGTGGTAGTGCCTTTTTCTTATATCATTGAGATCAGATAGCTGGATGTCCTTGTGTAGTTGTACCTTTCTTTTTGATCTTGTATTTCTATTGGATGATTACATTTTGTAGTACTCTACATGATTATTAGAGATCTTATGAGATGATGTATATCTGATGGAAACATAACCAAAGACCAGAATGAACACACAGGGAAAGGGAAATATTTTTATCAATGAAAAATTCCCTATGGGCTTACAACAGTATGATTCTAGAGAAAGAAATCTTCCACATAGTACCTTCTCTCTAACTCCACTAAGAACTGCCTTTACAATGCTATAAATGTTCTTAAATAGACTCCAATTCATTTAGCATTAGGAATACATTCTAGAATATGCTAGTTGGCATCCATTGCCAAAATAGAAGGTTCCAAAAGTCACGTTAGAAGTCAGTGTAAAATTAGAAGTATCTAGAAATGGTAGTCCAACTTCTGGGAGGCATAACTTCTAAACCAGGACTTCGATTGATGAACTGTTTACATTTTTGAAAAGATCTTGAAGCGCTCTATAGCCCAATAGAACAAATTTACTCATCCCCTATTTTTTAGCCTCATAAAAAGCCATTTAGTGCCCCATATCTGACTTTGAAGCGCTCTTAGGAGGTCTCTGGGAAACTTAAAATTGAAATAACTTTCTAACTGTAAAGTCTTTTGACCCGATTCTTTTTCTAGAGAGTTTAAATTACAAGTATAATCATCCCTCCAAATCAAACCCCCTAATTCATCATAAATTTGGCTTTATTACAAAATAACCCATTTTTTGCATTTACACATATCCCAAGGTTCTTAAAAACTCTAACCCAGAAAACTAATAGTGGAACTGTGAGAGTTGGAACCTTTATTTGACCCAAATGGGTATCTAGAAATAAAAACACATTAAATAGAAACTATCCCTAAGCATTTTTTTTTGGGTGATACAGGATTGCCCTTACACTATTGGATGCTCTTGCATCAGACACCCAGGGTGGATTGAAAAGTGACCTTGTCACTCTATGGTAGAGGAAAAACCAAATGGGAAACCTTCGCTACTGATATCCAAGTTGAGTCCTCTATTGGTCATCCTTTGCACTTCACCAGGTACTCTTCATACTATCTATTTCTGGTGCTCCTACCCACACGACTATCTAGAATCTCTTCTATCTCCTCCTTCTTAGAAGTAGGAATTGGACATGGCTCTAGCATCAACCCCTCATCTGCACCATCATCATGATATTCTATTAAGTTTGCAATGTTGAAGATAGGAGAAATGTGAATCCCATTTGGAAACTCCACCTCATATGCATTTCTTGAGTCATGTTTCTTCAAAATTTTGTAGGGGCCAAACTTTTTCATCTTTAGCTTGTTGTAAGTACCCACTAGAAACCATTCCTTTCGTAAGTGTATCATAACCATATCCCCTACTTGGAAATCCTTATGTCTCCTCCTTTGATTTTCCCTAGCTTTATATTTTTTATTCATCTTGGTGATGTGTGCATGGACCTCCTCATGTAGGCTCTTGATATGTTTAGCAAATTATTTTGCCTCAGCACTTGTCTTCTTCCCTTGCTCCATATTTCTCAATTCTGGTGTAGTCCTTGGACTACTTTCATACACAATTTGGAATGGTGATATACCAGTACTCCTATTTATAGAATTATTGTAAGCAAATTCTGCTTGTGGCAGAATCAAATCCCATCCCTTGGGCTTATCTCCCACTAAACACCTCAGAAAATTGCCCAAACTTTTATTTAACACTTCGATTTTTCCTTCAAACTATGGATGATGTGTAGAAATGAACCTTAATTCTATCCTCAACTTCTTCCATAAAGTCCTCTAGAAATACCCCACAAATTTAGTATCTTGATCAGAAACAATACTCTTTTGGAGACCATGTAGTCTCACCACCTCTTTGAAAAACAAATCTACAATATGTACAACATCACAAGTCTTGTGGCATGGGATGAAATGTTTCATCTTGGAGAACCTATCAACCACCACAAATACTGAGTCATTACCCCTTTGTTTCCTAGGCAATCCAATAACAAAATCAATAATTATGTCCTCCCAAGGCTTTGATGGAACAAGCAATGGATGATAAAGTCTAGTATTGTAACTAAATCCTTTGGTTTCTTGAAATACTTGACAACTTTGCACAAATTTCTTCACATCTTGTGACATTTGAGGCCAAAAATAATGTTCTCTAAGAATGGTGATGGTCTTATCTAGACCAAAGTGTCCTACCATTCCCCCACTGTGTTTCTCTTTGATTAAGTTTTCCCTCATGGAACTCCTTGGAATGCATAATTGACTGCACTTGAACAACATACCATCTTGAATCAAATAATCTAGCCACTTAGTTCTATCTATAGTAACAGGTTCTTTACAAGCCTTCCATGCTTCAACAAAATCAGGATCCTCAGGGTATAGATTCTTGAGTTCATCAAACCCAACCACTTCAACTTGCATTACTTCTAGCAATAATTGTCCCCTACTAAATGCATCTACAACCCTATTAGAGCTTCCACTTCTATGTTTCAACACAAATGTATAGCTCTGCATGAACTCTACCCACTTCAAATGTCTCTAGTTCAATTTACCTTGGCTATTTAGGTACTGTAATGCTTGGTGATCAGTATAGAAAAATTCTTTTGGCAATAAATAATGCCTCCATTTCTTTAAGGCCTGAACAATTTTATAAAACTCTTGATCATAAACAGAATATTTCTTCTTTGCATCATTCAAATTTTCACTAAAATATGCAATAGGCTTAACTTCTTGGCTCAATATAGCCCCAGCAGCACTGCCACTAGCATCACAATCTACTTGGAACACTTTACTAAAATTAGGAAGTGCCAACACAGGTTGTTCTATCACTTTCTTCTTCAATAATTCAAAACTCCTTACAACTGATGTAGTCCACTTGAACTCTTTCATATCCCCCCGCATTGTTTCAGTCATGAGTGCACATATGCCACTAAAATTCTTAATGAACTTCTTGTAAAAACTAACTAGACCGTGAAATAATCTCACCTCAGTCACAAACCTTGGAGTAGGCCATTCCAAGATGGCCTTTAACTTCTCTAGATCCATTTTGAAATCTTCAAATGATACAACATACCCCAAGTAGACCAACTCTTTTTTTACAAAGCTACATTTCTTCAAATTAATCAACATTTTCTCTTCCCTCAACCTTTCAAGGGCACTAAAAATGTGCAATAAAAGTTCATCCAAAATCTTACTAAAAATTAAAATATCATCTGAATAGACAATAACAAATTTTCCCAAGAATTTCTTTAGTATCTCATTCATAAGCCACATGAAGGTGCTTGGTGCATTGGTCAGTCCAAAGGGCATGACTAACCACTCATATAGACCCTCCTTGGTCTTGAATGTAGTCTTCCACTCATCTCCCTCTTGTATCCATATCTGATGATAGCCACTCTTGAGATCTATCTTTGTGAAGTATTTAGCTCCACTCAAATAGTCCATAATATCATCCATTCTTGGCAAAGGAAACTGATACTTGATGGTTATTTTGTTTATAGCAAAAGAGTCTATGCACATTCTCCACTCTCCATTCTTCTTTGGTGCTAGTACTATAGGTATTGCACATGGACTCAGGCTCTCTCGAATCAAACCTTTCCTCAATAGCTCCTGAACTTGTCTGTTTAGCTCCTTAGTTTCAATAAGAGTCATCCTACGAGCAGCCTTATTAGGCAAACTAGCTCCAGGGATTAAATCTATCTGATGACTAATTTGCCTTACTAGTGGTAACCCTTCTAGAACATTATTAGAGATGACATCTTCATACTCACTTAATAGGCCTAAAACTTTAGGTGGAATTTCACTACTACCTTCCTTATCTCTTCTAGGAATCAAAGAATAATACATATGCTGATGTTTCATACCATCCAAAAATTTTCTTCCATCAACAAGACATATCCTAGCACTACTGCATACCTTTTCACCTTCCTTTATCAAGGGCTTCAGTTTGTGGTGAACTCCATCCTTTGTCAGAGAGTATGTATTTGCATGATCATCATGTACAACATGTCTATCAAATTGCCACAGTCTTCCCAACAATAAATGGAAGACATCCATTGGAATAATGTCATAGAGAACTTCATCATGGTAACTCCCAATTTTGAACTTCACCAAACACTGTTCACTAATGATCATCATTCACCCAAGCAATCTGATAGGGTTGGGGGTGTTTCTCCCTCTTAAGCTTTAGCTTAGAGACCATCTCAGACACCAAGTTGTCAGTGCTACCACCATCAACAGTCACATCACACCACTTAGCCTCACACTTGCACCTAGTACGAAACAAACTCCTCCTTTTTCTAGGTTCAGTCCAGCTGCTTAGTAAGACCCTTTAATTTACGAGAACCTATCCTCTTTCTACATCCTTAGAATGTAATGACTACATCTTTGTCCACATGAGTAACCCTTGCTTGACCATAAGCTCTCCTATCTATCCTTCCTTGTCATCGAGGGCATTCAAATGCACAATGACCTTCTTCATTGCAATGAAAACAAGTACCCTAGAAGCCTCCTCTTTCTTAACATTTTCCACGTCCTCTACCTCTTCCTCTCTAATCTCCAAAGTTTTGATCATTGGAGCAGTTGAAACCCTTGTTCCTCTCGTTCTCGCTAGTACCCACATCTTCATTTTTCTTCTGGGTCTCATTTCAGCCTCTAAATGACCTACCATCACCCCTTCCTTCTTGACCGCCCCCTCTTTTCCTTCAATCAAATTTTTTGTTTAGCTTCTCTTCAACTCGTAGAGCAAACTAGTATGCCTCTTCAATGCTAGTCATTCTAACCAAACTTAACTCCTCCTGAATGCTAGGTCATAACCTACTGAGGTAATAGGCAACCTTCTCCTTATTAGCTTCTACATGCCCTACCCTAATAAGAAGTCAATAAAATTCCTCTGTATATTCTTGGATAGATTTTCTTTCTTGCTTTAACCCTTGCATTTTCTTAAACAAATCATGCTCATAATCAACTGGAATGAATTGCTTCTTTAGTTTGTCCACCATGCGATCCCACCTTGTGATTTTCTCTTTTCCTCTTCTATTCCTTTTTAACTAAACCTCTTGCCACTAGATTTTGGCATGGACTTTCATTTTGGCCTTCACAAATTTAACCCTCTCTAGGTATCTGATATCCTCATACTCAAAATACTCCTCTAGTTCATTGATCCAATTGATCAACTCATCCGAGTTTAGGGTTCTCAAAACATACCCACATCAATTTTAGGTCTTTTCCAAGCTTAGAAATGGCCCTAAAAAGCCTCTCCTCTACCTAATTTAGGACTTCCTCTTCACCTTCCCCTTCCTGTCCAATATTTTTTCTTCTTCATTTTCTTCCTCACTTTTGTTGCCTGTGACAACATTAAGCCCTTTGCAGATCTCCTCCTGCAATGCTTGAACTTGTCTTTGGAGGGCTCTAACCTTAGGAGTAACAACTCTAACCCTTCCACCTCTCTCCCTTCATGGAGGCATCTTATTGTCTCAAACCCACAACCACATAGTCCTGGTGCAAACTACCTCATAGTCAGTGCTCTATCTACATACTCAAGAAAACTTTCTTTGATACCACTTGATGGAGACACAACCAAAGACCAAAATGAACACACATGAAAAGAGAAATATTATTATCAATAAAAAATGCCCTATGGGCTTACAACAGTATGATTCTGGAGAAAGAAATCTTCCACACTGTACCTCCTCTCTAACTCCACTAGAACTACCTTTAAAATGCCAGAGATATTCTTAAATAGACCCCAATTCATTTAGGGTTAGGAATACATTCTAGAATATGCTAGTTGGAATCCACTACCAAAATAGAATGTTCCAAAAGTCATGTTAGAAGTTAGTGTAAAATTAGAAGAATCCATAAACGGTAGTCCAACTTTCGGGACGTATAACTTTCGAACCGGGACTCCGATTGACGAACCATTTACATTTTTGAAAAGCTCTTTAAGCACTCTATAGCCCTATGAACCAGCTTCACTCATTCTCCAATTTTTTTCCCTATACAAGGCTATTTAGTGCCCCATATCTGACTTTGAAGCACTCTTAGGAGGTCTCCAAAAAACTTAAAACTGCAATAACTTTCTAACTGTAAAGTCTTTTGACCTGATTCTTTTTTTGGACTATCTTAAATTACAAGTATAATCATCCATCCAAATTACACCATCTAATTCATCATAATTTTGTCTCTATTACAAAATAAACCATTTTTCTACATTTACACATATTGCAAGGTGCTTAAAAACTCTAACCCAAAAAACTAATAGTGGAACTGTGAGAGTTGGAACCTTTATTTGACCCAAATGGGTATCTAGAAATAAAAAAAATTTAGATAGAAACTATCACTAAGCATTTTTTTTGAGGTGATATAAGATTGCCCTTACACCACTGGATGCTCCTGCATTAATATCATTTAAGCTTTTCATACCCCGTGACTTGTACATTACATGATTAAACATTTTGATTATGCCAAGTGGCATCCTATGTAGTTGTATATCATTGAATTGGGTTTGTCCTTGTAGTTATTCTTTGATGGTGGATTTGTTATGTATTAGATTTAGTATTAATTAAACTTCAATGTGATTCAATTTCATGGGACCTTTAAGAGATGTAATATGTTCATGATAGTTTTATGTATGTGATTAATGTTTCCACTATATTATATTTGTTGTTGTTAAGTTATTATCTTGAGAAAAAAATTGTTTGAAAAACTTACTGAATCTTTACGTTAATTTCTTCTAGGTTCCCTAGCGGAGCATTACATCTGGTATTAGAGCTTGAGTTTCTACATTGATAGCTCTAGATATATTGGAACACCACTAGTTGTCATCTAGTTATAGTAAAATGAAACTTAAACAGTGTTATGCATCTTTTGCAAGTTGAAATCTTGAAAACTTTAGACTTGATTTCTTGAAACATAGAAAAAGGAAAAAATTGAATAACTCCTGAGTTGGATTTCAGATATATTTTCTTATGATTATGCTTTAAGGTAGTATGCCTTTGTTGACTTGTGGGCATTTTATTTGTTCTTGCTTGGTTGTTTGTAGTGGAGTCTTATCCTCCTACACAGGGAAAGGGTTCAATGGGACCCATACAGTGAGTGCTAGAGTTTTTTTTTAATGTTTCTTGTAGGCTTCCATGAGTAATCCTAAGTCTAGGGGGTATGGATGAAATGCCTACCCCTAGTTGACCTTTTTCATGTCATATTGCTAGATTCTTTTGGGCCAGTTTTATGATTAGCGGTACTTGGTTATCGAATTTGATCAAATGTATTTCATATTCAGTTGATATATGTGTTGAGTTACTTAGTTATTTCACATGTTAATGATTATTTCAATAATGATATATGTATGTTAATTTAGTGATTTTAGTTATCTCATGATGATTAGTTAGATGAATGATTTATATGTAGTTTTTATGGATACTTACCTCATACTTGCACATGTATGATGTACTTGTCTGTTTTACTTTATGTTTGAAGTTCCTGATGTGGTTGAGGGAGGGAGTTGTAGTCACTTGCTAATCACGATCTACATGATGCACTGCTCTCCACCACTGTCTATTTAGTTTAGATTATATGTGTATGTACATGCTCATATTTTATGCAGATTGCAGGTACTGGGTAATGACTTTCTAGAATTGCTAGGTGAGCGTACCCTATCACAATATCTTAATGGTAAAAGAGGGGAGATAATTCTTGAGTCAAAATCCTAATCGTAAGCCAATTGTCGTAGAAAGTAGGACAAGTATTTGAGTTGTTTGCTCTTCCGAATTTGTCAAGTGATGTGAATTCGTGATTTTGATTATGTTCTTTGTCTTTAGTTAAGTTTTCGTATTTAGTCTTGTGGGTCTGTTGCAATTTTCAATTATAATTAAATCAAATTAAAAGAGTATTTAATGATTTAATTTAGTGAAAATGTCATAAAGAAAATTTAATATTTAATTAATTGAGAAAGTTAATCAAATAAAATAATTAAATTAAAAGATTTAATTAAAGTCTAATTTTGATGTAATCATATTAATTTAATTTAATAATAATATATTTAGGAGTTTTGATTTTATTATAAAATGTAAATATTATTATTAGTTAAATTAATAAATATTTTATTTAAAAATGTCTCATAAATTAATTAAAGAGAGAAAGAAATTGATTTAATAAAGACAATTTAATTTAATTGCAAAAATGTTGCACATGAAAATTAGAATATAATAAAGTAACAAAGGAAAAGGGTTTTCATGTGATTATACAATCCCTAATTTGGGAAAAAACTATTTATTAGGAAATTAGAGTTCATTTCTCCATATCGAGGTTTGCAGGAGCCAATTTTCGAGAAGGGGGTTTCAAAAGAAAATGAATTTTCTTGCAAGTTCTATGTATTCAATTTTTCAGCATCAGATCTAGGTAGGATCTTGTGAGTTTTTCACATTAGTTCCTTCATTGAAACGTCTATCTTCTCTGTGTCTAAATAATTTTTTTTTCCCAGAGTTCAATTAGGTTGAAACCCTTGTTTGTGATATTGCTATCAAGATTTAGCTGTGTGATTTTTGAGTCAAACTCATTGACCCATGTTTCATGAGTAGTGATTCAACATGAATCCATCTCTCATGAGAATAAATGGAACACTTAGCACTCATTGGATCTAGGTGATGCTCATAGGGGTGAAGCACTGGGACTTCCTGGGAGGTCACCCATCCCAATACTACTCCAGCCTAAGCGCGCTTAACTATAGAGTTTCCTCCATGGTTAAACCCAAAGCTTGCAACCCCATTTACAAAACCTTCACCAAGTGTTGTGCCTTATGAACCATTCATTTAGAAAGCCCCTTAAGCTCATCAATTGATAAGTAGGAGATAATTTCCACAGCAAGTCAAATTGTGATATTGCTATCAGGATTTAACCGTGTGATTTTTGAGTCAAACTCATTGACCCATGTTTCATGAGTAGTGATTCAACATGAATCCATCTCTCATGAGAATAAATGGAACACTTAGCACTCATTGGATTTAGGTGATGCTCACAGGGGTGAAGCACTGTGACTTCCCAGGAGGTCACCCATCCCAGTACTACTTTAGCCCAAGCACGCTTAACTATAGAGTTTCCTCCATGGTTAAACCAAAAGCTTGCAACCCCATTTGCAAAACCTTCACCAAGTGTTGTGCCTTATGAACCATTCATTTAGAAAGCCCCTTAAGCTCATCAATTGATAAGTAGGAGATAATTTCCACAGCAAGTCAAATTGAGATATTGCTATCAGGATTTAACCGTGTGATTTTTGAGTCAAACTCATTGACCCATGTTTCATGAGTAGTGATTCAACATGAATCCATCTCTCATGAGAATAAATGGAACACTTAGCACTCATTGGATCTAGGTGATGCTCATAGGGGTGAAGCACCAAGACTTCCCGGGAGGTCACCCATCCCAGTACTACTCCAACCTAAGTGCACTTAACTATAGAGTTTCCTCCATGGTTAAACCCAAATCTTGCAACCCCATTTGCAAAACCTTCACCAAGTGTTGTGCCTTATGAACCATTCATTTAGAAAGCCCCTTAAGCATCAATTGATAAGTTGGAGATAATTTCCACAACAAGTCAAATTGTGATATTGCTATCTTTGAATGTCAATGTATTTGTGATTGGCCATAACCCAGAAGGCCTTCCAGTTGGGCATGTATGAAGACATTTTGATGAATCAATAAAAGTATTTCTCTCTTCTTCCTCCTTTGGTTGATGTTCCTTATGTTTGCTTCCATTGTGTTCACTCTTGCAGGGTGGTTTGGATAGCTAGGTGAGCCTTTGGCCCTAGTTATTCACCCTTTGCTTGCATCAATAGGAATGAGGTGATTATTGTGATTGATTTATAGGTGCTTTGTAGTTGCTTGTAAAGGACTGAGGTGAATACTATGTTTTATCTATAAGTATTTTTTAGTTGCTTGTAAAGGGCTAAGGTTAAAACTGTGATTCTATGATTTGTACTTTGTTATGAGCCTAGGGTAGGTAATCTATGTGTACATTGGGAAGTGGCTTGCCATGGAGGCTGGAGCCCAGAGTGGCTTCTTGGATAATCCATTGTGAGTTTTTTTAATAAGTGATAATATTTCATTAACTAGGTTTTAAAATAAATTAATAAGGCTCATTATTTTTCCTCACCCATGCCTCGAGTGCTAGTATAGTCTAGGATGGGAGTAGAGAGAATGCTTGGTTGTGACCTTACTTTGTCAGTATGCCTTGACTATACGAAAGGATACATGTGCCACATAGAGGCACTAGGGGGCTGAATCCAAAGAGGCTGCCAGGGTAACCTTAGAGTTGGCTCATGTGATGACACTTTACCAATTACATAGTAGATTTCCTAAGTGTCTTTGTTCCCTTTGGGATTAGATGATACTTGTGTCTTGGTACCCTTTGAGATAGTTTTACTTTACTTGTGTTTTTTTATTCATATGCAACTTGAGACTATCTCCTTAGCATGACAGAAGTGGGCCATTTAGGTCCTAGGAGGTCAGGTTGTAAATCATTTTTCTTATACCATTGAGATCTGACAATTGGATGCCGATGCTAGATGTCCTTGTGTAGTTGTACCTTTCTTTATGATCTTTTATTTCTTTTAGATGATTACACTATGTAGTATTGTACTTTATTATCAGAGATCTTATGTGATAACATATTTTATTCATGATGTATATCCTTTGGGGTTTTCATACCCTGTGACTTGTACAATGGATGATTAAGAATTCTAGTTATGTCAAGTGACATCCTATGTAATTGTATATTATTGAATTGGAATTATTCTTATAGTTATTCTTTGATGGTGGATTTGTTATGTATTGGATTTAGTATTAATTAGACTTAAATGTGATTCACCATCATGGGACATTTAAGAGATGTAATCTGTTTATGATAGTTTTATGTATGTGATTAATGCTTCCGCTATATTATATCTATTGTTGTTTAGTTATTATCTTCAAAAAAAATGTTTGACAAACTTAGTGAAACTTTAGGTTAATTTCTTTTGGCTTCCCTAGTGGGGTGTTACATATGGTATCAGAGCCTAAGTTTCTACATTGGGAGCTATGGGTATATTATAATGCCACTAGTTGTCATCTAGTTAAACTAAAATGAAACTTAAACAATGTTATGTATCTTTTGTAACTTGAACACTTGAAAACTTCAGACTTGATTTCTTGAAACATAAAAAAAGGCAAAACTTGTATAACTCTTGAGTTGGATTTCAAACATATTTTCTTACAATTGTGCTTTAAGGTAGTATCCCTTGTTGACTTGTGGGTATTTTTTTGTTCTTTCTTGGGTGTTTGCAGTGGAGTCTTATCCTCTTATGGGAAAAGGGTTCAATGGTACCTATACATTGTGTGCTAGAGTTTTTATCTTTCTTGTAGACTTCTAGGAGTAAGCCTTAGTCTAGGAGGGTGGATGTAATGCCTACCCCCAGTTGACATTTTCATGTCATATTCTCTGATTCTTTTAGGCTAGTTTTATGATTAGTAGTACTTGGTTACTAGATTTGATTAGATCTATTTCATATTTAGTTGATATATGTGTTGAGTTGCTTAGTTATTTCATGGGTTCGTGATTATTTTGATAATGATATATGTATGTTCATTTAGTAATTTTAGTTATCTTATAATGATTAGTTAGATGAATGATTTATATGCAGTTTCTATGGATACTTACCCCATATTTGCATGTGTGTGGTGTACTTGTATGTTTTACTTTATGTTTGATGTTCCTGATGTGGTTGAGGGAGGGATTTGTAGTCACTTGCTAGTCAGGATCTACATGATGCGCCACTCCCCACCATTGTCTATTTAGGTTAGATTATATGTGTATGTACATGCTCAAATTTTATGCAGATTGTAGGTACCAGGTATCAACTTCCTTGAATTGCCAGGATAAGCGTACCTTATCGAAGTATCTCAATGGTAAAAGAGGGGAGATGATTCTTGAGAGAAAATCCTAACCCTAAGCCAATTGTCCCAGAAAGTAGGATAAGTATCTGAGTTATTTACCCTTTCGAATTCGTCAAGTGATGTGAATTTGTGATTTTGACTGTGGAGTTTGATTATGTTCTTTATCTTCAGTTAAGTTGTCGTATTTAGTCTTGTGAGGCTGTTGTGATTTCATTTATACTTAAATCAAATTAAAAGAGTATTTAATGATTTAATTTGGTGAAAATGTCATAAAGAAGATTTAATATTTAATTATATCTAGTTAATTGAGAAAGTCATTAAATAAAATAATTAAATTTAAGAGATTTAATTAAAGTCTAATTTTGACGTAATCATATTTATTTAATTTAATAATAATATATTTAGGACTTTCATTTTTATAATAAAATTTAAATATTATTATTAGTTAAATTAATAAATATTTTATTTAAAAACATCTCGTGAATTAATTAAAGAGAGAAAGAAATTGGTTTAATAAAGATATTTTAAATTAATTGCAAAAAGGTTGCACATGAAAATTAAAATATAATAAAGTAATAAAGGAAAAAGGGGTTTGCATGATTGCACAATCAAAGCCCTAATTTGTGGAAAAACTCTTTATTAAGAAATTAGAGCTCATTTCTCCATACCGAGGTTTGGAGGAGCCAATTTCTTAGAAGGGGGTTTCGAAAGAAAAGGAAAGTTCTTGTGAGTTCTGTACATTCAATTGTTCAGCATAAGATCTAGATAGGATCTCATTAGTTTTGCATAGTAAAATCCCTCATTAAAACATCTATCTTCTCCATGTCTGAGTAAAATTGTTTTCAGAATTTAATTGGGTAGAAACCCTTGTTTGTGTTTTTATTATTCTTCATTTTGAAAAACATCTATAAATGAATGGAGGAATTGAAACCCTTATTTGAGAAAATTGGTTTCCGTTATTAAATTATTTGTGATTGAATTTGAAACCCTTGTTTGATAAATTGTGTAATTAGTAATGGGTTTTGTTAAAATTGGGATGTGAGTTTTGAAAAGAAAACCATATTTGTTTTACAAGTTTTGATTATTTTATTCGAGTTTCTATATCAAATTTATATTGGAATAAATAAATAAATAAATAAATAAATAAATAAATAAATAAATAAATAAATAAATATATATATATATATATATATATATATATATATATATATATATATATATATATATATATATATATATATATATATATATATATATATATATATATATATATATATATATATATATATATATATATAGTTACCATAGTAATTTATAATTACAGTGATTACTATAAAAAAATATGGTTAAAAATAAATAATTTTTTAAAAATTGTGGGAGGGGCACGTGTTTTGTTTTTTTAATGTAAAAAATAAAAAAAAATTATTTAGTGTTGGGCGAGGCTCACCATCCCTTCCACCCCCCTTCTCCTCCCTTTTTTCTTAAGTCACGACTCTCCTTGGAGACTGCACACAGTAGTACTACTGTGGTAGTAGTAGTTACTATTGATGCAGTACCCTGCTGCTACAACAGCTTTGCCAATGAATGGTCGACCAACCTTAAATGCTTATTTAATTTTGTTGTTTTTTTAAAATTTAATTTTAAATTATTAAATTATTAAATTTGGTTTGTGTTTAATTTAAATTAATTATTATTAAATTCATTAAATTTAAATTAGTTAACTTCAAAGTTATGGTATTATTAATTTGTTAATATTATTTTATTATTATAGTAATGATGATTATTAATAAATTAAAACTATTTATTAATAGTTAATAATTATTATTTGAATAGTTAAAATTAATTGTTTAATTTTGTTAATATGCATTTAAAACTATATTTTAGATAGCAAAATTACAAGTTATTTGGAAATGGGGTTTTAGTGTTAAATCAACCAGGTTTAATTAAACTATTTATTTTGAACCTAATGTTTGATTTATCGAAATGAACATGATGAACTTCTAGGGTTACATTATTAAATGAAGTATGTAAACTAGAACCTTGATTGTATATTGAATCTTGTGTTTTAAAAATGAATTGAATTATGAAAACAATGTTTAAAAACTCTGGTTAGATGCGTGTTGTGTTTCATGTTGGGTTTCGGGTTTGACTTAGTACTTTGACCAAATCAAGATGTTTACTAGAGGCTTGGGGGTTATGTTCTATGATGATGTTATGAGTACAATCTTTTATACCTAACCACGGTGATGTGTCACATGTTTTCTATGATGAAATTTAATCTGTTATTTGTTATTGCTTTCTAGTTGCTTGTATAGAACTGAGGTGAATGGTTTGTTTTCCTAATGTACCCTTTGAGTTTTTGATCAGTTGTCTTTTGGACGCTTTCCTATTTCTTGTATAGATCTGAGGTGAATGGTGTGACTTTTTTGGTTTAACCTTTGAGTCTTCGATTAATTATCTTTTGATGCTTTCTAATTGCTTGTATAAGACTGAGGTGATTATTTTGATTAGTTTTTAGGTGCTTTCTAGTTGCTTGTAAAGGACTGAGGTGAATACTATGTTTTATCTATAGATCTTTTTTAGCCACTTGTAAAGGGCTGAGGTTAAAACTGCGATTCTATGATTTGCACTTTGTTATGAGCCTAGGGTAGGTAATCTATGTATACATTGGGAAGTGGCTTGCAATTGAGGCCAGAGTCTAGAGTGGCTACCTGGGTAACCCATTGTAAGTTGTTTTAATAAGTGATAAAATTTCATTAAATGAGTTTTAAAATTAATTAATAAGAGTCATTATTTTTCCTCACCCATGCCTCAAGTGCTAGTATAGGCTAGGATGGGAGTAGAGAGGATGCTTGGTTGCAACCTTCCTTCATTAGTATGCCTTATCTATACAAAAGGACACTAGTGCCACATAAAGACACTAGAGGGCCGGAGTCCAGAGAGGCTGTCAGAGTAACCTTAGAGATGGCTCATGCAATGACACTTGCCTACTTACATAGTAGATTTCCTAAGTGTCTTTGTTGCCTCCAGGATTAGATGATACTTGTGTCTTGCTACCCTTTGAAATAGTTTTCTTTTAGGTGTTTCCTTGAACCTAGATGTTGGTTATGACTTGTTTTTTGTTATTCATATGGGACTTGAGACTATTTCCTTAGCATAGTGGGAGTGGGCCATTTAGGTTCCATGAGGTCGGATGGTAGTGCATTTTTCTTATACCATTGAGATTTGACAGTTGGATGTCCTTTTGAAGTTGTACCTTTCTTTCTGATCTTGTATTTCTATTGGATGATTACATTCTGTAGTACTGTACATGATTATTAGAGATCTTATGAGATGATGTATATCATTTGAGCTTTTCATACCCTGTGACTTGTACAATGGATGATTAAGCATTTTAATTATGTCAATTGGCATCCTATGTTATTGTATATTATTGAATTGAATTGTACTTTTAGTTATTCTTTGATGGTGGATTTGTTATGTATTAGATTTAGTATTAATTAGACTTAAATGTGATTCACCATCATGGGACCTTTAAGAGATGTAATTTGTTTATGATAGTTTTATGTATGTGATTAATACTTCCGCTATATTATATCTGTTGTTGTTAAGTTATTATCTTCAAAAAAAATGTTTGACAAAGTTAGTGAAACTTTAGGTTAATTTCTTTTGGATTTCCTGGCGGGGCGTTACATTGGACATTTGTTTCTTAGGGCCAACATCCTAGTATTAGTGCTTTGAATATCAAAAACAACTTACCCTACTATTCTCATAAGTTAGAAATATAGGTAATTCTACTCATATTATAAAAATTAAATAGAAAAGATTAAATGATATTTTAAATTTCAACAATAATTTTAGAAATATAGGTAATTCTACTCATATTATAAAAATTAAATAGAAAAGATTAAATGATATTTTAAATTTCAACAATAATTTGATAAATATAATTTTTAATTTTTTAATTTATCTAACAAATCTTTATAATATATAACCACGATAATGAAAATTTTGAAACAATAAAATGTCGAAACAAAAATAATATTAAACTTATCTAAATTTACTAGATATTTAATAATAATATTTCATAATGGAAAATTAAGATTTACACTTGTTTGTTTTTAATTATATGTAGCTATTACCATAATCACTAGACCTTTCATGTGTGATTTGTAGATAAATATTTAATAACAACCTTATATTAAAATATATCACCATTTTGAAGAAGTCTTCACTCATAATTTAAAAAAAACAAAAACAATTACTTTGTGTAGGAGCCGAATGAAAGCATAATTATAACCACCGGTTGCCAAATTCAAAACTATCCTCCAAGTCTTATCTCGTGATAGATTTGATGTAAGGTTAAATTTCAAGAATGGTGAATGGTGTAGTAACATTGACTTGAAATTAAAGACATAATGGGTCCACGAAGACAATGCAGTCTGCATAAAAATGTGGGAACATAATCATTCGTTCGTTCTTTTAATTTAGGTGCTTACCGTGATGTAAGGCTACACAAAATTCTTAATTGACGGCCAATCTAAAGGATAATGAATAATAATAATAATGCTTTGGGTGCTTTTTATAATAATTATTATTAACGTTAAAAGGGTCAAACTGAAAGGGTCCCATGGAGGATTCCCAAATTAGATAAATATTATTAGAATGTCAAAGGTCTTGCACGAGCTGTAAAACCATTACATCCTTAGAAAACTAAACCTACCATAGAAGACAAAATTCTAAGAGATGGGAGGCAACACTAAAGTTAGTGCATTCCGTATAGTTTTCTTGGTAGGTGATGACTATGACTTTCCTTTTAGTTTTGAAGGTTAAATATCTCAAATTTTCTTTAATTAATTATAATTTAGATTATAAATTTAAGTTTTAGTTGTTGTCATTTTTAAATTATTTTAATATTTGAAAAACAATGTAAATTATGAAATAGACAATAGTAGTTTGAAGGGAATTTTGAGAAAATAGAGAATGATTATATAATATATAATACAAACAATTTCATAAGGTATAAGTTATTGAAGTGAATCATGAACAAAAGTCAGAAATACAATATATTGTGAAGATAATGACTGTGCATACACATAAGAGACAAATTCTAAACTGGAACCACTTTTATGCAAAATTTGGATAAGAGGTTGGAGTCCTTTTAGAACACTAAAATTCTAATTGTTAATGAGCTAGAGAACTTGACGTTGGATGCATTGGATTTGATGTCATCTTTAATCTCTTCTTGGAGTCTGCCTCCGGTTGAGAAAAAAGAGATGTAAGACAATAAAAGATGTCAAAGTACAGTTTTAGAAATGCAAGTTCCTAAGGATCATAGGACTTATTGAAGACTATTTCACACATAACTCTCCAACAATGCAATCAAATTGTTTGATGAGCTCCTTCAGCAATAACATTGATTTGAAGTCCAATTCCAAGTAAGGCTTCTTTCCAGTTAAGATTATGACAAAAGGTAGCACACAAATTTAGTGAAACACAAAATTCCACAACTTCTTGACAAAATGGCAACCCCAAAAAATGTATCTCATATCTTCATGTTTACAGAAATAGGACAATTGATGGGTTGAAACATAATACATTTCAACTTGCCACCAATTGGCAAGTTGTAATGTAGCACTTTCCAAGCCATTACTTGTGCTTTTGTATTAATTTTTGACTTCTAGGTGTGGGTAGAGAGTTTAGTCCAATATTTCTAACTAAATTTGCAATTCTATTTATTGTTCGGATGAATTTTTTATGGAAAATTAGGAAGTAGATGCAAAAAAAAAAAATCAAGGGGAAAAAAAGAAAGGATATGTAGAAAACCATAACAAGTCTTTGAAGAAGTTGCATTGAATCAGGGCACAAAGCTTAATAGATAGTTCCAATGACACCGAAGACTCAACAAAGATAAGAAAATATGTATACTTGTTCAAATTAGATCTAGATCTAATAATGTCCCACATCAGCCAGGTAAGAGTGATGAAATCCCAATGATCCCCCACCTTATTGATGCCTTTTTTGAACAAACAACAAGGTAATTTAGGAAATCTAAGAGACAAAGGATAGTCATGATACAAAATATGTTTGTTCACCAAATGGAAGAGGTGGAAAAAATGAGACCATGCAGAAGAGAAGCATCTCTACATCTTAAAGGACGATAAATTGTTTACCACACTTTCTAGATTGACTATAGAGAAGGCGAGTCCTTAATAGAGAAGAAAGGAGCATGGAGAATCTTGTCTAACTAGCTCACAAATTGTCATTTTCCTTTAACAATGGAAAGTTCCTCTTTAAGTTGAAGTTGATATTTATTTTATTACAAGAAAAATATTAAGGAGGATCTATTTTATTAAAATTGTTTAGAGGTAATGACTTTTTCTCTTATTTATTGTATTTTTGAAGGTTTGATTTTTTTAAATTGTTGAATAAAGTAAGGAAAAAAACACATAATAAAAGGGAAACATATTATTGCAAAAGTAGGATCAATAAAACAACACGTGAATTTAAACAAAGTTGATATAAGGTATGCCAATTAGATCAATATAAGAATCATGACAATTACATACACTATTAAGCCTAATCATAAACATTGTTGAAGCAATATACAAATAAGATTACAAGAAGTATCTAATAGTAAAACAACTAAATTAGAGCTTACAAAAAGTAATCATATCTTGAATTTTATCATTTAATGAACCATGGTGGATGGTATAATTAAAAACACACATAATTACTCTCACTAATTAGGTTCAAAAAATTGAGTAACAAGATTTTGGTTAGCAACATTTTATTATTTTATATCTTTAAAGGCTACTATTATCGAATTGAATAATGAGTTCTCTAACAAATATTTTTATTTTTTATATGAATCTTTGAGTAATTTGATATAGGTGACTTTTATTAAGATTTGATTCAGGTTTATAATCTAATAAAAAACAAATGACATTGTAGTAAGAGAAAAGTACATATTTTAAATGTTTGTGTAATTAAAGTAGTTCACCTAGGTTATTTCTCATCTAGGTCCTAATTACATTTTACAGGCTCAATTGCATAATTGCATAGGGGTAGTTGGGTCATTTCCAGTTTATGTGGACACATCATGTTATTATTTTATAAATCCACTTATACTGAATTTAATCTTCCACTTTAGTTGGGTGGTTCTATCCCTTTATCACCCTCCACCTTTGTTGCTCATGTTGCACAAATGTTATTATACACTAGAGGAGGATCCAACTTTGATAGACATGTGATTCCACCTTGAGCAGGTGATAAATTTCTCTAGATTATCATGTAACGAGACTATGACACTTATCATTGTCTCGATAATTCCTTCATTTGAACATTGGCTATATAACCAAGGGGTCTCCTAAACAATATTTATCCAATCTAGTTGAATTCAACTTTATTCTAGTTGATTTAATACATTGTATTTGATTATATTACATTATTGGTGCGAATACAATTTATTTGTGTCATATTCATTCTCTCTTTCTATTGTACTTTGCATGGCCTCTTGAACTTAGGTGGCTACCTTTATAGTCAAATGTTACATTAATTTTTTCTTTAAATGATATTAATTGTGTTTACTATTTTAAGATATTTTTGGTATACACTAGCTCAAGAATTAACTAAGAACTCTGTTAAATTCAATAATATGCTCAAAATGCTTTTGATACACTTCCTCAAACTTATCATGTCCTCGAATGAATAACAATCATGGTTTTGTAGTAGAGTGAATATTTCCCTATATTTTTTGAGACAATGGGAATTGAGTATAACGCTTCCTATAGACTACAATGCATTAGCTAATTTTTTAAAACATGACTAGTGATGTTGGTGCAACATTTCCTTCGATACTATGTAGCATGGGGGGCGACTAGGCATTGTGACCTTATACTTTGTCATAGGGAACTCTCACCAATCAAGCCAAGCTGCCAACCCAATATTTTATTGCATTTAATTTTTAATTTATTAAAACCTCTTAAAGTATTTATATACAATTTTATTTTTATTTACTATAGATTCATGTAATATTTCAATTTTCTCCACCTCATATTTGGTATAAGAAATATTCTAGTTTTGTGAATGTATTATTAAATGCTCAATACAAACAAAAATATGATCAATTTGGTTATTTTTTTCAGTGTTGTCTTATCTTTGATACTTAAGTCACAAATTTATAGGCTGTTGATGTGTGATTATTAAGAAAGAAACATTTTTAGAAAGTTATTAAAGAGTATATGTTTTGATACTTCCTTTTTTCCCCAATAATGTAAATTATTAAGAAGTGGCATTTTAATCCCTGTAATTTTTTTGTAAGTTAAGTCCCACACTCACAATTTTCACATGCTTCTTGTCTATATGACATATTTGAAGTGAATAATATTGATATCAATAAACACATGTATATATATTTAAGGCATTTGGTTTTACATTTTTAACAAAGAATAATTAAGTCTATTTTCTTAGTTCTTCTATTAGAGGAATACTAAAACATTCATTACTCTTAACTTTTTCAATAGTTCAACCAGTTTATATATAGAATTAAAACATCTGACAACAATTCTATAGATTGTAATTACTTTTTTTATTGAATAATTTAAATTTATCACTTATCTTTCTCTTTATTGGTTTATCTTGGGAACAATCATTGCAAAAATTAAATTCTTATTTTTTCTTTTTCTTTTTCATAAATTTTTAATAAATAATTTGAATGGCCTATATAATATTATATACATTATAAAAAATGCACATTGTTAAATTTAACCTTATGTTGTCTCCTTGACAAATTTGTGATGTCATTCATGTTTATCTATTTAATTATGCAATTTCTAAAAAAGTCTTAGATATTATGTAATTCTTAACTTACCATCCTACTTTATATTTTTTCTATTTTGTATTTTTTAATACTTTGTACAGTTTTTAAGTATAATTTATATCTATAATATGAAATATATTAATGCATGCCTTTGTACATTTAGCAACATAGTCAATACACTTCTTTGGTAAAGTGACTACCAAGGTTCAAATCCTTGTTGGGTCATTATGCTCATAGCACTAGTGCTTTTTCTAGGTTACTAAGCTCATAGTCTTTAATAAGTGAAGTGTGGGGATGAGATCCCCTATTTGTGGCTTTACCAATTCATAGTTGTATATTAAAATTAGTTTTCATGGATCTAAAGTGTGTGTCAAGTTAATGCCACCAATCATGTTAAAATATTACTAGGCTTTATTTGAAATATATATATATTATTATGTATAAAAATAAATAGATACAAATATTAAAAATCTTACACTTCAACAATACATTATTCTTTTGGAACAATCACTTTGAAAATAAAAGGTGTTTGAAGGTAAAGGTCCACAACTACGTGCTTGGATCCAATAGATTAAGAATGGAAATTGAGGTTCCAATTTTTATTAATATTTGAAACGTAAGCACAAAAAAGAGAAACTTCCATAACATATATGCATATGAAATTTCATAGATGAACTATTCAAGCATCACGAATTTTTTTTTGGATTATTGCAAAAAACTTTTCATAGATAAAACTATGGACAATCCTTTAATTCTTATTTTTGTGGGAAAGTGTAGTTGATTATATATTCCTTAAAAGATTGATGATGAGTATAATAGGTTTCTTGAGAGATCTATTTCTATGAAGGAAACCGATGAGGCTCTTTTTAATATGGTTATAGGAAAAGGCCCAAGGATGGATGACCTTCAACTTAAATTCTACTAGGCCTTGTGAGTATATATTCAAGAAGATTTCAGTAATGTGTTCCTCAAAGGTGTTGAAACTATATCTTTGGGACCAACTATCAAACAAGTTCTTATTGGAATCATTCCTAAATAAAAATGCCAAGATATTTTGGTTGAGTGGTGGCTCATTACCTTGTTGTATTCTTAGATTACAAAATCAAAGGGTAAAAGATTTGGATTGGAGAATAAAACTCATTACTCAAATGATGTTGTGACTAACAAAAATTGGATTCTTATGAGTGTTAGATGTATTGTTGAAAGTGTGTTGAGCATGTCATATATTTACCATGTGTCTTGACATTAATTTTTTCATTGATGTCAACATACTTTTGTTTTTGCAGATAATGTGCTTTGATTGTTTAGCTTAGATGAGTTCATTTGTTCAGATTATTTGCTAAAAACCTTATGCTTCTATTTTGGTTGATATTTCAAATATGTCTATAGTTGATTTTGGTCATATTACAAAGTTTCACATGATAGATTGAGTCCATTACGATTGATTTAGTAGTTGAATATATTTTGATATTTCTATATTCAGTGATATTTGAGGATTTTATTTTGCATGGATTAGATTGATTATTTAGGTTTCTACAAAGATGGTGAAATGATATGGACTTCTGATTGTTGGCTTAGCTAGTGTTGTTCATGATTTATAGTTCATAAAGATATCTTTTTGGTGTGATAAAGCTTAGTATTTAGTGTTATTATTGCTCAGTTTGAGATGAGTATGTATTTTGAGTTTGAGATGTGATGAAACTTTAGGATGTTATTCATGTTTCTTGATGGTGTTAGTAGAGAATACTTTAAATGTGTTAACAGTTCATAATAGTCATGATGATTATGTATCATGATTATCTAGCATCTTTTTGTTTCTTCATTCAAGTTCTTGTGTACTTGGTGAAGTAACATGTTGTAATTCTTAGTGTGGATTTGGCAATGATATGGAATGTTCAATGTTGATGATTTGGGTCCTATATATTTCTTGTATGACTTTATTTGGATCTCTTTGGAGTTTGAGAATAATTTTTGTATCATTTATTGTTATAGGTCTTGGTTGACCTAGTTATTTTTTTTATTAAGTAAAACATGTTTTGAAAGGGCCTTGAAACCCTATATATATTGCTAAGTATTTATTCTATTAACCCCACATAGTCAAAACATAACAAAATATAACAAGCCAATAAAGAGATATACAGATAGCCAACAAAAGATAACACATAATAGAAAATAGAAAACACAAGGACCAGAGACCACACAATAAAATGCCACTTGGGTTATGCTCTTAAGAACATCTGCCACCTACAACTCCAATTGATCCATATCTTTAGTGGCCTTTTTAATTTTCTTTACCTCCTTGGTGGTTGTAGAATCTTTCTTCCTAGTGATGGACCTAGTACTTTTTCTCGGGACACCTTGACTATCTCCAAGGTCCTCCTAATTATCTACATTCTTCACAATGGCCTTCTCACTCATAGAACTCTCCATATTACTAATGATGATCTTAATGTGTTCATTAGAAACCTTCATAATTTTATATCTCTAGTTAGAAATATTCTTCAATGTATTATCCATGATAGATGTCTTGTTGTCTAGCTCCAAACCTTCTCTTCTAGTTTATAAAAGGTAGCCATGTCCATAAGAGAGCTTGAGGTAATCGAATCCCCACCAAAATTATCATCACTCTTCTAAATGTTGACCTTATCTTCCAAGTTGTTCATCATGTATTTCATATCAATGAACTAATGGTAAAGTCACTTGATCGACATGAAATTGTTCAAGAGATTGTTTCTGGCATTATTGAGAACATTCAGGTTTAGCTCTTCATTGAAATTGCTCAAAATCAAAAGAGAAGGGTCACCGAGTTCCCTTAGATCCAGCTCACTGCCCTCATCTCTCTTAACCTCCATCTCAATCTTCTCCCTAGATATACCCAGGCCCACAAAGTCCATATTATAGTTTTTTTCTATATAGACCTACTCTCCTTACTAAGAGTATCCCTCATAGAGGATCTAACTAGAATATCAAGTAGAGGATCTTGAACTAACATACCAGGGATTCAACATCCTTCTTTTTAGCTTCTTTGTCACTTAACTTTATACTAGCCTCTAAAGACTCTCTAATAGGCTCTAGTTGAATCTTAACTGGGGAGTTTGTGCCACATTTCTTCTCATCTCTACTCATGGGATTTATAGAAAATTTTCTATGCTTCTTCATGTATATAGAAAAAATCCCTTTTTCTCCTTTCTTCTCTACAAATCCTGAATATTTGTCTCCATATCATCATCTTCCTCAGTATACTCCTCATTTGAGGAGATGACCATTCTATTCATCCACTTTTTTGAAGTGGAGCCTTTTAAAGATCTTTCTTCACCTTCTTAATGGGGCTCTTAGACTCCTTTCCTTTTATTTTGTAGGTTTAAATATCCATGTCCTCTAATTTCATACCTTCACTATCTCTAGTACCCGACCAATCCTATTGAGAAGTAGACTACTTCGATTCTGCTTCCAAACATTCTTCATCATCTATGGGCTTACCCACAAAGTAAGCCACAATATGCTCATAAATTAAGAGCATAAAGGCATCATGTAGAGGGGGGTTGGTCATAATTTTTTCCTAAGACCATGTATAATATAATTCATAAAAGTCTAGAGAAAAAACAAAATAAAAATCCTAATGGCATGCCTAAAATGGTCTAGAATCATAATTTGGTAGGTACAAACCCTAGGGATTCTTCCATCAAGAGAAATATAATACACAATAGCTTATAGAAAAAATATCTAGAGTTTTTTAATACATATGGGGTGGCAAGAGTTTTTAATTGCATTGATCAGGGTGACATTTTCCTCCTCTACCTTAGAAGCTCCTCCACAACAACATTCGAGAGTTTCATGTCTCTATATAAAAAATTCATAATAATTGGGATGTTAGACACCTATGAAATGAGATCTTCAGTGATAGTAAAGGTCTACCCAAAAATTTCTAGTGTCTCCTCATTCCAACCCTTAAGAAACAACCTGGTGACCTAAGGTTTACAACTGTGCAGTCTATTAGCTCCTAATTTGACAAGATTTAAACTACCTTTTACAATGTCAAAAGATCTAGGAGTTAGCTAAAAACCATTGTGGGTATTTTGAAAAGAAAAATAAAAGGACCAACTAATAAGATGTTGAGGCCTTCTTCACTTTGAGTTTTGTAAGACTCGGGTGGGTTTACCTAGGAGTTCATTTTTATTCATTCAAAAATCAAATTCTCAACATGAACTCTAGAAATAATAAATGGTTTAGCCTTATTTCTTCTAATTCAACGGTAACATAGAGATGATAACTAGCTATTTCACCAAACAATAAACTCCATGAATCAAGTATAGGTTGGCATTTTAAAAATTTAACAATAGAATATTAAATGATTGATTGATATAAACTTTTGCATCATGTAAATAATTCCAGCTAGATCAACTTATATGGATGGCCAACGCTTTATCTATTGTGCTACAACTCACATGGATAAAACACCTATTTATAGATCTTATCTTGACACTTTGTGAAAATATTATCAATATTCATTCCTAGATTTCATACTTATCATATCTTCAATCAAAAACCAAAAGGTTCTTCCAATTTACATGAAGCATTTACATAAACCATTATATTATTAGCAAAAGTAAATTGAAATATAATTCAAAATGAATTAGAACTAAAACTTAATAAACTTTTCTATTAAATCTCAGAGATTAGGATGAGAATAAAAGAAGAGACAAAACATGGGATGAACATCTAGCTTTCTATATTTGTATTAACTTCTTTAAGATTTATATAATTCAGTACTTATCCATATAAGAAAATAGCACCAGTAGACAATTAAATGTTAACTTTCATATTCAACTCTAGAAAAAAAGTACAATGTGCATGGACCAACTCAAAAATTACAAACTTAGTGTAGTAAAAAGAAACTTGGACCCTCCTCTAGCCTTGGAAACTCACTTATATATTGTGAGTTGCAACAATCTTAGGTCTAGAAAGAAAAGGATAGTCATTCTTAGGACAAAAATATTACATACAAGACAAAACTATCACTATCAAAAACTACATGAGAAGAACCAAAAATTGTGGTATTTTGCTTGACTAAAGAATGGTCCCTTCATTGCTTAATTTATAGTGGAGCCAATTCTTTCTCTTAGTTTCCTATTCCTCCACTACTATTTATCTTCTTTTTGTTGCTTGTTGGGCTGTGGGATCACATTCTCTTCCTCTGCTAGTCTTGGCTCTAAAGCTTGGATGTCTATTGCATTTTGTTGATCATCTACCATATCATATGTTTGGGTAGCTATATCAACTAGCTATAGTTCCTTTGTGGATGTTGCCTTATCTATGAGCCTTTCTTGAGATGCCACCTATAACAATTGTGAGGCCAAAGAATAATATGTCATCCACTTATTGAAAATTGTGTCATCTGGCCAACTGAAGCTCAGGATCTCTTTCTCTCTCCTTAAGACATCTTTTCCCAACCTTTTTATTTCATCAAAATCTTTATGGAAAGAATCAAAGAATAATTGTACATAAACTAATTCTTCACTTTTCCTAGCAAACCAAATGTAGTTTTCTTTATTAACTACATCATTCATTTTGATACATATTAGTTCTTTTAATTTATTTCCTCACTCTTCCTTATCCTTTATGAAACCTAAGCCTTTTAATACATGAGGAAAGAGATCAAAATTCTTACTGAGATATTTTTAGAAACACATTTTCAATATTCTCTGCAACATATCTCTTTCCTAATCAAAATTTAGTAGGTCATTGGCTTGTCATATGTTTTTTCAACCTGATCATCACAAATGTCAATGATAGAAAAACACAAAGTGGTGATGGCATCATCCCTATTGATCCATGTTTTCCATATTTCCCTAAAGTTGGCTTCATCACTATCTATTTCTTTTTACATATCTACCAACCTTGATAGATCTAAGTAGAAAAGAGGCCAATTAGTTGTATCTGCTAAAAGAAAGATAGTATCTTTGAACCTATCTTCATGTTACACACCTAACTCTACATGCGACACCCAAATTTGTGCATTCTCTTCATTTAGTTCATCCACTATATAAAATTATGGATGTTAGGGTGTGCTAGTAATCTTTACAATAGGACCACAGTGAAGTAGTGGGATAGGGAAAGCTACATTTCGAAGCTGGCTAGGTTCTCTCCCCACTTTTCTCTTTCTTCACTACTGCAAATTTGTAATTATTTTTTCCATTTCATAAATCTTTCTTCCCCTCTCATCATATGCCTCCAACACCTTTTCAATTTTTTCATTCAGCTCAAGAAATTTATTCTTGTCTTTAGTAGCTACCTCCACACCAAAATCAGCTATTTCTTTATTCATCTGGGCCATGCTCAATATCCACTTCTGCAATCATATATACCATCAGGTTCCCTATGTGTTCAAAATTTGAGACCTCTTGGATTCTATCCTTATCTCTTTTTTGTATCAACCACATGACCAAGGCCTTGTGATCATTTCTATACTTCACCCCTTCATGGGCTTCTTTAACCTCTTCTTTAGTTTTGAATTTTGTTTCTTTCTCTTTTCTCACCACATCAAAAATCATTGCATTAGCAATGTCCCACTGTGGTAGTATTAGCACCTCCAAATCCTTTAATAGTTTTCTCCCCCCTAAAGGGGTTATTTGAATGAACTCTTATACTAAGTTAGTCTCTATTTCCTCCTCTATGTCAAAGTCCTACCTTTTAGGTTGCTTTTCTTTCATATTTTTACATTTTACCTCAAAATTCTTTATATTGCTGCTCCACAAAAATTGTATAAAGGCCCTAGACTATACAAAACTTTCATCATCCAAAAAAAAATCTTGCAGCTTGCTCTACAATAGGATCAAACTCCTTCCCATTGAAGTCATCCACAATAAGGGCCATAAGTGGCATTGGAGGTTCCTCAAGTGCTCCCTCCTCTACCTCTGATGTGGTTATTGACACATCACACTGACCCCCCATATACTTCAATTATTCCCTTAAGGAATTTTCATTTTGTAAATGGAGAGGAGTCTATGGAGGGGAGTATTCCTCAATTTTGGATGAAGATCCTTGTTCCAATTTTTTCCTTTTATCAATTGGTGTTGAGGGTAGGCTCTCTGAAAGTTGACTCTTGTACAAAAGAAGAGGTTGTATATTCACATTTCTAGCCACTACATACCCTACTTTCCTTTTTAGAGTATATTGTCTTGGGCTTATTATTACCCTATTTGCCAATGTTTTCTCTAATTCCTTGGCTTGGTATAGGAATGTTTTTATTAATATCTCTTTCTTATCATTAAGAGCTTGCATAATCCCAACAAAATGAGCCATAAGTTTATTTATCTTATCTCCCCAATATTTGATGTCAACTAGGGGGTCATATTTCTTATCCAAGAATTAATAAATTCTAAAACCCTACTATATAATTTCTATTTCTCTTTCTTTACTTCCTATTATTGTAAAGAAAATTCATTCCTCATAATATCTTCAGGAAAGTAAATAATATGCTCATATGATTTAGCTTTAGTCCCATCTTTGAAAATATCATAAAAAGTCTTATGGGTCAATAAAATAGGGATGATACTGATCCATTTGGTATTTATGAAGGAACTTACCCAATTATCTCCATCCTCCTTTGGTGAGCACAAAATTGTGGATGACTGTGAAGTTTGGCAAAATTGTCCCTCTTGGTCTGCCCACTAATGCTCTCTCTTGAAGTCCTCCTACTTGCCATAAGAATTCAAAAATTCCCACCTTTAGAGGCACCTACTATGGAAGTACATTAGGTTTCCCTTGTAAACAATATACTCTAAAAATAGTTGATATAGAGTAAGGGATAATATCACCCCAGTTATGGCTGAACTTCAAGTCCTTAGCATGATCTTTAGGTCTGATCACTTGTAATAGAGGCCGCAGAATCCTAGGGTTGTCTCTAGTCAACAAAATCCTCATCTTTAAGGAAAAATATCTATCAAAATAGACAAAAATGGTATCTGTGACCTCCCATGTCATGTTTGCACTAAATTTTTGAATTGGTAGCTTTTCCTTGTCCTTCTCTACCTCTAGTTGCATGTCTTTTAAAAAGACAAAAACACTCTTATATAGGAACATGTACATTAGCAATGGATATCAGTTAAAGAGCTTGTCAACCTTACCCTTACTGATGCCAATTAGTCCATTATGAATCTCCTTCACTAGGTAAGATGCAAAATAAAAAGTAGAGCTCATACCATATTGCTATGTTTGAGATATCAAAAAAGCTAGAGATCCCTGGATGTGATCTTGCTCATCCATTCCAAAGATTTGCAGAGGGAGATATAAAGTTCATGTACCCTAGGATTAAAATAATTCTTTAGTAAAGGCTTTGAAGTGTGAGATGTCACCAATGAAGTATACTCTATCCTTACAAAATTATCTTGCAATGGCCCTCCTGGAAGGTATATTCTCTAAGCATCAAACCTTGCTTGCAAATCATCCAAATCAATCTTTTTAGCAAGGCATGGTTAGGGTTCAACATAAAAAATTCTCTTATAGCTTTAGCTATTACCCTAAATAGGTTATCTCTCACATGGTTCTTGACAACCCTTAGTACAAGATCATACCTCTTTTGCCAACATTATCAACAAGTCACCATCAAAGAAGACAACAGGGATAATTAACTTTCCAACATCAAATTCCCAAGCATTACTCAATTTAGTATCATGTTTTCTCTACAAAAACCACTATCTGAATAGCTCTAGGATATTTTCATGCACATTTCTATGCTAATAATCTATCTTTTGAGAAAAATACCTTCGTGGAGGCATTCTATCAATTCGGTAAATTTGACACTAGAGATCTTCAAACAACATAAATTTAGGGACTTACCCACAATTTGTTTTACCATAGCAAAATAGTCTATTAACAACAACTCACTATGTGGAAAACCCAAAATCTAAGCTCTACTTCACGATGCTTCAAATTTCTTTCACTTTGTAACTAGTTATGGAGTAAATTATAGACTTTACAATGAATTATTTTGTATGGGTTGCCTTGAATAACCATTAATGTTCCAATAGTCAAATTGTACAAATAACACTATAATTTTGAAAAATGATCATTGATTTGAGCAAAATCTAATGGCCAAGATTCAAATTTTGCAATTGCATGACCTTTTACCTAGTTAGACATGTGTCAAACTCTTGTATTCTCACTTTTGTTAAAAATCAAACACTTTAATTATGTGAGAATACGACCATCATCGATCCTTTTAGATCTCATGATTAGGAGAGATCATCATTGTATTAAAATTCCTTTTAAGAAACAAGCCCACTAAGACACGTGTCATTACCTCACATTGTTGCTTTGACTAAAAACCTTGCATCTTCTTCATGCAAAAATGTGAGCACCTTTGATCCTCAAGTAATAGATGGTTGAGATCTCTACCTGTTATTATATCCAAAATTTGGCCCACATGAACATGTGATGGATTCTCACATTCTCCCATTAGGTAAACCTAAAACATCTTCATCTTGTGACAATGTGACAACCATTGATCATTATAAAATCTAAGGGCCAAGAGAAATTATTAATCCCCATCATACTTATTACACAAAATGAATACAAACATGCCATCTGGTATCCCATGCTGATATCATACCATTTTGCAACTTAAAACATAAGTTGGTCCCACAAATTCCACGTGTCAAATTCTTGCTTTCTCACTTTGGTTAAACATTTCACATTTTGGCTTTGTGAGAACATGACTATCATTAATATTTATCAAAATCTATGAATGAAAAGATGCTCATGCTTCAGGTTACTTCAAACATAAACTAGGCCCACATGGACACTTGTCAATTTCTTGCATTGTCACATTCCCTTGATCATCTCTTGAATCAACAATGAGGGAGGAAAGTTCAATTTGACTTAGTTACAATAGAACACATTGAAGTAAGAAGTTATGGCCCCCACCAGGACACACTTCAACATATCACATTCTTGCTTTTCTTAAACACTAAGCACTTTGAATCTACGAGAGTGAAACATCTATGATATAGAATTAGATCAATGGTAATCATAAACAACTAATTTTTGCATCTCTATAGGTCCCACATGACATGTGTCACTCTGTCACTTTCTCACTTTGGTTAAAAGATTTGCATCTTGAATCTACAAGAATGTGAAACCATTGATCTAGAAGGAGATCAATAGCTATAGTAACGATTCATCAAAAGGGTTACAAATAAGGAGAATTATAGGGCATGGGCTAACCATAATGCAACCATGGGTTAAAACTGAGTCACAAGCCAGGGTAAAATGAAAATTGTGAAAGATTTTAGAAAAACCTTAGAATAAGAGATTAAAAGGATATTAGGGAGTTTTCAAATCTCTACCTCAATTTTAAAAAGTGTGATCAATTAAAATTTTCAAACACCCAGGGTAAAATGACATAATAGGGCACAATATTTAGGATTTTTCTATGGCATGAGTGATCATGAGAAATAAAAACCCTAATTTCTTATATGGAATAAACTAGATTTGCATAATGAATTTTAAGGATTTCAACTAGGTGAAAACTAGGCAAACAGTGGCTCTATTTAGGAATGATGAATAAACTATATTCATACAAGGGCTTAGAATCTTTGGCAAAAGCAAACCACAAACTTGATAAAAAATGACAACTTTCTTAGAGAGAAATGTGCATACAAAGAAAACACAACAAATATACACAGAGAGGCAAAACAAAATACAAGAATTTACTAAAAGCACATAGACCTAAACTATTGTTCATGGAAAGAAAAAGTACCATTGACATAAGTACTTCTTCAAGAATTGCCCATGAACTGGAAATTCAAGAATGTCACTTGATAGTTCTTTCAAAACATATGAATCCTCACCCCACATAGATTCAACTAAATAAGGGCCAAGCCAAATAGGATCAAACTTTCCATGCTTGCCTTTATCTTCAATTCTTGCATTCCATATTAGGATCAGGTCTTTAGGCTTAAAGTTCCTTGCCACTGCTATCTTGTCATATAGGTGTTTTTCCTGTAACTATAATTTTGTGTTTCTAATAGAGGTATCCTTTCTAGTTTCATTTAATCCTACCAATTCATCTATTCTTTCTTGCATGTCATCTATGATATCATCATCATACATCTGGATATAATTATATAGCCCTATCAGGTTATTTTGGGGGCATTCTAACTTAAATTCCATATACTAGATCAAAAGGTGAAACACCTATTTCCCTTTTAACTATTACTCTATCAACCCAAACTATCAGGTGAAGCTTGGAATCCCTTGCCTTTTTATTATCTAATATCCTCTTTATGATCTTCAATAGGGTTTTATTAGTTGATTTAGTGTGCCTATTTCCCTATGGATGATAAGGGGAGGATGTTGATCTTTTAATACCATATTTGTCACAAAACTTTATAAATTCCTCTAATCTAAACACATAGCATTATCAGTCACAATCCTTTATGGACACCCAAATTTGATTATGATGTTATTTAACAAAAATATGTTTACGACTTTCCCTACCCATTTTGTGAAGTAATCTATTGCTACTAGTATCCATGAATAACTAGTACTAGACTTAGTTAAGATTTCACCTATGAAGTCCATTCCCCACTGTCGGAAAGGTGCATGCACTTCTATTGACTTCAAAGGGGTATTTATAGAGAATTTTAACTTTCCATCAAATCTCTAGCAATAATCACATTTCTTAACCAAAACATGCACATCTTTAAATAAACTTGACCACTAGAAGCCTACTCTCATTATTTTGTGGGTTGTATTCTTTGCCATGTAATAACCTCCACATAGTCCTAAATGCATATTAGTGAGTATCTTTTCTGATTCCTTTTGATCAATACACTTCAAAAGTATTCTTTCAATATTTCTCCACTATAGACTTCCATTAACAATGATGTATCTAATTGCATACAACTTTATAGATCTCTTTTCATTATCAATTAGATAGGATGGATTCTCCATGTGTTGTAAGTAGTCTATCACATCTTTGTACCAATCACAAGCATCCATGTCACATGTGTTTGACCTAAGTTCTTCACATACAACATTTATTTGTTTAGCATCCAAATTTTATTGAGCCATCAACTTTTCTTTCCCCTGGCCTCTCACTTATTTAGTGATTTGGATTTCAATGTTAAATTCTTGGATTGTATTAATCCATCTACATCTTCTGCCAGATACCTCTTGCTGAGAATATATATGTTTAATGGCTATACTAGGAAAAAATACAATTACAATATCACCAACTATGTAACCCTTGAAATCCTTCACAACCTTGACAAGAGCAAATGCTTGCTTCTTGATGTAGGAGCATCCTAGGTTAATGTTGGAAAAGTTTTTTGCATTTTTGATAGGAGCTGCCTTACGGGATTAATTATGATCATGCCATTTTTGATAAGATCTTGTCTTGGGATTTGTGTAGACCATTTTAGGGTTAACCTTTATAATTTGTAATGTTCTAGAATCTTCTATAAGCCATTTTGAAAAGCATAAATAAGGTGTTTTGGCTTAGAGTTAGGCAGTAATTTTGGAGTCGATTGGTAGAGATTTTAGAGGATTGTACAAATTTGATGCATATGTGTTTAGAAATGAAAATGTGAAATTGGATCTTGGATCTAGAATGTATTTTTTTTTTGGTTGTAACCCAGAAGGCCTTATAGCTGGGGATGTATGTTGATCATTTGATGAATCAATAAAATAATATTGTTCTTTCTCTTTGTTGTGTTGTTCTCTTTGTGTGTTTTCTTCCATTGTATTAACTCTGCAAGGTTGGTTTTGTATTACTGGTTGTGCCTTTGGCCCTAGTTATTCTTGCCCTCCTTATGTCAGGTGGTATCAAAGGTTCAGGATCATCCTTGTGGAGATTGGATCATGTAGAACCCTAAGTGGATTTTTTTGTATAGTTGTAGATCTATTAATTTGACCTATAACTTGTAGAGGGTTATGATATTGCAGGAACTTGATTTGTAATGATGGTTCGAGGTAGAGGAAATATTGATAATGCAATATTGGATACAGTAAGACAAATTGCAGCCAGATTAGATGTTGTAGAGACAACTCAGAGGAGAGGAGACATCTTAAGGATGTGAGTGATGAAGAAGTAGTAGCACCAAATCCTAATCCAGAACCTAAAGAAGACCAAGATGAGGAAATATTGCTGATAGCGTTGTCCAGGCCACATTCAAAGCCTATTGTAGAAGTTGTTCCTTAGGATGGAAAGTTGGACACCAATTCTATGTTGGATTAGATATCCAATATGGAGAAGCTCTTTGAGTCTATAGGCACTCCTGATAATAGGAAGGTGAAACTTGTTGTTACTAGGCTAGAAGGTCATGCTTCATTGTGGTGGAAGCATTTGCAAACTAATTGATAATGGAGAGGAAAGGAAAAGATCAGAACTTGGGTGAAAATGGTGAACAAGGTAAAGAGAAAATTCCTTCCTACTAATTACCAAGTTAGCTTGTTGAGAAAGATGCAAAATTTGTGATAAAGAGACATGACTATAAAAGATTATACTAAGGAATTCTATAGACTCAACATCAGATCTGGATATGTGGATGATGATGTTGAGAAAATTGCAAGATATCTAAATGGATTGAGATTTGAAATTCAAGATGAGATAAGTTTTGTGAAATTGGAATGTGTGGAAGAAGCATATCAATATGAATTGAAAGCTGAGGAGATCTTGAAAAAGAAGCATAAACAAAGACAAAGAGGTAGATGTGGTAGATTCTAGAGAGGAAAAGGAAGATCTTATGGTGAAAGTGGCAAATCTAAATGGAAGAATGATGACAAAGACAAGACCAAGTGGAAAGGTGGTAGTTCATACCAAGGAAGAGGTAATTCTTATTCTAGAGGTGGTTTTCATGGTAATTGTTTCAGATGTAGTAAAGAAGGGCATAGATCTTTTGAATGTAGATCCTCTGAAAGTGGGAAAGGTAATAGAAATGTTGTGATTTAAGAAGACATTGAGAGTTCACCAATTGGACCTGAGGTTGGAGAAAATATAATGGTGAGAAGAGCCTAATATAATAAGGGAAGTGATGAGGAACCTATCCTTGGAAGAAGTCTTTTCAAGACCAGATGTAAGATGGCTGGAAAATGTTGCAGGGTGATCATTGATAGTGGAAGTTCTAAAAATTTTGCATCAGAAGAGTGGGTTACAAAGTTATAGTTTTAGAGGTTGAATCATCCTAAACCTTATCATGTTTCATGGATCAAACATGAGAATAAGATATTGGTAAGTGAGCAATGTGTTGTGGAGTTCAAGATTGGATATTACTTTGATGAAGTTTTGTGTGATATTATGCCTATGGATTGTTGTCATATTTTGTTGGGTAGACCTCTGTAATATGATAGATATGTTGTACATGATGGAAGATTGAATCAATATACTCTTTGGGTGAATGGGAAGAAGCAAATATTTCTACCTTTGATTGAAAGTATAGATGAGGTTAAGTGTACTACTATGTGAATTTGCATGGTTAATGGAAACAAATTTGAAAAAGAGGTGAAGAAGAATCAAGTTTGTTTTTCTATAATTCCTAGAGGACTGAGTGTTGGTAGTAATGACCAAGTAAAAGAAGTTGGTAATGGATGAGTGACAACAAAAAATAGTGATATTGACTAAGTACTAGTAGAAATTACAAAATTATTGAGCAAGTCTAAGGAGATTGTTGTAGAGTATATTGTTAATGGTTTATTGCTAGTGAGAAGCATAAGTCATTGTATGGATTTGATTCCTAGAGCTAGTTTTCGGAACAAAGCACCATATAGATTAACACCTACAAAGAATGAAGAACTTAACATAAAAGTGCATGAATTACTATAGAAAGTTTTAATTAGAGAAAGTTTGAGTCCATGTGTTGTACCTACTATATTAGCACCTAAAAGGAATGGAGAATGGAGAATGTGTATTGATTATAGAGCTATTAATAAGATCACTATGAAATATAGGTTTCCTATGCTGAGGATGGATGAAAAGTATTTTACCAATATTGATTTGAAAAAGTAACTATCATCAAATCAGAATTGAAGAAAGTGACGAATGGAAGACTACTTTCAAGACAAAAGATGATTTGTATAAATGGTTGGTTATGCCTTTTGTTTTGACTAATGCACCTAGTACTTTGATGAGATTGATGAATGATGTTCTCAAGAGATTTTTGGGTAAGTTTATGATTATTTATTTGGATGATATTCTAATATTTAGTAGGACTAAGGAAGAACATCTTGATAATGTTAGATAAGTATTGTAGAGATTGAAAGGGGAGAAGTTGCTGATCAATCTAAAAAAATGTTCTTTTATGAAAGAGGAGATTGTGTATTTGGGATTTGTGATTTCAGCTAATGGTTTGAGAATGGATCTTAAGAAGGTTAAAGCAATTTTGGAATGGCCTACACCTGAGAATGTGGGTGAGGTAAGATCATTTCATGGTTTGGATAGTTTATATAGGAAGTTTATAAAGAATTAAAATGTTGTTTATAATCCTATGAGAGACAATGTGAGGAGATAAAAAAGAATTTTAGTGGACACATGGAGCCAATAAGAGTTTTGAGACTTTGAAACAAAAGGTTTTTGAGTTACATGTACTGGCTTTGCTTGATTCTAATAAGACATTTCAAGTTGAATGTGATGCAAGTGGTAGTGCAATAGGATTTGTATTGAGTCCAAAAGGTAAGCTTCTTGCTTTCTTTAGTGAGAAGTTAAATGATGCTAAAAGGAAGTATTCTGTGTATGATCAAGAGTTTTATGCTGTTGTTCAAGCTTTGAAGAAGTGAGACATTATTTGATTCCTAAGGAGTTTTTGTTGTATACTGATCATAAAGCTTTATAGTACTTAGGAAGTCAACATAAATTGAACCAATGACATATGAAGTGGGTTGAGTATTTGCAAAGTTTTACATTTGTGATTAAGCATAAGAGTGGAGTTACTAACAGAGTTGATGATGCATTAAGCAAAAGACATTCTTTGTTGACTAGGATAAAGGTTAAATTTATTGGTTTTAATGACATGAAAGAGTTGTATGATACTAATCTTTATTTTTTTGAGGTATGGAGAGAGTGCAGAGTACCAAATCTAATAGATCACATTAGTAAGTATGCTGAATATTTTATTCAAGAAGGTATGTTGTTCAAAGTTATTCAATTGTGTATCCCTAATAGTTCTATGAGGTTGAATCCGATTAAAGAAAAACATAGTGGTGGATTGGTGGGACATTTTGGAATTGATAAGACATTGAGTTTGTTGAAAGAAAAGTATTATTGGCCATAGATGTATAAGAATGTTAAAAAATTTGTGAAGAGTTGTGGAGCTTGTCAAGTTGCAAAAGAAGTAAGTCATAATATTGGATTGTATACACCTATTTATATTCCTGAGAAACCTTGGAGTGACATCAGTATGGATTTTGTTCTTGGATTGCCTAAAACAACAAAGGGGTATGATTCTCTATTTTTTGTTGTGGATAGATTTTCTAAAATGATTCATTTTATACCATGTAAGAAGACATTAGATGCTGAGCATGTTGCTGAAGTTTTCTTCAAAGAGATTGTGAGATTGAATGGATTACCAAGAAGTATTATTTCTGACAAAGACAATAAGTTTGTTGGTTATTTTTGGAAAACTTGGTGGAAGAAGATGGGTATTGAGCTGAAGTTTAGTTCTACATTCCATCCATAGATTGATGGATAGACAAAGGTTGTAAATAGAAGCTTGGGTAATTTGCTGAGATGCTTAGTTGGAGATGAATAACTTAATTGGGAGATGGTATTGGCATAAGATGAGTTTGCATATAATAATTCTATGAATAGAAGCACAATGAAGACACCTTTTGAGATTGTTACTAGAATGAAGCCTAGAGGAGTATTAGATGTAAGAGATGTTGCTAGTGAAGATAAGAGAAGTGTTGGAGAAGAATTTGCTGATTTTATGTGGTCTTTGCATAAGGAAGTGAAGTTGAATTTGGAACAAAGTAATCAGAAGTATAAGGAGAATGTTGATAAGTTTGGAAGACATCATGTTTTTGAAGTTGGTGATGAGGTGATGGTTCATTTGAAGAAATAAAGATTTCCTACTGGAACATATAGTAAGTTGAAGATGAAGAAGTTTGGACCTTGTAAGATCTCAAAGAAGTTTGATAGTGGAAATGCTTATGAAGTTGAGTTACCTAATGACATGGATATATCTCCTATATTCAATGTTGCTAATCTATATAAGTATGATGAGTCAGATGATGAAGTTTTTGTACTTGATGATTATCCTAAGAAGAAAATTGAAGATGTTGAATAGATATTGGGTTAGAGAATTGTTAAAAGCACAAGAGGAAAAGACTACTTTGAATATTTGATGAAGTGGACAAATAAACTAGTTGAAGATACTACATGGATTTCTCAATCTGAGTTGGATTTAGCTTAGGTTGTGACATTTGCATGATTTAGAAGAATCCTTTCTTTATACCCTAGTTGTCTGATGTAGGAGCATCCTCCATTGACATGTTATCCTTCTCATTTGTGTTTATTCTACTAGTTGTTGTCAAGTTCAAGTTATCCCATGTCATGTTAACACTCAGGTTAACATGTTATCCCATCTCACTTTGCAGTGTGTGCTGAGTTCCACAGTGTATGTTGAGCTATCCTTCATGTTTTGAGTTATCCAGTGTATGATGTATGATACTTCATGTATCGAGTGTTCTTGTTGATGTTGAGTGTCATCATTTTGGACAAGTTTTCTACATTTTTGATGGGAGTCAACTTGCAAGATTAATTCTGATCATGATGTTTATGATAAGATCTTGTCTTGGGATGTGTGTAGACCATTTTAGGGTTGGCCTTTATGTTTTTTAATATTCTAGAATCTTCTATAAGCCATTTTGAAAAGCATAAATAAGGTGTCTTGGCTTAGAGTTAGGCAAAAATTTTGGAGTATATTGGCAGATATTTCGGAGGACCATACAAGTTTGATGCATATGTGTTTGGAAGTGCGAATGTGAAGTTGGATCTTGGGTTTGGAATGCATTTTGTTTTTGGCTTTAATATAGAAGGCCTTACAACTAGGCATGTATTTTGATCATTTGATGAAGCAATAAAAGAATATTGTTCTCTCTCTCTCTCTCTCTATGTGTGTGTGTGTGCATCTCTCTGTCTGTCTATCTCTCTCTCTCTCTCTCTCTCTCTCTCTCTCTCTCTCTCTCTCTCTCTCTCTTTCTCTCTGGTGTTGTTCTCTTTGTGTTTACTTCTGCTGTGTTAACTCTACAAGGTTGGTTTCAGGGTAAACTTTAAGAAAGTCACCTCCAAAAAGGGATATAAATTATTGGTGAATCTTTCATTATTTAAAAAAAAAAAAATATTTCTATTGGCGAATTTCTCAAATTTTTATTCTAAATATGATTAATATTGGTGATTATTTTTGAATCATATTTTTTTGTTTAAAATATTGACAAATATCAATAATAATAGGAAGTTCATTAATCACCCTGGAATATTACAAATCAAAATTGAACATTTTTTACCTTGTGGAATATTATGAGGATCATTACATATACTTTAAATCAATAGTAAAAATTAAATATCAATGATATATCCCTTAAGTAACTAATAGTTATGATAATTATTGGTCAGTTCAATTTAATTTCTCCAATAATATATTATATTTAGGTAACTCAAATCTAATCATGTAATGAATATTGTGGTGAATATTTGAATTAAAAATTTCCAATAAATTAAATTATCGAGCTATTTTAAATATTCTAGAACTAAATTTTATAAAACTATGGTGATTTAGGTTGTATGATATCTTAAGTTATTAGCCAAATTACTAGCCAAAAAATTCTAAAATTAGCCAATTTGCGAATATTAGCCACTGAAATATACCTTGGTTGGTTTTGTATTGTTGGGTTTGCCTTTGGCCATAGTTATTCTTTCCCTCCTTGCATCACTTCTCATTAATCTCATATTTTAATTTTACAAGTTGGAGTGATTTACCAAAGAATGCAATGGGTTGTTCATAGCACTCTTTATTTTTTTAAAGTAAAATTGCTGCTATGCTATAGAAAGATGCAAAAGAAAATATATGCATTGGCTTTGCATAATCTGGTGTCCTCAATATTGGTGAATTTTTTATGAAATCTTTAATTTCTTGGAAAGTAACAAATGGTCCACCTTCCCAATTGATTAATGCTCCCTTCTTAAGCATTTTGGAAATAGGTCTGCTAATCTCAGCAAAAGTTGTCACAAATATTCTCAAGAAATTAACTTTGCCAAAGAAGGCTTGAATACCTTTAACATTTTTAGGCTTAGGAACCTTATATATTGCTGCCACTCTTTCTGGATCAATCTGAACTCCATCTTTAGAAACTACATGGTCAAGAAATTTTCCTTCTATTACCCCAAAAGTGCGATTCTTTGGGTTTTTTGAAACTCCATACTCCAAGGCCTTTATAAAAATCTTCTCTATATGCCTACAATGGTCCTCAAACTTTTTTGAATATGTTGTTATATCATCTTGATAAACAAGTATAAACTTATCAATGTATTCCTTGTATGCAACATCCATGGCTCTAAGGAATGTAGCTCCTACATTTATCAAACCAAAGGGCCACTGAACATACACATATGTTCCCCAAGGAGTTGTGAAAGTTGTCTTCAACTAATCCTTCTCATCAACCAACACTTGGTTGTATCTAGAGAAACCATCCATCATGGACATTAATTCAAAACTAGTTACCTACTAGAACATAGCCTCCATGTTTGGCAAACCATATTTATCCTTAAGGGAAGCAATGTTCAGATTTCTAAAGTCATCATATAATCTAATGTCACCATTTTTATTCTTGACTGACACTAGTTTAGATACCCATGAAGAATTTTTGATAGGCTTAATTATTCCCCCATCTCTCAGCTTCATAAGCTCTTCTTGCATTTTGGGGGCTAATGTGGGATTAACGGGTCTTTTCTTTTGTCTAAAAGGCTTGAAACTCTCTCTTAGTGGTACTACATGCTTAAAAAGGTCTTCCCTATAAGCTTTAATATCATCATATAACCATGCAAAGACATGCCTAAATTTTCTTAGCAAATAAGTCAAGGATTTTCTAATTTCAAGAGACAAAGTCTTACCTATGTACACCTTCTTAGGTGATTGAACTATTCCAAGGCTTACTTCTTCAAGCTCTTGTGGTTTTTTGTGTTTGAATTCTAAATGAACTCTGTCTTGGTTGTCAAAGACACTCTTTAATACCACCAATCCTTTGGGAACTTTCTTTGTTTCTAATTACAAAATTTCTTGGCCAAAAATGGTCTCCTTTCCATCTATATTTTCAACCAAATTGCTATAAATCAGTTCCTAGCCATGGTATTTGTCTTCATTGAGGAGAAAGTTCAAAATATCATTGTCATCCTCAAATACCTTCTTCTACCATAGAATAGTAGGGGCCTGGCCCCCCAACAACCATTTGAGTGCTCCTAGTGAGCCTACATATGTTAGTTCTCTATGTTATCAGGAATGTGTTAATCTCATATTGGTTTTGATAGAGTAGTGACAAAATACTTAGTCATTATTCAACAAAGAGCATGCATGCTAAACATAATTTTCCAGATGGTAAATGTCAAGCAATATGACAAATAATGTTCAGTACTAGTATATGTTGGGCACTCAGTGCATGAGTCATTCAGGTGTCAAGCCAACAAAGGGAGTCGAGTAAATAGTGTGTGTTGAGTGATTTTTGTGTCAAGAAAATAGAGTGTGCCGAGCTATTTAGAAACCAAGTTACAATATTAAGAGAATAGTAAAGGTTAAGCATTAGAGCCTTTGAATGATGAGTAAATAATTTATGACATAGATGTTTGTAATGGCATAAACTTCTATGTAAACCATTTTTGGGCTAAACATAATCATAATTTTGATTATAAGAGATACGTATGGAGCCATGTTACAAATCCCTATGCAATACATGCAACCAATCAGATTGAGGGAAGCATTAGGTGGTAATAAGGATCAACCTTAGCCATTGATTCTTGCCTAATCCATCACCACCAATATTTAGTAAGAAGACTAAAACCTACGAGGTTATGGATGTGTGAGGAGACAAATGCTAAGAGTTTAGAGGTCATTCATGGTGGTTTAGATGGCTATAACAGAGCTATGCATTACACAACCAGTTTGAGAAAAATAAAGTAACGAAGTGAAATGATAGAGGTGACATATCTAATTAGGATGATCAAGGTTTAAATAGTAAGGATGAGATCTAACATCAAGCAACAAGGTGCTAATTGAAGGATCATGGTGCTGAATTATTCTAATAGGTGATACAGAGAAAATCTCTTAACTGAGTAGTCCTAGCAGTCTATTGTAAATCTCTTAACCAAGTGCTTACTTTATTATAATTTTAAATTCTTTAACAAGATGAGACCTAATAATATTTGTAAGCCTTTAACAGGAAAAACCTTTCATAGGGTGGATCAGAGATTATGATCAAACACATTATAGCCATAATTGGCCACAATTTATAATTGTAGTAGTGAATATTTGCACGTGTCATCCTCTCCCCAAATTTAGCTTCACATTGGAGGGTTTCTTGATTTATTGTGTTATGTGTTATTTACTTTATGCTATGGATGTGATGCATGTTAAGTTATTTAAGTTTATATTGTTGGAAATATTCAAGACTATGCTAGGTTACTAAGAGGGGAGGGGTGAATCAGTAACCTTAAAAACTTTACCAATTTCAGATGTTAATTGCAATAATCTAATTACCATTTAATCTATTAAATTAGATCTAACTACATGCACTTGAAACTGAAAACATAAAACATTCATAACACTTGAACACAATAATTTGGTGACCTAGAAACCTTCCAAATAGAAAGTAAAACTAGGGTGAGGATGATACCCACAAAACCTTAATACTGTGGCATAAAGTTGGCCTGTTAAGGCTTACAATGATCACTTCTAATGATCTACCATATTAGGAGAAATTAGGACTGCTAGGTCCACCTTGTTAGAGGTTTTATAAACAAACAATTAAGTATGCACTCGATAACGAGATTTTACAAAAGATTGTTAAGTCTACCTTGTTAAAGGATTTGCATTGGTTCACCTATTAGGATGAAACAGTAGAGCTTTGACTTACAAATCATTTTTTGATAGAGATTCTTTGAAGTACTGATCACCTTTATGTGATAGATATGACTTTGCTGATCCTTTGCTGATATGGCCTTACAATATACTTTGTTGCTGATTCACATTCACATGCTTCTATTTCACACATTCATTCTTCTTACTTCCTTTTTTATTTCATTCCTACTTACAAATTACATACATACTTGGGTATGATACAATACATTACATATATATCAATCCAATTTACATAATTACAAAGTCGACCAATATACAAGTTAACACCAATATTACAAAGTCGGCCCAAATGAAGATACTCAGGTTCTGAAGATTGACTTGGTAAAGTTTTGATACATGACATCCACTATTAATACTTAGTATCATCATGAATTTAGTATAAATAGAAGCTCAATCCTTACTAATCATCTTAGAGTAGTCTTGAACTCGATCTACACTAGTGACTTGGTAAATACTATGTAACTTGGTAGAAATTGAATTACTCATTTACCATGACTGCACTCAGTAAACACTAATCTCCATACAACTCAACTAACACTAACTTCACTTCACATGAATTGCTAGCTCGGTAGAAATTGCAAAGCTTGGTGACCACTAAACTAGTTGAGTTGAACTGCTGGACTTCACACTGCCTAATTCTACTCGTTTTGAACTATTGCACTTTACACTAATTGAATTCCCTTGGTAACCACTAGAATCCTTGGTAGGAAATATAAAGCTCGATGGCTACTAAATCACATGGAAAACAATGTAGACTATTCAATGAGCTCGACTTCCATACAGAATCCAAATAAGTGTTGTCACTAATAAAAAACTTGACTTAATGTCAACAATCTCCCCCTTTGGCATTAGTGACAAAAAAACTTATCAACCAAAACTTATATACATCACAGTGTGATATTGACTCTGTAAGGTATACTATTTTTTTGAGATTTTTCAAAATTTGTCTTTGTAAGTATATATAGTATACTATATCTGCAAATTCTCTACTATACACTTTTCTTCCTTTTCATGATTTTCCCCCATACAATATACATAGTATAACAAGTATCTCTCATTATATATGAAAATCTTCCTTTTATTATCTCACCCCATATATAACATACTAAGTGTCTCTCCCCATATATACATACTGTCTCTCCCCCCTTTTGACAATAATGCCAAAGATTTATTTAAAACTTATTTAAATGGAGACACCAATATAAGAAAGAAAATCAGAATGTACCTTAAGCATGAGTGCTAAAGTCTTATCCCAATTTTATTGCAAAACTTTGCACGTATGTAGAGCAATTTGGACTTCTACAAAGAGTTCTATCATGTGATCTGCAATGGAGAATTTATTGTCATGGATCAATGTTTTGGAATAAGCAATATGTTTATGCATTATATCCATGATGGGAAGGATCATATTCTAAATGTCTATCAGTGAGGACTAGATCCTTGCTTCTTCTCTCAACAACTTTGCCTACATATCTAACAAGAATCTGATTTTCATATGATGTGCAGAGCTTGAACTAGGGTCAAGTTACATCTGCTATGCACTAGCCTTCAGATCTTCATCAATCTTTGTCAGTTTTCTCTTTATTTCCTTTGTGAACTTAGTAACATTACATAACTTTCCAAAAAGTGATGTTACATTTGTGTAAAAGGTTTCAAGATTGGTCAAAATTGAGGAAAGCTCCACTTGCTGAATGTCAATTTGTTGAGTAATGTGCTCAAGCACTTTATTATCAAATTTCTTTTTTGCTTTCTCAATCAATTTGTCCTAACCTCTAGAGTCCTCATTAAACTTCTGGACTACCTCTTCTAATTGAAACAAAATGTGTTGAGAAGTATCAACTTCAACACCTATCACCTTAGTCAAAATATTATTGGCATCTTCTATGATTTTGTATTCTCTATTTCTCTCCTCTCTCAATTTCTTCTACTTTAATTTCTTTTGGAGGATTCGACCAGCTATTTACATTTGATATGTAGTGGCATTATCAAAATCCCATTTTGGAATCTTAGTCTCCTCATCTAGGTCAATATCCTCCTCTATCTCTTTTCCACTCAATTTTTTTTTTACTTGGTTGAGCCTTAGGTTCAACTATCCTTGTACTTAATGCCTTTGAATCTAGAATGGAAACAATTGTAGAGATAGTAGGACTAGCTATAAAAATTGATATAGTGCCAATAGATGGAATACTAACTAGTATTCTTATTAAATCCAAAACTGAAGTATTTACAGAAGTATCCCAAGCTATATAAGATAAAACTATAGAATCCAAAATTTTAGAACTCAAAACTGAAGTACTTATTGCTAAAGAACACAAAATTGTAGAACATACTATACTCATTGCTAATGATGTTGACTCGAGAGTTGAAGAAGAGGGAGGCTACAAATTAGTAGATGTAGTGGTAGACACTTCTATCAATGATGTGTTGAGCTGTGAGGGAGTGAAGAGTGATTGGACATTTGATGTATCTGCTGTGGTCACAATCAAACTTGCTAAAGTTGTCTGCAAACTTGATGTAGCTACTGATTTTATTGGAGAGTGAGGAAGTAGGCAATGATTGTGGCTTCTATCTTCATAGAATTAGTCTCCTCATCATCTTATTTTTCTTCCTCAGTGGCATCCTCCTCTTTATCTTCTTCAACTTCTTCATTGTCAAAATATGTTGGCTCAGAGTATGTTTCTTCTTCCTCATCATCACTATCATCATCCTTGACTTCTACTGGGAAGTCACTTTTTTTATGGAAGTGATAAAAATTCTTCCACATACTTGTGGAATTCTTGACTACATGCTCTATATCCTTTAGTAAAATTAAACAAGTATTAAATCTAAAAGTCATCTTGTCTTATTTTTTTTTCATAGACTCTTTTACCTCAGCATCTGTGATGCTTGATAACAATTGTCTCAGGGTTTGTTCATAGATATATTTTTCTCTTTGCATAACTAAGTCCCATCTTGGCTTTAATTTCTATAATAATTCATTAGAGATCTGGGAGGCTATCTGATTAGGGGAATACTTCCATTTTCCCATCTTGGTTAGCACCAATTCTTCAACCTATTTCTTCTTAGCCTTTTTCCTAGTCTCATACTTTAATAATTTGAAGTTGGTTATGCCTACACCTTATTCTAATTGTTTTAGTTTTTCCTAGAAGGTGGGAGGAGGCTTGCTAAACAGAGCTTCACTGCCTTTCTTCCTAGATCTCTTGGTGAACACTGTAGTGGATGGCTTGGGTGACTTGGTGACGATCATCTTGCCTTTCTTCTTCATTGGCTCTTCTTCCTTTTCTCACTCCTCTTCATCCTTTTCTTCATCATCATCTTCTCCCTTACCCTTAGTCAACATAAGAGGTGTGCTAGTTTTGAGTTTTTCTATTCTCCTCTTTCCTTTGTTAACCACCTATGGAAGCTTAATTTAAAGCTCTATTCTTGCCTTGGCCTCATCATATGTTCCAAAGTGTGGATCCTTTGGATCAATAGGTTCATTTATCAAGGCTTCAATAATGTCCTTTTCTTCATCTATATTCACCTCATAAGGAAGAGGTTTTACCCATACAACTCTAGGTTTCACTACCTAAATGTAGACTTTGTCACTGTCTACCATGAAGAAAACATCATCTTTGTGATCTTCAACCAATGTCTGAGGAATCTTGAATCTATTATTCATTTTCTCCTTGAACACATCAAAGTAATTACCCATTATGCTAACAAAATTCTCACCCATTTCTATAATATGCTCTCTAATATGATATGGCACAGGCACATCCTTTCTCCATACTACTGTGTCTTTTGAAGGGAAAAACTTTTATACATAGAAAAACAAACATGTCAAAAGAGAGCTAAAGTTACAAGGATTTTTCTTGGAATTCCTTATACTTTCCATTTTTTTTTAAAACTACTTCAACAAAAAATCTATAAGATCATATGATAGATTGTTCTTCATGACCTTGAATGCCAAGTCTACTATTTCACACAACACACTATTTAGATGACTAGAACTGTAGATCTTGTGAGCTATCACATGTATGCCAAATTTAAATTCTATATTGGTTACACTACTAATCTTCATACCTCTGCCATTCCACTTGGCTAGGTTTTGACCTTTGTTCTACCAAAATTTTAAAAATACTTTGAAAGGCTTCCCTAGCTTGAGATGTGTACAATATAAAAATTATGCTACCAATGCAATATAATAGTCTCAGTTATCTCCAAACTTGGTTTTGATGTAATGAATAATCTTCTTATTGATCAAGACTCTAGTTGCTCAAGCCATAATTGACCATTGTGAACTTGGCTTAGGATGTAGCTGATCCATTTGATTTGGAAACTTCAGGGCAGGTGGGGAATGTGGGTTAAACCCTTATCTTCCAAGTGCTTATGTTTGGGTTTAAGAACACCATTCAAACACAATTAACCTAGGGCATCATCCATCTCTAGGGTTCCAATTTCTTGAATTGCACACTTAAAATGAGTTCAAATATCATTAATGAGTAGTGCCTTAGGAGGGATCTACGATTGTGCTCCATTTGGATCAAGGGTTTCAACAATTGCTGGCACAAGTTTAAAATCTGGTGGTTTCCATTTGACTCCTTGGACCAATATTTTTGACCCTTTCCTTGCCTTGTTGCTACTTCTTGATGCTGTCATGGCAACTTAGTAAGCTATGAAAAACTTTGAAGAATTTTACCACAAATTCCACTCAAAGTCACTTGATTGTTCTACAAGTTGCTTGATCACACTAACACTTAAATTTCTCAGTGAAAAAAGAATTTGATTTCCTACTTTTTGATAAAAATTCACCATTATTGCTTGATATGAAGGTAGCTATGATGAAAACATTATACAAGACAGACTATCATCCACTATCTGTTCAGATCACTCAGTGAATGTTTCATAACTCAATAACCAAACATGTGTGACTAGTTACTCCCAACCTTGCTTGGTAAAGTCTATGACCCAACCTTACTCGGTAGAGAAGGTAACTTGATGATAACTAATACCGATCTTTAGTGATCCTTTTTTATCTTGAATATTGATTTGAATCTTTTCTTCCTTTTAATTTTGGAACTATTTGGATGTGATCATGATAATGCAGTTCTAGTTCTTCCTCAAGAACTTAATTGGAAATGGTGGAGTCGCCCACTTCTTGCATGACATGACCATCATTTCTTGGACTAACTTCCTTGGTGGATTTAGGAATCCATTGCTACCTCATTTTCTTTCTGATGTTATCTGCTTTTGCTTTCTTTTCATCTTCAATTCTTCCTATATTCATGCAATTCTTGGCTAGATGACCAAGTTTTGTAGAAGTGAAACATCTTATGGTAGTGCCTCTCTTCCTTGTGTGATGTTTAACATAGTTTATGGAAATGTGTCCATATTCTCCATAGCAATGACATCTACACCAGGTGTTATATTCCTAACCAAATATTTCTTTTACAAATTTTTTTGCTAGATTGAATTACTTGGTTCTACAATCTAATGCATTGTGACCTTGTTTCTTGCATTTGTGACACTTGCCTTCAAATTTTGGTTTCTCTTTGCATTCATTAGCCTTGTGACCATGCTGAATGCAATTGTAGCATTTACCATTGGATTTTTCTTTACCATTACTCCAACATTTATTTGATATATGACCTATCTTACCACAGTGATTACAACTAGGTCTTTGATTTCTTTGAGCACCTTGTTTTGAGGATTCATCTTCTTCTTTGTATCCAATTCCTACTTTACCTTTTTTTCTATAGAGATTCTTCTCATTTAGTTGGTTCAATTGATTCATGTTTGCTTGGGATTTCATTATTCTCTCATTGATTTTCTTTTCAGTGTTTAGGTATTTTTCAATCTTTCACTGATTTGCTTTTCAAATCTCAACTCACTTCTTATTCTTTCATTAATTTGTCTTTCCAAATTTAGATCATTTCTTAATCTTTCATTGATCTATCTTTGGCTCATAATTTCCTCATTTGCATTAGAGATTTGATCCATTAGATCTACATGCTAAAATGATTGGTTTTGGATCTCGTTGTTCCTTCCATCCATTTCTTCTTTCATCTTGTTCCTTTGTTCCAAGATTTCACATAGCCTTATTGACTAAATTTCTTGTTCTCTTTTGAGCTTTCTTATTTCTTCTTGTAGGGAACCATTCTTCTCTAAGATTTCTTTGATTGCATCATTTTCTTCATCTAAACTACTTGAAGGGAAAAAGTCTTCAATATTTTCTTTAATGTATTGATGATCATTCATTTGATTTGCAAGTTGCTTCCTTCTTTTCAAGGATATGGAATGTTGCTCCTTAGCTTTCTCGAGTTGTGCAATGGCCATTTCTAGATCTAGATTTTCATTTTCAATTTCCTTATCAAGTCTAAATATCTCCATTTTCCTTGATCTTTTCTCAAGTTGTTAAGCTTTATCTTAAGAACCACAAAGCTCTAATACCAATTGTTGGAAATATTCAAGACTATGCTAGGTTACTGAGAGGGGAGGGTGTTGGCATTAAGTTATGTTTGTCATTAGTGACAACACTTATTCAAAATTTTGTATGGTTACTGAGTTCATCACTTAGTCTCTAGTGTTTACCGAGCATTCAATGGTTTCCAAGTGAGTTCAATAATTAAGTAGTTCACACCACACATTCCAGAGGTTACTAAGTGAAAACAGATAGTGTGTAGTCCAACTATTATTAGTGAGCAGTTAGTGGTTACTGAGCTTCACGATATTTATCAAGTCATTAGTTAATTTGATGTGAAGCCAGTATCTACCAAGTGATGGGATGAGCAATGTCTATCGAGTGCAAGCAAAGTAAACATATTATTAAGTTCTTACCAAGTTACACTATATCTATCGAGTCTCCAATGTTCATTGAGTTCGAAGCTATGTTGAGTGACTAGTATGGAATGAGCTTCTACTTCTATTAAATGCATGATGATGCCAAGTAGTATAGTGGATGCTGAGTATCATAAGGTCACCAAGTCAGTTATTTAGAACTCAAGTTTTCACTTTTGGGTCAACTCTGTAATATTTGTGTTAACTTGTGTTTTGGCTGACCTTATAAATATGAGAGTTGGAATGGTATATATGTAATGTATTATATCATACCTAATGTATGTATGGTGATGTGAAGTAATATTTTGAGAAGAGTGAATGTGAATCAGCAACAGAGAAAAGTATTCAAAAAGGTCTATAAGGAGTAGTCAAGTAACATCTATCACAAGAGGTGATCAGAATTTCAAAGATCTAATCAAAAAACAAGTTGTAAGTCAGATCTACTATTTCATCCTAACAAGTGAATCAGTCTCTAAATCCTTTAACAGGGTAGACTTAATAGTCTTTTCTCTAAATCTCTTAATAGAGTGCATACTTTATTGTATGTTTGTAAAACCTCTAACAAGGTGGACCTAGTAGTCCTACTTGTTTCTAATAGGGTAGATCATCAGAAGTGATCATTGTAAGCCTTAACAACCCAACTTTATACTGCAATATTGAAGTTTTTTGGGTATCATGCCCATCCCAATTTTACTTTCTATTTGAAAGGTTTCTAGGTCACCAAATATTGTGTTCATGTTCCATGAATGTTTATTTTTTAGTTTCTCATGCATACAATAGATTAGATGATTAAATGGTGAATGGATTATGTTGAGTAAGTGCTGAATCTATTAAATTATTTTGAAGTTATTGATTCACCTCTCCCCTCTCAGTAAATTAGCTAGTCTTGATTATTTCCAACAATTGGTATCAGAGCTTTGTGGTTCTTAGGATAAAGTTTGACAGCTTGAGAAAAGATCAAGGATAATGGAGATATTTAGCCTTGACAAAGCTATTGACAATGAGAAGCTAGATTTGGAGATGTCCATAGCTCACCTCAAGGAAGAAAAAGACCGTCTTTCCCAATCCCTAAAAAGAGGATAGGAACTTGCAAAATAGATGAATGATCACTTGTATGTTGAAGAAAAGATTGAAGACTTTTTCCCTTCAAGCAATTTTGATGAAGAAAATGAAGCAATCAAAGACTCCTAGAAAAGAATGGCTCCTTGCAAGAAGAGGTAAGAAAATTGAAAAGAGCACAAGAAATTTAGTCAATAAGCATGTGTGAAATCTTGGAACAAAGGAATAAGGCAAGTGAAGACTTGGAGGCAAGGAACAATGAAACTAAAAATCAATCCCTTCAGCAAGAAAATCTTATCAATCAACTCTCCAATGCAAATGAGGAAATCATGAGTTTGAGATCTGAAAATGAAAGGTTAAGAAATGACTTAAGCACTGAAAGACAAATCAATGAAAGATTGAACGGTGGTCTAAATTCTGAAAAGAAACTCAATGAAATAATAATGAAATCCCAAGTAGACATGGATCAACTAAATTAGCAAAGTGACCAAAATTTTTACAAGAAAAAGCACAAAGCGGGACTTGGATACAAAGAAGAAGCTGAATCTTCCAAACAAGGTGTTCAAAGAAATCAAAGACCTACTTGCAATCATTTTGATAAGATAATTCATACATCAAACAAATGCTGGAACAATGGAAAGGCAAAAGTCAATGGAAAATGCTACAATTGTAGTTAGCATGGTCATACAGCTAATGAATGCAAGGAGAAACCAAAGTTTGAAGGTAAATGTCACAAATGCAAGAAACAAGGTCATAAGGCATCTGAATGAAAATCTAAACCATTCAATCTAGCTGAACAACTTGTAAAGGAAATATTTAGTTGGGACTACAATACTTGGTGTAGATGTCTTTATTGTGGAGAATATGGACACATTGGCATAAACTGTGCAAGGCATCACTTGAGAAAGAAGAATACAATAGTAAGATGTTATACATGCACTGAAATTGGCCATATGGCTAAGAACTGCATGAATATAGGTAAAGTTGAAGATGAAAAGAAAGCCAAAGCTGATAACATTAGGAAGTAGATGAGACAATAGTGGATTAAAAAATGTACCGAGCAAGCTAGCTCAAATGGATGGTCATGTCACTCAAGAAGTGAGTGACCCCACCATTTCCAATTAGGTTCTTAAGAAAGAACTAGAACTGCTTCTTCAAGCCACATCTTAAGTAGTTCCAATGAAAGAAAGCAAAGATCCAAATTAGTATTGCAAATACAGAGGGATCACAGAAAGTTTAGCATTAGTATTCACCAAGCGAGGCTAGTTCATACTGAGTGAGGTCAGGAGTAACAAGTTTTGTTTGATCACCAAGTTACAAGGTTCTACCAAGTTATCTAGATAGATAGTGGATGATAGCCTATCAAGCACTATGCAATTATGGCTCTTTTTGTATCAAGCATTAATGGAAGGTTTTCATCAAAAAGATAGAATTTTGACTTTATTTTCACTGTAATTTTAGTCTATCCAGAGATAAGCAATTTTTAGAGCATCTAGGCAATCTTGAGCAAAGTTTGCAACAAAATTTTTGAAGAAAATTTTATCAATCTACCGAGCAATTATGGCATCCACCAGTAGTAGCAGCACGGTAAAGAAAGGTTCAAAAATGTTAGTGTGTGGTGTTGAATGGAAGGCTCCAAATTTCAAGCTAGTGCCAGCAATTATAGAATCACTCGACCCTAATGGAGCTTAGTCTCAAATTTTGATAGAGGTACTTCTTATAAACAACATTTGCACTCATTTTAAATGTGTTGTTCAAGAAATTGGAACCCTTGAAATGGACAGTGCCCTAGCTAAATTATGTGTGGATGGAACCCTAAAACTTGAACATAAACACTTAGAAGAGAAAGGTCTAACACACATTCTACACCTACCAAGGAATTTCCAAATTAAGTGAATTAAGTATATTTTGAGCCATGTGCACAATGGTCATTTATGGTTAGAGTATCCCATCTTGATAACAATGAAGATGATTCATAGAATTACTAGTCGCCCCATGCTCAACAAGGTTAAGGTTACCAAAACCCTAGGTTGGGATGAGCTACAAAAGAAAACCCTAGTTGAGTGGGATGGTAGAGGACTAAAGATTAGCAATGTATCTGACATGGAACTTAGGTTTAGTATTCATGTCATTGCCCATAAGATATATAGCTCCAAAAGATTGAATAGTGTGTCGTGTGAGGCTATAGACCTAGCTTACAAAGTTGTGAAGAAGAATTTGGATTATGATTTGGCTAATTTGATGTTAAAATAGCTTAACAAGAACATGTAAAGCATAAGGACTTCTAAGAATAATCCATGAAAATTTGGTTATTTGTTAACTTGTTTGTTCTTTTATGTACAAATGTTTTTCCCATCAAAAGGATTCATGGTATGGAGAAAGGATACTCTAGTTCTATATCAAATCAATGTGTTTATTACAAAAATGGGAGAAAATTTTGACAGTATTATGGATAACTATTTTGAAGCTTTTAAAGAGAAGATGAACAATAGATTCTAGATTCCACCTAAACTAGTTGAAGACTACAAGGATGATGTTTGTTTCATGGTTGACTATAACATGGTATATATTTAGGTAGTTAGGCCTATAATTGTATGGGTGAAACCTCTTCCCTATGAGGTTAATATTGATGAAACAAATGATATAATTGAAGCCCTGGCGAATGAGCTAGTAGATCCAAAGTTACCCATCTTTGGAACATATGATGATGCAAAGGCTAGAATTGAACTTGAGATCAAGCTACCTCAGGCGGTAAGCAAAGGCAAGAGGAAGATAGAAAAGTTGAAAGATGCAAGTGCCCCTCTTATGCTTACCAAGGGAAAAGGAGAAGACAATGAAGAATCTGAAGAAGAAGATCAAGAATTTGAAAAGGAGGAAGATCCTATGAAAAAGAAAGTCAAGGTGATTATCACCAAGCTTCCCAAGGCCTCCACAACTATGTTTACAAGAAGATCTAAGAAGAAAGGAGGCAGTGAGATTGTATTCAGTAAGCCCCCTCTCACCTTCCAAGAAATATTGAAACAATTAGAAGAAGGTGCAAGTATCACAAACTTCAAGGCATTAAAATTTGAAACCAGGATAGATGTTGAGAAAATGTAGATTGAGGAGCTAGTGCGAAATAAGATGGGAAAATGGAAATATTTCTCTGATCAAATTTCCCCTCAGATTTCCAGTGAATTATTGGCAAGGTTGAAACCTGGATGAGAATTAGTTGTGCAAATAAAAAAAGATATATATGATCAATCTCTAAGACAACTGCTATTGAGTCTTACAAATGTAGATTTTAAGGTAGTAATGAAGCATAATGAAGGTAAAATGATGATCAAATTTCATACCTATTTGATTTTGATCAAAGATATTGAGCATGTAGTTAGGGATGCTAAAAATATGTGAAAGATGTTTATCATTTACACAAACCAAGTAAAGATCCATTAGAGATCAAAGATGATGAAGAAGAAGAAGATAAAACATGTTGCATCACTTTTGATGCTAAGGATTATCAGGCATTAAAGGATAGTGAAGAAGAGAAAGAGGAAGAAGCTGAAGAGGAAGATAAGGAAGGAGATGAAGAGAATGATTCAGTGAGGATAGATGCACAAGTTATAGCCTTCCTTCCTCACTCTCCACCAATGATTGCTACATCATCTAGCATGGAGATAGATTCAATAAGTGTGATTGCAACTACAAAAGACACATCATCTGTTCAATCACTATTTTCTCTCTCTTAGCTCCAGGCATCACTAATGGAAGTATCTACCACTTCATCCACCGAGCTATAGACCTCCTCTTTATCAGCTCTCGAGTTAGGAACATCAACATCAAGTTCTACAATTTTGTCAACTTCAATTTTGCATGCTGCTATAAGTACTTCATCTGTAAATACTTCTACCAGTGTTTCCATTGTATGTACTTCTGTCAGTGTTCCACCTATGATTTCTTCAATTTTGGGTAGCACTTCAATTTTGGATTCTATTAGCACTCCTATTAGTATTCCTCCAATAGGCCCTATTCAAGTTTTCATAGCAAGCCTTACTATTTCTACCATTGTTTCTATTTCTAAGTCCAAGGTAGTAATGTCAGAAGTAGAACCAAGGACACCCCTACAAATTTTACTTATTAGAAAGGAAATTGATGAAGATATATACTTGGACAAAGAGATTGTAATTCCTAAGTTGGACCTTGACAATTCCACTATTGAACAAATGAGATTGGTTAGCCAACCTTTGGAATAGAAAGCCAGGAAGAAGCAGTTAAGAGAGGAAAGGCATAGAGAGTTTAGTATAATTGCGAGTGGGAAGAATATTTTGACAGAGGCTATAGATGTGGATGTTGATTCTAATCAACATATTTTTCTATAGTGAAAAGAAGCACTGAATAAGTTCAATGAGGACACATCTGATCAAGAAAATTTGATTGAAAAGGTAGAGAAAAAGTTTGACAATAAAGTGCTTGAGCACATTGCTATTAATCAGGTAGAGCTTTCCTCAATTTTGAGCAATCTTGAAAATTATTTTACAAATGTAACATCTCTTTTTGCCAAAATTTGTGATGTTACTAAGTACTATACAGAAATAAGGGAAAAAATAAATAAAATTGATGAGGATCTGAAGGCTAGTGCCCAAAGGTTGCAGCTTGACCCTAGTTCAAGCTCTACACATCACATAAAGGTCAGATTTTTGTCAAAAATCTAGGCTAAATTGTTGAGAGAGGAAGCAAGGATTAGGTCTACATTAATAGACATCCAAAACATGATCGTGCCAATCATGGACACAATACAAAAACATATTGCTTACTCCAAAATATTGATTCATGATAACAATTTTTCTATTGCAAACCATATGATTGAGCTCTTAGTAGAAGTTCAAGTGGCACTTCACACCTGCAAAATTTTGCAAGAGAATTGGGATAAGACATTAGCTCTTGTTCTCAAGGTACACTCAAAGTTTCTCTCACACTTTAGTGTCTTTGTATAAGTATGGTGTATAAATGTTTGGCATTATTGTCAAAAAGGGGGAGAGAAAGAGATATGTATATAAAATATGTTACTATGCTTTATATAAAATGTACACTATATGGGAGAGATATGTACAATTGTATATACAGTAAGTTTACAAAGACAAATTTTTGAAAAATAAAAAAATTAACATATCATTGTACATAAGTTTTGGCTAATAATTGTTTTTGTCACTAATGCCAAAGGGGGAGATTGTTGGCATTAGGTTATGTTTTTGATTACTGACAACACTTATTCAAAATTCTATATGGTTACCAAGTTCATCACTCAGTCTCCAGTGTTTACTAAGCATTTAGTGGTTGCCAAGTGAGTTAAGTAGTTAAGTAGTTCACATTGAGCATTCCAGAGGTTACCAAGTGAAAACAGATAGTGTGTAGTCCAATAGTTATCACCAAGTAGTTAGTGTTTATCAAGCTTCACAGTATTTATCGAGTCATCAGTTACTTTGATGTGAAGCTAGTATCTACCAAGTGATGAGATGAGTAGCATTTACTGAGTGCAAGCAAGGTAAACATAGTATTCAGTTCTTACCGAGTTACACTATATCTATTGAGTCTCCAATGTTCACCAAGTTCAAAGCTACGTTGAGTGACTTGTATGGACTAAGGTTCTACTTCTATCAGATACATGACGATGTTGAGTAATATAGTGGATGATGAGTATCAGAAGGTCACCAAGTCAGCTAAACCCAAGTTTCCACATTTGGGCCAACTCAATAATATTTGTGTTAACTTGTGTTTTGGCCAACCTTGTAAATATGAGAGTTAGAATGGTATATATGTAATGTATTATATCATACCCAATGTATGCATGATGATGTGAAGTAATGTTTGAGAAGAGTGAATGCGAATTAGTAGAAGAGCAGAGTATTCAACAAGGTCTATAAGGAGTAGTCAAGTAACATTGATCAAAAGAGGGGACCAACATTTCAAGGATCCAATCAGCAAACAAGTTGTAAGTCAGATCTACTATTTCATTCTAACACCTGAATTAGTCTCTAAATACTTTAACAGGGTAGACATAATAATTTTTTCTCTAAATATCTTAACATAGTGCATACTTCATTGTATATTTGTAAAACCTCTAACAAGGTGAACCTAGCAATCCTAATTGTTCCTAACAGGGTAGATAATCAAAAGTGATCATTGTAAGCCTTAACAGGCCAACTTTATATTACAGTATTGAAGTTTTGTGGGCATCATCCCCACCCTAGTTTTACTTTCTATTTGGAAGGTTTTTGGGTCACCAAATATTGTGTTCATGTGCCATGAATGTTTATTTTTCAATTTCTCATGCATATAGTATATTAGATGATTAAATGGTAAATGGTTTATGTTGAGTAAGTGTTGAATCTGTTAAAAGTTTTTGAAGTTACTAATTTGCCCCTCCCCTCTCAGTAACTTAGCTAGTCTTGATTATTTCCAACATACGGGTGAATCAATAACCTTAAAAACTTTACCAATTTCAAATTCTTAATTACAATAATCTAATTACCATTTAATCCATTAAATAAGATCTAACTACATACACTTGAAATTGAAAACATAAAACATTCATAACACTTGAACACAATAATTTGGTGACCTAGAAACCTTCTAAATAGAAAGTAAAACTAGGGTGGGGATGATACCTACAAAATTTCAATACTGCAATATAAATTTGGCCTATTAAGGTTTATAATGATAACTTCTAATGATCTACCCTATTAAGAGAAATTAGGACTACTAGATCCACCTTGTTAGAGGTTTTATAAACACATAATTAAGTATCCACTCGGTAAAGAGATTTTATAAAAGACTATTAAGTGTACCTTGTTAAAGGATTTGTACTAGTTCACCTGTTAGGATGAAACAATAGATATTTGACTTACAACTGACTTTCTGATAGAGATTCTTTGAAGTACTAATCACCTTAATGTGATAGATATGATTTTGCTACTCCTTTGTTGATATGGCCTTACAATATACTTTGCTACTAATTTACATTCACATGCTTCTATTTCACACATTCATCCTTCTTACTTCCTTTTTTATTTCATGCCTACTCACAACTTACATACATACTTGGATATGATACAATACATTACATATATATCAGTCCAATTTACATAATTACAAAGTTGGCCAATATACAAATTAAAACCAATATTACAATGTCAGCCAATATATAAGTTAACACCAATATTAAAAAGTTGGCCCAAATGAAGACACTCGAGTTCTAAAGACTAACTTGGTAAAGTTTTGATACACGACATCCATTGTTACTACTTGGTACCATCATGCATTCAGTAGAAGTAGAAGCTTGGTTTGTACTAATCATCTTAGAGTAGCCTTGAACTCAGTCTACATTGGTGACTTGGTAAATACCGTGTAACTTGGTAGAAACTAAAATATTTGTTTACCATGACTGCACTCAATAAAAACTAATCTCCATACAACTTTCTTAACACTAACTTCACTTCACATGAACTGCTAGCTTGGTAAAAACTACAAAGCTTGGTAACCATTGAACTGCTTAGGTTGAATTGCTGGACTTCACATTGCCTAATTCTACTCGGTTTGAACTATTGCACTTCACACTACTTGAATTCCCTTGGTAACCACTGGAATGCTTGGTAGGAACTATGAATCTCAGTGGCTACTAAATTACATGGCAAACACTATAGACTATTCAATGAGCTCGGTAGCCATACAGAATCTGAATAAGTGTTGCCACTAATAAAAAACTTGATTTAACGTCAACATATATGTTAAGTTATGAGATAGATGTTGGTGATATGTTTTAAGAGGAAAAAGTTTTAAGTGTTGATTTACCCCCCCACCCCTCTTAGAACATAATTTCCCATTTTTTTAATCTAACAATTGGTATCAGAGATTTGTTCTTTAGAAAGGAAAGTTTCACATCTTTGGAGGTAAGATCTTGAAGATGGAATTCTACAAGTTGGGAAAGACTATTGAGAGCTAGAAGATTGAAATACATCTTTCCCTACATCAACTCAAGGAGCCAAGAGATGAATTCTAGCATTCATTAAAGAGAAGAAAGAAATTAGCTATTTAGTAAAATGACACTCAATACCAAGAAGAAGAAACTACTAGATTGTTTTTATATGTAAACTCAAATGATTTTGATGTAGCTATTGTAAATCTGATGGGAAAGAATGGTGCCCTAAGTGAAGAAGTAAAAAATCTCAAAAGAGAATAGGAAGTACAATTAGTATTGCTATGTGAGAAAACTAAAATGAAAAAGAAATACAAGGAAGATAAAGTCATGATTGAAGAAGACAAAATAATACTAAATAATAGACTTGAAGAGAAGAAATTAGATGTATAAGAGCTTGCTAACATGCAATTGGATACAATGAATTGATTGATGCTTACAAACTATGAATTGAATGGAAAGGACATTGAGATCACAACCTTAAAGTCACAAAATGATCTACTACAAAATGAACTAATAGAAGAAAAGGAATTCATTAAAAGATTCAAAAAACCAAGTGAAGCCATAAATTTTTTTGAGAGATTGATGGAATCACCAAGACCTAAAAATGATACTACTAGATTGCAATACACTAATACTAAAGAAGGAGAATAATCTAGAAGTGGTGAGAAAAGGAATAAAAAATGTAAGAACTACAAATCCACTTTTCATAATTATGGAAAATTGGGTCAGATAGAAAATGTTTGTAGGAGAAAAATTGCTAATCAAAATCCCAAGCAGAAATACAAAGGATATTGCTACAACTACAACAAAAAAAGGCATCAAGCAAATGAATGCAATACCAAGACCATGGGAGCTTAGAGATTTGAAGGATACTAATACAATTGTTAGAAGTATGGACATAAAACATATGAATGCAGATCTAAGACTAAGTGGATATCAAACAAATAGACAAAGGCACACCAAAATGGAAACTCCTATGATTTAGATTACAACACAAGGTACAGTTCTCACTATTGTCAAGAATATGGACATGTTCCTAAAAATTGTATGACACATTTTAGAGGCAACTAAAATAGATTTTTGAGTGAGATTACATGCTTTATTTGTCTCAAGACTGGTCATGTTAGAAGAAACTATCCAACTAGGTCACTAATGCCAAGCAATGAATTGAGTGAAGGGAAAGATAAGTTAAATGTTGAGAAAGTGGCGTAGATAAACAAGACATGGAGAAAGAAGGAAGAATGTAGTACATCAAGTTTAGATGAGGTTTCTTCATCCAATGCATCAGGTGATTGCATCACCCCCAATTGGGCAATAAAAGGTATGTGTGGAATAGACATTTGAAAAGTTATATTATGCATTAGTTCCAAATATCTAAGATATGCAAAGAATAAATATGCGTGAATCAAGATGCAATGAAGAAGTTAAGAGTAAGAGTTATTCTTTATATACATTATTTTCTATGTTGTTATTGAGCATGGAAGCAATTGTAGTTATTGTCAAGTAATGAAGTCAAGGCTAGTATGAGTTGAGCTCACTATGTCAGCCGAGCATGTTGAAAATCCTATGATAGCCAAGCTTATAGTTGTGTAAGAACTAAGCAATTAATGTCAAATTTGAAGGGTTATATAGTCAATTTTTGACTCATTTGCACTTACTAGAATTTAAAGAGAATGAAGGTAAATTACAAAAGGAGATCCTAATGTTTTCAAATCAGATCTAACTATTGCTCAAAACCATTCTACGAATTCAAGAGGTATTCATATTGTGTCAAGTTATGTTGTTTTGATTATCAAAAACCCTAGGAAAGTAAAATGGTAGCTAGTTCTTCATCTACTATTAGGAAAGAGGGGAAGGAAGTTTTCAATGTCCAATTGATTAGCAATGATTATAGGCAGCCACCTTTTCAAGAAATTTCTAAGATTGCATACAAGGGAGATCTATCTGGTGTACTATTTATGATACCACCAAAGTTTCTTATGATCTAGGATGTGAGATGTTATTATACTAGAAATATTGGAGAGGTAGGAGACATAGATATTAGGGAAACCTACCAAAAGCTATGTGATGATGGTATTTTGAGTGAAGAGAATAAGATCATTGAGTGAAAAGGGTTAACATGTGCCCTAGACTTTCCTTAGATGTTTAAAACAAATTTGATTTAGATTGTTCTAAGATGTATACATGGTAACCAGATGTAGTTAGAGGGTGGACCAATCAGGATTTATAAAAGGATTGTACATATCACAATAGGGTATCCTACCCTTGATTGACCGAAGAGCATACAGAGTGATGCAAAAGAGGTTATTGAAAAGAATACAAGTGTCATATGGAATAAGAGAGGGATGTCAATAGATAATTGAATAGAAAGAAAATGAAAACCTCTTCTCAACCCTAATTTCCAAAAGGAAGGATCAAAATTGATTAAGAAGAAGAAAGTGTTCAATGCAGAAATGGATAAAGTGATGAAAAATAGGGAGAAAGGAGGTTATATGATCTTACCATTATGGGGGAGTATGTGCTTAAATCATGAAGTAGATAAAAGAAAAATATTAACCTTAAATCTAGAAAATGCTATTTTCTAATGTTTGTATGTAATTTCTATAAAATTTGTAACCTATTCTGGATTGGAAATGCTGAGATAGAGAAAACTCAGAAATATTTGGTCTTTTTGAAGGGAGGTAAACCTTGACCCTATTGGTAGGGCACAATCTTACCTTAGGGTACAATTGTGCCCCAAAAAGTCAACCTTGACCTGTATTGCTCTGATAATTTTTTTGATCATGGATCTTGCAAGTTTGATGAAAAAGGTATCCAAATCTTCTCTCCAATTCATTGTTCCATACCTATATCTTGATAAAAGAATGAATAGATCTTGAAGATGAACAAAGGATCTTGAAGGAATATCACATCACCATGATGGATAGATCTAGGGTTTTGAATGATGAATCTTGAATGCTTGAACCAAATTCCTTCAAAGGCTTGAATACTTCAATCCTCGATCTTCAATGGAGAACTTCAATGCTTGATAAAATGCTTGGTCACTTGAAAAGCATACAATTTCTCATAGATCATGAATGCACTTATGCGTAATGAATAACTTGTAGATATATGTGGATAATGGATGCTCTTCATAAAGGGTATATGTCAAAATGAGGGAAGAAGGCTTCCTTATATAGAGATCTAGGGCACTAACTCCTAGGAAAGGCCAACATAGGAGCATTAAATCCCATTTAACCTTAACCCCTAGGAATAGACCTAGATTAAATACTTAAGAGTCTACCATTTCTAAATCTAAAAACAACTAACCAAGAAGTGGGAAAAGAAACTTTCTAAAGTTCAAGATCGCAAAAATCTTAGAAATTTAGAATAGGACCTAGGGTTAGGGATGAGATCAATCCTACCCTAGGTCAAGGTTGAGGTCCTTCTTGACCTAGATCAAGTGGTTTTCCTGAGTGTGTAGACAGAGCGCTGACTGTGAGGCATTTTGCACTAGGACTGTGTGGTTGTGGGTTCGAGTTAGAAGATGCCTCCACGAAGAGAGCGTAGCAGAAGGTCTAGAGCTATTGATCCTGACAAGGTTAGAGCCCTCCAGAGGCAGGTACAAGAATTGCAAGAGGAGCTTCGTAGAGGAGCAAATGTTGCCATAGGTGACAGTAGTGAGGATGACAATGAAGAGGAAGTAATGGGACCAGAAGAGGAAGTTGATGGGGAAGTTTTGAATCCTGTAGAAGAAAGGCTTTTTAGGGCCATTACTAAGTTTGGGAAAAGACCTACAATTGAAGTGGGTATATTTTCAGGAAATCTGAAACCAGATGAGTTGATCGATTGGATCAATGAACTGGAAGAATACTTTGACTATGAGGATATAAGGGACCCAGATAGGGTTAAGTTTGCAAAGGCCAAACTGAAAGGCCATGCAAAAATCTGGTGGCAAGAGGTTCAACTGGAAAGACTTAGAAGAGGAAAGGAGAAGATCACAAGATGGGATTGCATGGTGGACAAATTGAAGAAGCAATTCATTCCTGTGGACTACGAGCTTGATCTATTTAAGAAGATGCATGGGTTAAAGCAAGCAGGAAGATCAGTCCAAGAATATACAGAGGAGTTTTATCGACTCTTGATTAGAGCAAGGCATGCAGAAGCAAATAAGGAGAAGGTTTCTCGTTATATCAGTGGGTTGCGACCTAGCATCCAGGAGGAATTAAGTCTGGTAAGAATGACCAGCGTTGAAGAGGCATACCAGTTTTCCCTACGAGTTGAAGAGAAGCTGAATAAAAGGTTTGAAGGAAGACAAAGAGGGCGTAGTCAAGGAGGAAGGGGAAGCAGTAGATCATCTGGAGGCCGCAATGAAACCCAAAAGAAAAATGAAGATGTGGGTACTAGCAGAAACCAGAGGAATGAGGGTTTCAACTGCTCCCATGATCAAGACTTTGGAAATCAAAGAGGAAGAGGTAGAGGATGTGGACAAGGAAGAGGAGGCTTCCGTGGAACCTATTTCCATTGCAATGAAGAAGGTCATCGTGCCTTTGAATGCCCTCAATGAGAAGGAAGGACAAATAGGAGAGCTGAGGGCCAAGCTAGGGTTGCTCATGTGGATGAGGATGCACAATCATCACATTCAAAGGATGCAGAAAGAGGAGAGACCTTGGTAAATGAAAGAGTCCTACTAAGTGGTGAGAATGAACCAGGACAACGGAGGAGTTTGTTCCGTACCAGATGCAAGTGTGAGGATAAATGTTGTGATGTGATCATTGATGGTGGTAGCACTGATAACTTGGTATCAGAAGAGATGGTCTCTAAGCTGAAGCTCAAGAGGGAGAAACATCCCCATCCCTATCAGATCTCTTGGGTAAAAGATGATCATAAGGTCCTAGTAAGTGAACAATGTTTAGTGAAATTTAAAATTGGGAGTTACCATGATGAAGTTCTCTGTGACATTATTTTGATGGATGTTTGCCATCTATTGTTGGGTAGACCATGGCAGTTTGATAGACATGCAGTGCATGATGGACATGCAAACACATACTCTCTGACAAAGGATGGAGTTTGCCACAAATTGAAGCCCATGAAAAAGGAAGGTGAAAAGGTATGTAGCAGTGCTAGGATTTGTCTTGTTGATGGAAGGAAGTTTTTAGATGGCATGAAACATCAGCATATGTGCTATGCTTTGATTCCTAGGAAAGATAAAGAAGGTATTAGTGATATTATCTCTGATAATGTTCCAAATGGATTGCCACCAGTAAGGCAAATTAGTCATCAGATAGATCTGATTTGAGGAGCTAGTTTGCCTAACAAGGCTACTCATAAGATGACTCCTACTGAAACAGAGGAGCTAAATAGACAGGTTCAGGAGTTGCTGAGGAAGGGCTTGATTCGAGAGAGCCAAAAGTCCATGTGCAGTACCTATAGTACTTGCACCAAAGAAGGATGGAGAGTGGAGGATGTGTATAGATTCTCAAGCTATAAATAGGATAACCATCAAGTACCAGTTTCCTTTACCAAGGATGGATGATCTTATGGACTGCTTGAGTGGAGCTCAGTACTTCACAAAGATAGATCTGAAGAGTGGCTATCATCAGATACGGATTCGAGAAGGAGATGAGTGGAAAACAACCTTCAAGACCAAGGAGGGTCTTTATGAATGGTTAGTCATGCCCTTTGGATTGACGAACACCCCAAGCACCTTAATGCAGCTCATGAATGAGGTACTTAAGAAGTTCTTGGGAAAATTTGTTATTGTCTATTTGGATGATATTTTAATTTTTAGCAAGACTTTGGAAGAACATTTACTGCATATTCGTAGTGTCCTTGAAAGGCTAAGGGAAGAGAAACTGTTAATTAATCTAAAGAAGTGTGTCTTTGCAAAAAGGGAGTTAGTCTATTTGGGATTTTTTATATCACCTGAAGGTCTCAAAATGGATCCAGAGAAGGTAAAAGCCATCTTGGAATGGCCTACTCCAAGGTCTGCTACTGAGGTAAGATCATTTCATGGTCTGGTTAGTTTTTATATGAAGTTTATTAAGAATTTCAGTGGCATATGTGCACCCCTAATTGATACAATAAGAGGGGATAGAAAAGAGTTCAAATGGACTGCAACAGCTGCGAGAAGTTTTGAATTGCTGAAGAAGAAGGTGACTGAATAGCCTGTGTTGGCACTTCCAGATTTTAGAAAAGTATTCCAGGTGGATTGTGATGCTAGTGGTAGCACTATTGGGGCTGTATTAAGCCAAGAAGGTAAGCCTATTGCATATTTTAGTGAAAAATTGAATGATGCAAACAAGAAGTATTCTGTTTATGATCAAGAGTTCTATGCAATAGTTCAGGCCTTAAAGAAATGGAGGCATTATTTATTGCCAAAGGAATTTGTTTTGTATACTGATCATCAGGCATTACAGTACCTAAATAGCCAAGGTAAATTGAATCAAAGGCATATGAAGTGGGTAGAATTCTTGCAAAGCTATACATTTGTGTTGAAGCATAGAAGTGGAAAATCTAACAGGGTTGCAGATGCACTAAGTAGGAGACAGTTGTTGCTTACAACAATGCAGGTTAAAGTAGTTGGGTTTGATGAACTCAAGAATTTGTACCCCGAGGATCCTGATTTTGCTAAAGCATGGAAAGCTTGTAAAGAACCTGTTGCTGTAGATAGAACCAAGTGGTTAGACTATTTGATTCAGGATGGCATGTTGTTCAAAGGTAGTCAATTATGCATTCCAAGGAGTTCCATGAGGGAAATTCTGATTAAGGGGAAACATAGTGGAGGGATGGTAGGACATTTTGGTCGGGATAAGACCATTGCCATTCTTAGAGAGCATTATTTTTGGCCTTTAATTACACAGGATGTGAAGAAGTTTGTATAGAGTTGCCAGGTTTGTCAAGTTGCCAAGGGGTTTAGTCACAATACTGGCCTATATCAGCCATTGCCTGTTCCATCAAGGCCATGGGAGGACATAAGTATGGATTTTTTTCTTGGATTGCCAAGGACACAAAGGTGTAATGACTCAGTATTCATGGTGGTTGATAGGTTCTCCAAAATGGCACATTTCATTCCATGCCACAAAACTCATGATGCTTTCCATATTGCAAACTTGTTTTTCAAAGAGGTGGTAAGACTACATGGTCTTCCAAGGAGTATAGTTTCTGACAGAGATACTAAATTTGTGGGGTATTTTTGAAGGACATTGTGGAAAAAGCTGAGAACAGACTTGAAATTCAGTTCCACGCATCACCCACAAATTGACGGCCAAACAGAAGTCTAGGCAATTTGCTGAGATGCTTAGTTGGAGATAAGCCCAAGGGATGGGATTTGATTCTACCACAAGCAGAGTTTTCTTACAATAACTCTATAAATAGGAGTACTGGAAAATCACCATTTCAAATTGTATATGGGAATAGCCCAAGGACTGCACTAGAATTGAGGAAGATAGAACAAGGGGAGAGGACAAGTGCTGAAGCTGAGGAATTTGTTGAACATATCAAGCGTCTACATGAGGAGGTTCAAGCACACATTACCAAGATGAATCAAGAGTATAAAGCTAGGGCTGATCAAAGGAGAAGACATAAGGAATTCCAAGTAGGAGATTTAGTCGTGGTGCACTTACAAAAAGAAAGATTTCCAGCTGGTACTTACAACAAGCTGAAAATGAAGAAATTTGGCCCTTGCAAAATTTTGAAGAAACATGACTCAGGAAATGCATATGAAGTGGAGCACCAGGACTGTGTGGTTGTGGGTTCGAGTTAGAAGATGCCTCCATGAAGAGATCATGGTGGAAGGGCCAGAGCTATTGATCCTGAGGAGGTTAGAGCCCTCCAGAGGCAGGTACAAGCATTGCAAGAGGAGCTTCATAGAGGAGCAAAGTTTTGAAGAAACATGACTCAGGAAATGCATATGAGGTGGAGCTACCAGATGGTATTCACATTTCTCCCATTTTCAACATTGTAGATTTAACAGAGTATCATGACGATGGTGCAGATGAGGAGCTGGTTTTAGAGCCATGTCCAATTCCTGCTTCTAAGAAGGAAGAGATAGAAGACATTCTAGATCATCGTGTGGGTAGGAGTACCAGAAATAGGCAGTATGAAGAGTATTTGGTCAAATGGAGAGGACGGCCGATCGAGGACTCAACTTGGATTTCAGCAACTAAGGTTTCCCATTTGGGATTTCCTCTACCATCCATAAAGTGACAGGGTCACTTTTCAATCTACCCTGGGTGTCTGATGCAGGAGCATCCAGAGGTATAAGGGCAATCCTGTGTCACCCAAAAAATGTACTTAGACTTAGTTTCTATTTCATGTCTTTACATTTTTGGATACCCATTTGGCTCAAATAAAGGTTCCAACTCTCATAGTTCAACTATCAGTGCATTTGAAAATCTCAAAAAAATAGGAGCATGTATTTGGGCCATCATTTCCATAAACTAGAAGGTGTGAATTGGCCAGATGAATGTAATCATGATTTAGAGCATTCTAAAAAAAAAATCAGGTCAATAGGCCCCATGGTTTGAAAGTTATTGCAGTTTTTTGAGTTTTGGAGACCTCCTAAGAATGCTTCAAAGTCAGGTTTGGGGCATTAAATGACCTCGAAAAGGGTCAAAAATGGGGGACCAGAAAATCTTGTCCATAAGGCTATAGAGCGCTTCGAGAGCTTTCCAAAAATGTAAACGGTTTGTCAATCGGAGCTACGGTTCAAAAGTTATGCCTCCCGAAAGTTCGGTTACCATTTCTGGATTCTTCTAGATTTGCACCGACTTCTAACACAGCTTTCAGAACCTTCTATTTTGTTGGTGGATGCCTACTAGAACTTTCTAGAATGTAATCCTAGTTGTTAACCCTCTGAGGTCTATTTAAGGAGATTTTTGGCATTGTAAAAGGCAGTTCGGAGTGGAGTTTGAGAGGAGGTACCATAAGGAGAATTTATCTCCAGATTTATGCTATTAAATCCCATTTAACCTTAACCCCTAGGAATAGACCTAGATTAAATACTTAAGAGTCTACCATTTCTAAATCTAAAAACAACTAACCAAGAAGTGGGAAAAGAAACTTTCTAAAGTTCAAGATCGCAAAACTCTTAGAAATTTAGAATAGGACCTAGGGTTAGGGATGAGATCAATCCTACCCTAGGTCAAGGTTGAGGTCCTTCTTGACCTAGATCAAGGTTGAGGTCAACCTTGACCCAGAAGGTTATCCTTAACCTAAATGCCAAATTCCTCAATTTCAAAGAGTAGTTTATTAGAATGATGGAGACACAACCCAAGAACAGAATGGACACAATAGAAAAGGGAAATTATATTAACTGAGAAAATAAGCTAGTACAAATAGTATAGAGAAAATAAACTTCAGAACATGCCCTAAGGGCTTACAATAGCATAAATCTGGAGAATATTTCTCCTTTTAGCACCTCCTCTCAAACTCCACTCCGAACTGCCTTTTACAATGCCAAAAATCTCCTTAAATAGACCCCAGAGGGTTAAGGACTAGGAGTACATTCTAGAAAGTGCTAGTAGGCATCCACCGACAAAATAGAAGGTTCCAGAAGCTGCGTTAGAAGTCGGTGCAAATCTAGAAGAATTCAAAAATGGTAACCGAACTTTCGGGAGGCATAACTTTTGAACCGTAGCTCCGATTGACGAACCGTTTACATTTTTGGAAAGCTCTCGAAGCGCTCTATAGCCCTATGGACAAGCTTTGGTCGTCTCCCATTTTTTGACCTTTTTCAAGGTCATTTAATTCCCCAAACCTGATTTTGAAACATTCTTAGGAAGTCTCCAAAACTTGAAAAACTGCAATAACTTTCAAACCGTGGGGCCTTTTGACCTGATTCTTTTTCTGGAATGCCCTAAATCACATTTATATTCATCTAGCCAATTCACACATTCTAGGTCACCAAAATGATGGCCAAATTGCATGTTCCTATTTTTTTGGGATTTTCAAACACACTGATAGTTGAACTGTGAGAGTTGAAACCTTTATTTGACCCAAATGGGTATCCAAAAATGTAAAGACATGATATAGAAACTAAGTCTAAGTACATTTTTTTGGGTGACACAAGATTGCCCTTATACCTCTGGATGCTCCTGCATCATAGAATTAGACTGGAAATAGAGAGAGAGAGAGAGAGAGAGAGAGAGAGAGAGAGAGAGAGAGAGAGAGAGAGAGAGAGAGAGAGAAGTAAAATAGGGGGAAGTCATCTAGATCCATGCAAAAACCCATTCAAGGAACTTGACATGACCCCAGACCACATATTTGAAGGGATAAATGCTCTTAACATGGAAGTGCTTCCATTTTAAGATGATACATTAAGCCCCCACTTTAGCAAGAGTATGGAATCGATGCAAACTCTTGGTAAAAAAAGAGAAAAAAATAGAGAGATCCAAGTGGATTCATAATGAGATAAAATAACACTTAAATAAGGATATTGTTGGAATAATTGATTAATTATGTATTGTCTTTGATGTTACACAAAATGTCATATCATTTCCAGTTAGTATATATCGAGCTCACTCAGGCATTGAAGATAGCATTTTGTGTCTATCGAGCAATCCAGAGTTTGCCTAGTTCAAAAGATAGTGTCTACTGAGTTCACTAAGGAGACAAAGAGAAGTTTGTGAAAGATGAGTGTTAATTGAGCTCACTCAGTTAATGAAGAAAAGTTGGATGGAACTAGTGTTAACCAAGATCACTTGGTTACCAAAGGAACTTTGCATATATGTAGTATTGACTAAGTTCACTTGGTTAATGTAGGAAAATCATTTTTGAGTTAGTGACTATTGAGTAGGGTCAGCTAACAAAGGATTTTCTTATTTTGGCATATTGAGTTTAATGAATTTTGTTTGTTGGTTCTAGTTGACTGAGGAGATGAATATTAATTATTCTAAGTTGTATTCTAGCTGACTTAATAATATGAAAGATATAAATATAATATCAAGTTGAGGATTGGATGGTGTGGAATGTATGAAAGAAAATTTAAGATTTGATAATGTAAAGTGGAACTAAATTAGAAGGATAAGTAGAATAGCCTTGAGGAGCTGAAAAGATATATTCAATCAAGAAGGATCAAGTATAAGCTAGAATTGAGATCTATAATTAGCAATTTACTTTCATCGAAATTAGGTCATATCATTGTTACTCTCTAACCATTATACCAATGATCTAAATCTCTTAATAGAGTTGGTTTAATAGCTATTTGTAAATCCTCTAACAAGGTGAGATTTCTATTGAATTTTCCAAAGACCTCTAACAAGGCCACTCCTAATAGGGTGATTAAATCCTCTAATAGGGTCACACCTAATAATTTATTTTTTAACCTTTAATAGGGTTGGCTTCTAATAGGGCTCACTTCAGAAGAGTTAAAATTAGTAACTAGTTACAATTGGTGGTTTTTCCCAAATTAGGTTCCCACGTTAAATCCTGGTGTCAAAAGTTTTCATACTATTTCTCTTATGTGTTTACAACTATGTTAAAGTAATAAGTAATCACAAATAACATCTTAATATTTTCATGTTAAGTTTCTATTGATAATTTTTAGTGTGTATCGAGTTACAACATTTTTAGTGTGTTTACCAAGCATTAGTAGAATTAAATTTTTATAGAGTTGTTTTGTACTAACATCTAAGGAATTTGGGATTTATTTTAGTGGTAACTAATTCACCCCTCCTCTCTTAGTTACTCCTCTTATATTTTCAACAATTTGTATAAGATATTTTGGTGCTTGAAAAGAAGGTTTCAAGGACCTAAGCCAAAGATCAAGATGTCTTACAGAAGAGAGATTTCTAATTTGAACTGAGACAATTTTGTAGAATGGCAAGGACTTATGAGGTTATATCTAGCAACTATCAATGATTTGGGTTGTAAGTATCACTAGTAAATTTGGACCCAAATTTTACCAACATTTGTCCCTACTCTTCTTGTTAAAATTTCAACCAAATTGCAAGTTGGTCAAAATTTTGATGAACATATTCATCAAAATTTTGACCAACCTAAAATTTGGTCAAATTTTTGATGAGAAAATCAGCGATGAACCTTGGTAAAAAATTGGGTACAAATGTACTAGTGTATCTTGATAATAAATACAAGACTCCTACTAAAACATTATCAATTGAAGGCATTGCTGAAAAAGAAAAATCATAACATCATGATGATTAATATTGTATCTACTCTTAACTATGCTAAATTTGATGAAGTAAAAGACTATACTACAGCTCATGCAATGTGGATCAAACTGAAAGAAATATACGGAGGAGATGAAAATGTAAGAAGAGATAAAGTAGAATGTCTCAGAGGATAATTTGATCAAATGAAAATGAGAGAAGATGAAAACATTGCAACATATGTGAAAATAATCAAAGCAAGTGTGAGCACAATCAAAGCACTGGGAGGAGACATTGATGACTAAATAGTTGTAAGCAAGGTACTTAGAACTCTTATTACTATCTATGTAATTAGAGTGTCTACTATTCAAGAGATGATATGTGATCCAAATAGAAATAAAACTTTACATTCTGAAGTTGGAAGACTAACATCTTTTGAGTTGGATAACTATGATAACTATGTTCCTAGTTCCAAAGGTATTGAGTTTGCATTTGAAGCTAAAATCCTACTCAAGAAAAAGAAAAGAAATCGAAGGTCAATCAATTAGGATGCAAAGGAGAAATAGAAGAAATTTTTGATAGTGATCTTAAAGTTTTTGAAGCCCTAATTGCAAAGAAATATTCCAAAGGAAGAGGAAAATACAAAGGTAATATTCCTCTAATCTATTTTTCTTGTGAAGAAATTGATCACATTGTTGCTAGATGCCCAAACAAAGAAAACAAGGATGAAAAGAAACATAATAAGTAAAAAGACAAGAAGGAATTTAAGAACTAAAAAGACCACAAGGAAAAAGGTAAGAAATCTTGTTTTGTAGCTAAAGATTTTTATAACAGTGAAGATGAAATGGTATATATTGCTATAAAAGATGAATACAATGTTGAAGGAGATAAGATGGCACTTATATCTCATGTTATAAAAAATGATACATGGATTATTGATAGTGGCTACTCGCATCATATGAAAGGAGACAAAACAAAGTTTTAGCTCATGGAATATTATGATGGTGGTAGTACGAGATTTAGAAACAATGAACCTTGTTGCATAAAAAGAAAAGGATGCATCTCATTAACCAATGAAATTATATGCGATAATTATTATTGGGTTGAAGAACTAAAACATAATCTACTGAGTGTGGCACAATTGAATAACATTGGATTCAAGGTGGAATTTATGAATGGGAAGGCCAAATTGCTAGATGAAAAAAGAAATATGGTTGGATTTGGCAAACAAACAAAAGGTAATCTATTCTATCTTGATCTCAGTGAAAATTCATGTTTTATTGCTCAAGTAGAAGAAAGTTTGTTATGGAACAAAATATTATGTCATGTAAAATTTGATAATCTAGTTGAGATAAGCAAGTTCATAGGAGAGTAAGAGGTATTCCTAGCTTGAGGAAACCTAATATGGGTCTATGCAAAAAATATCAAATTGGTAAGATGGGAAAGACTAGTTTCAAAAGCAAGAATGATCATCCTGAAGAACTGTTAGAGCTTGTGCATATAGACTTATGTGAACCTATTGAAATAGAGATTTATAGTGGAGTTAAGTTTTTGAATTCTTTTTGTTAATGACTATTCTAGAATGATGACTATAATGTATCTAAAAGAAAAATTTGAAGCCTTTAAAAAATTCAAGTGGTATCTAGAAAGAGTAGAAAAGGAAATTAGAAAGAAGTTGAAATACTTGAGATCAGACAGAGGTGGTGAATTCTTCTCCAATGAATTCAATAAATTATACATTGAAAAAGGTATTAAAAGACAAGTATAAGCCCTTGGTACATCATAGCAGAATGGTATAGTTGAAAGAAAGAACATATCTATCATGGATTATGCAAGAACATTAATGATAGAAAAGAATATTGCAATCACATACTGGAAGGAAGCTATCAGCACTAGAGTTCACACTTTGAATAGAGTTTAGTAGAAGAAAGACTCAAATCAATCTCCTTATGACTATGGTATGGCTACAAACCTAATGTAAGTTACTTGAAAGTATTTAGTAGCAAATGTTATATATTGACGGAATCTAGGAAAGGAAAATTTGATGTCAAAGGTGATGAAGACATATTTCTAGGATACTTCTATAGAAGTAAAGCATACAAATGTTTGAATTTATCTACTCACAAAATCATAGAAAGTGCACATGTGAGAATTGATGAGTTTGCAAAAAAGAGTGAAGAAGAAAGCAACAAAGAGCTTAAGGATTATAGAAGATTTTTTTACTATGAACCTAATACCCTATCAAATCTATTTGAAAGAATGGAGGCTTCACCTCCCTAGTCCCCAAAATCTCCAAGAGCTACCGAGTTGTGAATAGTGCAACCCAAGTTATAGTTAGAAGCTATTGAGCTAGAGCAGACTAAGTCTGATGGACCCGAGTCACAAAAAATGGGACTTAAGCTTGACAGTGAAGTTCATGATGAAATCTATGAAAATAATTCCAAATAAAAAGAAACTATATTATCAAGATATGTTAGAAGGAATCATGCACCTAATCAGATCATTGGAGATAAATCAGATGGAACAATGACAAGAAACAAATTGAAAAGTGCATGTTTACTTATGGAATTTGAACATAGAAATGTTAAAGATGCTTTGGATAATGAAATTTGGATTGAGGCAATGATTGAAGAAATAGAATAGATAGAGAAGAAAAAAACTTGGACTCTTGTTCCAAGTCCTAATTATAAAAAGGTAATTGACACAAAGTGGGTATTCAAAAATAAGCTAAATGAAGATGGAAAAGTTTCTAGAAACAAATAAAGATTGGTATGTAAAGGCTACTCTTAAGAAGAAGGTATTGATTATGGTGAAAATTTTGATCTTGTTGTAAGATTAGAAGGTGTTAGAACTTTACTAGTATATGCAACTCATAGAGGGTTTAAAGTTTATCAAATGGATGTAAAATCTGCATTCTTAAATAGAATTCTTGATGAGGAAGTCTACATTGAACAACCTAAAGGTTTTATAGATCCTAGTAGAAAGGACATGGTTTGCAAATTACATAAGACATTATATGGTCTTAAGCAAGCTACTAAAGCTTGGTATGAAGGACTTCATAACTACTTGATATATATTGGTTTTCAAAGAATAAATGATAATAGTAACTTGTACATCAAAAAAGGACTAGACAAAAGGATTGTGTTGGAAAAAATATTTGTGGATGACACTTTCTTCACATGAAATGATGATTTGTGCAAGGCATTTTCAAAAGAAATCAGTAAATAATTTGAGATGTCTATGTTTGGAGAAATAAATTTTTTTATTGGATTGAAGATGGTATCCACATCACTCAATCTAAATACATCAAGGAGATACTAAAGAAATTTAGGAATGGAGGATTCAAGACTAGTTGGAACCACCATGTTTACTTGCGATAAGCTTTCCAAAAATTATGATTCTAAAGAGGTAGATTAGACCATATATAGATCAATGATTGGAAAATTGTAGTATGAAGTGCACACAAGGCCTGATATTACATTAGAAGTCAGTATGGTGGCAAGATTCTCAACAAATTCCAAAAAAAATCACATGATGGCAGTCAAAATAATCATGAGATATCTAAAAGGCACTAAAGAATATGGTTTATGGTACAAAATAAGAGGCAATTTTAACTTAAAAGTATTTACAGATGCTGTTTGGGTAGGAAGTATTGATGATAGAAAAAACACTAGTGGTGGAGAATTCTTTCTTGAAAAAAGACTAGTGTCTTGGACAAGCAAGAAATATAATCGTATCTCTCAGTCCATAGTAGAGGCTGAATATGTGGCAACAACAGTCAATTTTTCTAATATTTTTTCATTCAAACAACTATTGGCAGGTATGAAGGTAAAGATCAAGGATCCAGTAGTCATATACTGTGACAACATTAGTGTAATCAATATATCAAAGAATTTAGTGATGCATACCAAAACAAAACACATTTCCATAAAATATCATTTCTTGAGAGAATTGGTTCAAGATAAAGAAGTCAGAGCGGAATATGTAAGTACAATAGAACAAATTACAGATATATTCATCAAGACATTACCTAAGGATGTATTTTTGTATCTAAGAGGTAAGCTAGGGATCATTCCCCTATCTAAAGCTCACTAAATAAAGTTTAGTGATGCATCAACTAGAGCATGTTGAAGATCAATCAGTTGGTGCAATATTGATAAAGGCATATTGCAAATGAATTGATACTTGAGATACATTGATATTCACTAAACATTATCTTTGGCATGAGATGTCAACGAGGGAGAAGTTTGCTATCATATCTCATAGAAATTTTGTGAAGAATTTTGTTTTCATATCTCACATAAATTTTGTGGAGAACTTTGCTATCATATCTCATAAAAATTTTGTAAATAGAAAGAAGAGATGTCAAAGAGGGAGAATGAACTTGGCAGAATTAGAAGAAGTCTTTTGATAGAGGGAGAAATTGAAGGATGGAAGAAATCACACTGATAGAGGGAGTTCTCATGATGAGAATCAGAATGAAACTAAGGATATTTTCCTTACTTTATTCTTTCTCTAAAATTTCATTGTACTATGACATGTTGTGTTGCCATTGATGCCAAAGAAGGAGATTTTTGGAACAATTGTCTTTGATGTTACACAAATGTCATGTCATTTCCAGTTAATGTATGCCGAGATCACTTGGGCATTAAAGATAGTTTTTTATATCTATCAAGTGTTCTAGAGTTTACCTACTTCAGAAGACAGTGTCTACTAAGTTCACTTGGGAGATAAAAGAAGGTTTATAGAAGATGAGTGTTAACCAAGCTCACTCAGTTAATGAAGAAAAGTTGGATGGAACCAGTGTTAACTGAGCTCACTTGGTTATCAAAGGAACTTTGTGTATATGCAGTGTTGACCAAGTTCACTTGGTTAATACAAGAAAATAATTTTTGAGTTAGTGACAATAGAGCAAGGTTGTCTAATGAAGGATTTTCTTGTTTTGGCATATTGAGTTCAATTGAATTGTTTGTTGGTTCTAGCTGACTGAGAAGATGAATATTAATTATTCTAAGTTGTATTAAATCCAACTTGATAATGTGTAAGATATAAATATAAGGTCAATTTGAGGATTAGAAAAAGAAGAAGTGGAATATAATTGAAGATTTGATGATGCTTAGAGGAAGTGAATTAGAAGGATAAGCAGAGTATCCTTGTTGAGATGCAAAGATACATTCGATTAGGAAGGATCAAGTATACAAGCTAGAATATATATATATATATATATATATATATAATTAGTAATTTAGTTGCATCAAGAATTAGGTCATCTCATTGTTACTCTCTAACCATTGTAGAAGTGAGCTAAATCTCTTAACAGAGTTGGCTTAACAACTATTTGTAAATCCTTTAACAAGGTGGAATTTCTATTGAATTGTCTAAAGACCTCTAACTAGGCCACTCCTAACAGGGTGATTAAATCCCTTAATAGGGTCACACCTAATAGTGTGTTTTGTAACCTTTAATAATGTTGGCTTCTAATAGAGCTCACTTTAGAAGAGTGAAAATCAATAACTAGTTGCAATTGGTGGTTTTTCCAAAATTGGGTTTCCACATTAAAATCTTGTGTTCATACTATTTCTATTATGTGTTTTCAACTAAGTTAAAGTAATATCAATCACAGATAATATCTTAAGATTTTCATGTCAAACATTTGTCAAGCTATTTCAGTGTTTACCGAGTTACAACATTTTTCTTATGTATTTACCGAGTTACAATAGAGTTCTATTTTGATTTATATTGACATCTAAGGGATCTAGGATTTATTTTAGGGGTAACTGAGTCACCCCTCCCCTCTCAATTGCACCTCTTATATTTCCAACAATTGGTATCAGTGATTTTGGTACTTGTAGAGAAGGTTTTAAGAGCTAAAGCTAAAGATCAGGATGTCTTATAGAAGATAGATTCCCAAGTTAAACCAAGGTAATTTTTTAGTATGGTAGGGACTTATGAGGTTACATTTGGAAACTATCAATAATTTAGGTTGTAAATATCTTGATAGTGAATACAAGACTTCAACTAGAACATTAGCAGTTAAAGATATTGCTGAAAAGAAAAATAATAACATTATGATGATTGACATTGTTTCTACTCTTAATTATGTTGAATTTGATGAAATCAAAAGTTGCACTACAGTTTATGATATGTGGATCAAATTGAAAGCTATCTATGGAGGAAATGACAATGTTAAAAGAGATAAAGTTGAAAGTCTTTGAGACAATTTGATTAGATGAAGAAGAGAGAAGATGAAAACATTGTAAAATATATTGAGCAAATTAAAGCAAGTGTGGGTGCAATCAAAGCATCTAGAGGAGACATTTATGACAAAATAGTTGTAAGCAAGGTACTTAGAACCCTTATTTCTATCTATGCAATTAGAGTATCTTCTATTCAAATGAGATGTGATCCAAATAAAAATATAACTTTGGATGCTCTAGTTGGAAGATTGACAACTTTTGAGTTGGATAACCATGATAACTATGTCCCTAGTTCCAAAGGTATTGAGTTTGTATTTAAAGCAAAGATTTCACTCAATAAAAAGGGTAAGAAATCAAAAGCTAATCAATTTGAAAGTGAAGAAGAAGAAGAAAGTTAAGATAATGATCTTGAAGATGTTGAAGCCCTACTTGCAAGGAAATATTCTAAAGGTAGAGGAAAGTACAAAGGTAAGATTCCTCTAATCTATTTTTCTTGTGAAGAAGTTGGTCACATTTCTATAAAGTGCCCAAATAGAGATGACAAGGATGAAAGGAAAAGTAATAAGTTCAAAGGCAAGAAGGAATTCAAAAAATACAAGGACTACAAGGAAAAAGGTAAGAAATCTTGTTATATGGGTAAATATTCTAATAACAGTGAAGATGAAATGATATATTGCTGTAAAAGATGAATTTGATGATGAAGGAGATAACATGGCACTTATCTCATATATTAGAAAAAATGATACATGGATTATTGATAGTGGTTGCTCACATCATATGACTAGAGATAAAAAAAAAATTCAAGCACATGGAACATTATGATGGTGGTAGTGTGAGATTTGGAAATAATGAACCTTGTTGCATAAAGGGAAAATGATGTATCTCATTAACCAATGAACTTAGATGTGACAATGCTTATTGGGTTGAAGGACTAAAGAATAATCTATTGAGTGTAGCATGGTTGAATAACATTGGATTCAAGGTAGAATTCATGAATGGGAAGGCCAAAATGTTGGATGGAAAAGGAAATCTATTTGGATCTAGCAAACAAATAAAAGGTAATCTATTCTATCTAGATCTTAGTGAAAGTTCATGTTTGATTGCTTAAGTAGAAGAAAGATGGTTATGGCACAAAATATTATGTCATGTATACTTTTTTCTGGTTAGGATAAGCAAAAAAAAGAGAGTAAGAGGTATTCCTAGCTTGAGAAAACTTGATATGGGTCCATGCAAAAATTGTCAAATTAGTAAGATGGGAAAAAATAGTTTCAAAAGAAAAACTATCATTCTAAAGAAGTCTTAGAGCTTGTACATACAGACTTATATGGACCTATTGGAATAGAAAGTTATAGTGGAGATAAATTTTTCATTCTATTTGTTGATGATTATTCTAGAATGATGAGTGTAATGTATCTAAAAGAAAAATATGAAGCTTTTCAAAAATTTAACTAGTATTTGGCAAGAGTGAAAAAAGAATTTGGAAAGAAGCTGAAATATTTGAGATCATAAAAAGGTGGTCAATTCATTTCTAATGAGTTAAATGAATTCTACATTGAAAAATGAATTAAGAGATAGGCATCAGCCTCTAGTACACCTCAATAGAATAGTATAGCTAGGAGAAGGAATAGATCCATCATGGATTGTGCAAGAACATTAATAATAGAAAAGAATGTCATAATCAAATATAGGAAGGAAGCAGTCAGTACTATAGTACATACCTTGAATAGAGTACAACTAAAGAAAGACTCAAATCAAACTCCCCATGAACTATGATATGGCTATAAACCTAATGTAAGTTACTTGAAAGTATTTGGTAGCAAATTCTATATCTTGAAAGAATATAGGAAAGGTAAATTTGATGTCAAAGGTGATGAAGGAATATTCCTAGGATACTTCTATAGAAGTAAAGCATACAAATGTTTGAATTTGTCTACTCTTAAAATCATAGAAAGTGCACATGTGAGAATTGATGAGTTTGTAGAAAAGAGTGAAGAGGTAAGGAACAAAGAACCTGAGTATTAAAGAAGTTTTATTTACTATGACTTTTCCAAATCCATCTAGAAGTTAGAATCTCTCACCTCTCAAGTCCCCAAAATCTCTAAAAGTTACTGAGTTCTAATTAGTGCAACCTGAGTCATAGTCTAAAGGACCCAAGTCATCATCAAAATCTATCCAACTATTGTTAGAACAAACTAATTCTAATGAACCTGAGTCATAGACAATGGGACCCAAGCTTAATATAGAAGATCATGAAGAAATTAGTGAAACAAACTCCAAATACAAAGTACCTATGTTGGCAAGATATGTCAGAAGGCATCATGCACTTGATCAAATCATTAGAGACAAGTTAGATGGAACAATAACAAGAAACAAATTGAAAGGTACATGTTTGCTTGATGAATTTGAACCTAGAAATGTTAAAGACGCTTTGGATAATAAAATTTTGATTGAAGGAACGAATGAGAAAATAGAATAGATAGAGAAGAAAAAAACTTGGACTCTTATTCCAAGACCCAAGGATAAAAATATAATTGGCACAAAGTGCGTATTGAGAAATAACCTAAATGAAGATGGAGAAGTTTTCAAAAAAAAAAAAGCAAGGTTAGTATGTAAAGGTTATTCTCAAGAAGAAGATATTGATTATGGTGAAAATTTTTCTCCTATTGCAAGATTAGAAGGTTTAGAACTTTACTAGCATATGTAGCTCATAGAGGTTTTAAGGTTTATCAAATGGATGTAAAATCTTTATTCTTAAATGGAATTCTTGATTACGAAGTCTACATTGAACAACTTGAAAGTTTTGTAGATCACAACAAAAAAGATATGGTCTCCAAATTACATAGCATTACATTGTCTCAAGAAAGATCCTAGAGCTTGGTATGAAAGGCTTTATAACTACTTGATATAGATTGATTTTCGAAGAACAAATGATAACAGTAGTCTGTATATCAACGAAGGACAAGATAAGAAGATTGTGTTGGCAAAAATATTCGTGGATGACACTTTATTTATAGGAATTGATGACTTGTGCAAGGCATATTTAGAAGAAATGAGTAAAGAATTTGAGATGTCTATGTTTAGAGAAATAAAATTCTTTGTTGGATTACAAATCCAATAGAAGAAAGATGGTATCTACATTACTCAATTTAATATATCAAGGAGATACTAAAGAAATTTATAATGGTAGACTCAAGACCAGTTGGAAATCCTATGTTTATTGGACATAAGCTTTCCAAAAATGACGATTTCAAGGAGGTAGATTAGACCACATACAAATCAACGATTGAAAGATTGCAGTATGTAGTGCATATAAGGCTTGATATTGCATTAGCAATCAATATGGTGGCAAGATTCTCAGCAAATCCCAAAGAAAATCACATGATGGAAATCAAAAGAATCATGAGATATTTAAAAGGTACTAAATATTATGGTTTATGGTACAAAAAAAGAGTAAACCTAGATTTGAAAGTATTTATAGATGCTAATTAGGTAGGAAGTGTTGATGATAGAAAGAGCACTAGTGGTGGAGCATTCTTTCTTGATAAAAGATTAGTATCTTGGACAAGTAAGAAACAAAATTGTATTTCTCAATCCACAATAGAGTTAGAATACATGGCAACAATAATCAATTTTTCTAATATTGTTTGGTTAAGACAACTATTGGCATGTATGAAGATAGAGATCAAGAATCTAGTGGTTATTTATTGTGATAACACCAGTGAAATTAATATATCAAAGAATCTAATGATGCATACCAAAACAAAACATATTTCTACAAAATATCATTTTTTTAGAGAATTGGTACAAGATAAAGAGGTAAGATTGGGATATGTAAATATAAAAGAATAAATTGTAGACATATTCACTAAGCCATTACCTAAGGATGCATTTTTGTATCTAACAGGTAAGATGGGGCTCATTCCCCTATCCAAAGCTCACTAAATGAAGTTTAGTGATGCATTAACCAAAGCATGTTAAAGATCAAATAGTTGATGCAGTATTGATAAAGACATATTGAAAATGAATTAGTACATGAGGTAAATTAATCTTTACTAAAAATTGTCTTTGGCATGATATGTCAAAGAGGGAGAATTTTGATGTCATATCTCACAAAAAAATTAGAGATGACAAAGAAAGAAGTTTGCTAACAGAGGGAGAAACTAAATGCAAAGGGAGTTCATACTAATAGAGGGAGTTCTCATGTATGAGAACTAGAATGCAACTAAGGATATGTTCCATAATTTATTTCTTGCTCTAAAATTTTGTTGCATTATGACATGTTGTGTTTCCATCAATGCCAAAGAGGGAGATTGTTGGAAAAAAATGATTAATTATGTACTATCTTTGATGTTACAAATTTTTTTGTATCATTGCCAGTTCATGTATGCCAAGCTCACTCAAGCATTGAAGTCAATTTTTTGAGTCTACCAAGCATTCCAGAGTTTTCTTAATTCAGAAGATAGTGTCTATCGAGTCCACTCAAGTGACAAAGGAAAGCTTGCAAAAGTTGAGTGTTAATTGAGGTCACTCAATTAATGAAGGAAATGTTGGATGGAACTAGTGTCAATCAAGTTCACTTAGTTACCAAAGGAAATTTTTGAATATATAGTGTTAATCAAGTTCACTTGGCTAAAATAGGAAAATTTCTTTGAGTTAGTATCTACTGAGCAGGGTCAGCTAACAAAGGATTTTCTTATTTTGGCATATTGAGTTTAATTGATTTTTTTGTTTATTCTAGTCAACTAAGAAGATGAATATTAATTATTCTAAGTTGTATTCAATCTAAATTGGCAATGTGTAAGATATAAATATAAGGTCACATTGAGGATTAGAAAAAGAAGAAAAAGTGGAATATAATTGAAAATTTGATGATGCTTAGAGGAAGAAAATTAGAAGGATAAGTAGCGTATCCTTGTTGACATGCAAAGATACATTTGATGAGGAAAGATCTAGTATACAAGCTAGAATTGAGATTTCTAATCAACAATTCAGTTGCATTAGGAATCAGGTCCTCTTATTGTTACTCTCTAACTATTGTAGCAGTGATCTAAATTTGTTAATAGAGTTAGCTTCATAGCTATTTGTAAATCCTCTAACAAGGTGGAATTTATATTGAATTGTCTAAATACCTCTAATAAGGCCACTCCTAACAAGGTTATTAAATGCTCTAATAGGGTCACACCTAACAATGTATTTTGTAACCTTTAACAAGGTTGGCTCCTAATAGGGCTTAGTTCAGAAGAGTGAAAATCAGTAACTAGTTGCAATTGGTGGTTTTTCCCAAATTGGGTTTCTATGTTAAAATATTTTGTTCATGTTATTTCTATTATGAGTTTGCAACTAAGTTAAAGCAATATCAATCATAGATAATAGCTTAAGGTTTTCATGTTATGCATTTGCCAAGCTACTTCAATGTTTACCAAGTTATAGCATTTTTCTTGTGTGTTTACCGAGTTACATCAGAGTTTAGTTTTGATTTATATTAACATCTAAGGGATCTAGTATTTATTTTAGTGGTAAATAATTCACTCCTCCCCTCTCATTTACTTATCTTATATTTCCAACAAATAGGGTATCTAATTCAACAAAAGATAGAAGGTAAGCATGTTAGGTTCACCAAAATGAAATGGAAGAAAATAGAAACCTCTTAGTGACCTTAATTTCCAAAAGGAATGATCCAAAACAAGAAAGTGTTCAATGTATAAATGGATCAAGTGATGGAAAATAGGGAGAAAGGAGGTTATATGATATTCCTGTTATGGGGCGAGCATATGCTTAAATCTTGAAATAGATAAAAGATAAATACTAACCTTGAATCTTGAAAATGTTGTTTTATGATGTCTATATGTAATTTTTGGAAAATCTGCAACCTATTTTGGACTAGAAATGTCAAGACAAAGAAAACCTAGAAATCTCTTATCTTTTTGAAGGGAGGTCAACCTTGACCCTATTGGTAGGGCACAATCTTACCCTAGGGCACAATTATACCCTGAAAAGCCAACCTTGACCCGTACTACTCCAACGAAATTTTTGTTCATAGATCTCACAAGTTTGATGAAAAGGGTATCCAAATATTTTCTCCAATTCATTATTTTGCACCTAATCTTGATAGAAGAATGAATAGATCTTGAATATGAACAAAGGATCTTGAAGGCAGATCACAACACCATGATGGATAGATCTAGCATTTTTAATGATGAACCTTGAATGCTTGAACCAAATCCCTTCAAAGTCTTGAATACTTCAATCCTTGATCTTCAATGCAGAACTTGAATGTTTGATAGAATATTTTCTCACTTGAAAAGTAGGTAGTTTCTCATAAATTGTGAATGCATTAGTAATAAATAATTTGTAAATATGTTTGGATAATAGATGCTCTTCATAAAAGGTAGATGTCAAAATGAGGGAAGAAGGCTTCCTTATATAGAGATCTAGGGCACTAACTTCTAGAGAAGGTTGACATAGGAGCATTAAATCCCATTTAACCTTAACCCCTAGGACTAGACCTAGATTAAATGTAAGTTAAGAGTCTACCATTCTAAAATCCAAAACAACTAACCCAAAAGTGGGAAAAGAAACTTTTCAAACCCTGACATCTTGAAACTCCTAGAAATTTAAAATAGGGCCTAGGGTCAGGGATGAGGTCAAACCTACCCTAGGTTAGGGTCAAGGTCATCCATGACCTAGAGCAGGATTAAGGTTGACATATATATATATATATATATATATATATATATATATATATATATATATATATATATATATATATATATATATATATATATATATATATATATATATATATATATAGAGAGAGAGAGAGAGAGAGAGAGAGAGAGGAAAACATCTAGATCTATACAAAAACCCATTCAGGGTACTTGACATGACCCCAAACCATTTATTCAGAGGGCTAAATGCTCTTAACATGGAAGTGCTTCCATTTTAAGATAATACAATATTATTTTAGATCCCATTGTTTCTTTTGCAATCAAAGTCATTGCCCATTAGTTATCTCAGTCAAGCCAACTAAATAGTGTTTATTGTATGGAAGTGGACTTAGGTTACAAAATTAAAAAGAAAGATCATTCCTATGACCTTGCTGAGTTACAATTGAATTAATTATAAGAAAAATTGGAAGCTATTAGGAAATCTAAAGTGCATCTTGAAAGTTTGGTTCTTTGATTGTTTGCATATTTTTCTATGTGCAAAACACATTCTCCACCTTTGCTGAAGTTTCTTGGAAGAACAATAGTTTAGTTACATAGCATATTTCATAATTCATTGGGCAACATAGAGACAATTTTGAGTCAATCATGACTATCTATTTTGAGTATTTTAAGAAATTCATGAAATAAATATTGAGGATTCTTGTATCATTAGTGGGACAACATTACAATGATTTTTTTTTCCTATCTAATGTAGATTATACATATGTGTAAGCAGCAATACCTAAGATCAGATGGTTAAAACCCTTATGATATGAAATCAATGTGGATGAAGCATCAGTAGTAATTATAGCCTTATTAATAAAGAAGATTGACAAGGATGCAAGATCCTTGGGAAATTATGATGAGGCAAAATCTAGAATAAGAATTAATTTATAGACTACCTCTGTTATAAGAAAGAAGAACAAAATAGTGAAGAGAGTAAAAGAGAAGTTTGGTGAAGGTGATGAGGAAGAAGTAGTAGTAGAAGAAGAAGATGATGAATAAGAAGAAGAAGAAAAATTCCAAGTACCACTAGAAATTACACAAGGCCGAGGAGAAGATGAAGATGTTAATGTAGAAGGTGCCAATGGAGAAGAAGTCAAGGAAGCAACTAAAGTTGCCAAGAAAAAGAGGAAGGCAAAAGAATAGAAAGTGGAGAAAGAGAAACACAAGAAGAATATGAAGTAGTCACTAAAAAAGCTTGATGTACCTTTAACAAGGTAAAGCACTAGGTCAGCCACTACATAGGCTAAAGAAATTGCAAAGCGTAAAGGAAAAAGAACAAGTGACATAGTAGAGTTGAGCCAATCTACTCAAAAGACCTTTAAGAGATTAAAAAAGAAGTACAAGCCACAAGAGAATTTAGATGAGGAGAAGAAAAATTATAATGACCTAAGTTAATTCAAAGTGGTAAGCCACAATCCCTCTTGTAACTTTGATAACTTGTGTGAAAACATTAAAACCAATGCAGATTTGTTAGGTTTTACACATGTTGATTTTGATAAGCTAGGGAGTGTTGCTAAAAATAAGTTTGAAGAGGCCATATATGATATGATGGATAATTTCAAAAATACTCCACTAGAGATTTCCAACTCTTTACCTAAAAGTCTTTATGACAGATTTGAGAAAAAGTGGCAATTTAGTTTGACCACTAAGAAACAAATAAGGGAAACTACACTAGCCCAAGTTATGCCTAAATTGGATAAAAAGATGATTGCCAAAGCAATGGAGAATCATGAAGGGAAATTTTCTCCCAAATATAGAGCATTCCATATTCTGAAGAAGAACATAGAAGATGTAGTAACCAAAAGTACATCAATTTGGAACTAAATTTATGGGATATCCACTCAAGCAATTATTAGAAAAGATGAACAAGAAGAGAAAGAACCTAATAAGAATAAGAAAGAGAAAGAGAAAGATGTGAACCCATTCAAGGAAGGTAATGTGGAGGGTATTGAAGGAATAGTAGAGGAGGTAAAAATTGAAGAAGAACAACAAGATGTACATGATATATGGGTGTTGAGTGCTAGTCCCCACATGACGACCAAGATAGTCAATAGGAAAAAATGAGCATCAAGGTTGTTCCTAATAAAACATCATAGAATGTCAATCCTTTAACTAAAGATGACTTGAAGAAATTTATGCAAGACTCTACCAATGTAGCACTTTTATGTAGTAATCCAATATTGGTGAGAGTGGATGAAATTAAAAAGGCATAAGTTGCATCTACAGGGGAGGAAGAACAAGATACAAAAAGTGTGCCCCAATCAACTACATAGATAAAGGATAAGGAATCATTGGATATTAAAAGAGATCATAGTATAAACTTGGAATAGAAGGATGCTACAACTGAGAGACCATTTGTAATGACAACAATTATCATTCAAATGAAAGAGGCAGAAGCACAACCTATAGATACATTAGTTCCAAGCCTAAAAAAATTAGGCTTATCAATTTTAGTGATTATTTAGAAGGATGGAATAGAAGTGCATAAGGATCAAGAAGAAATTCATGTATCTATTCCACCATCATAGGGTGAAGTCTGGAAGGAAGGAGACAAGACTGAAGAGTTGAAGCTAGTGATTGAGCTTGAGGAGAAAATTGCAATATAGAATCTAATTAAATTTCTAGTTTCTACATCTCCTCTTAGTAATTACATTCCTCATAGGATGAGTACACATGTCACACCATTCCAGATATCAAGACCAAGCTCTAGCACACCCAAAAGTGTTGAAGTTGCATCATTTGAGGATGTAAGTTTAGATGAAGTCATTGAGCTACCAAATTCTGATTTGAACGCAATCATAATTGAAGAAATGAACATTCTTCAAGATGCTCTACAAAGGAAAAAGAGGCAAGAAGTATTAAGGAGGGAACATAAGCAAAAGAAAGCTTTGCATGAAATCAAAGACATATTTTTTGATGCTTTCACTCTCCCAGAATTGAATGAAGATAAACCCATTATAGAGAAACTTATCACTATTTTGGACAATATAAAGGATGAAGACCTAGATTCTAATGTTAAATTATTAGAATGGTTAGAAATGAAATTTCATACAAAGGTCTTAGAAAAGATATCTTGCTATTGCACTAAGACATTATGATCTTGCAACCAAAATTGAAAGTGTAAAGAAGGTGTTAGAGAAAATTTTCAATCTATACACAAAGATATGAAATGTTGATCTATTCACTAAGGAAAATCAACTGGCTATTGACCATCTGCAAAGAGATCTACAACTCACAAGTACTACTTTAAAACTATCTCTTGGTAATAGTCAGATACACTTTCAGAGGTTACTGATAACTCAAGGAAGGCTTTCCAAGTTGTAAGCAAAAGATGCCAATATTAGATCTAATCTAATCAATATCAAAACAATCTTAACACCTCACATGGAAGTGTTACACAAGGAACTAGCCTTTATAGATACTTTGATGAAGAAAGATTCTCAACTTTCTACTCATGAAGGCTTAGTTGACCTAGATGCTAATCTTCAAATATAGATTCTTTCATTAGATGTAGCATGTGATAATTGGGATGCAGTGTTGAAGATTATCATGGAGCTACACAAATCATTATTGGATAAACACAATTTGAGTGTATAACCCAAATGACATAAGTGTCAAAAAAGGGGGATATGAAGTTTTGGATAAGTATTTTTGCAATTTTGAACAAAATTTATCAAGGAAACATATCTACTCAGTAGGAGAAATGAAGAAAAATAAATTAAGTATTTACTTAGGTGGAGTAATAAGGTATGGAAGATAGACAACAATTTTGCAAATTTTGAAATTTTGAAGTTTTGTATTTGTTTCCCCAACATTTTAAGGAGAGTTTAATTATATTAATTAATTGAAAAGAGAGAGATTAATACTCAAGAAAATTCAAACTTCCTCTCTTCCCATACTTTTCTCTCTCCACGTACTAAAACCTTTAGAGAGAAGTATGGGTTAAGGTTTTGGGTTTGAGTTTCACTTTTTCTCTCTCCATGTACTTGCCATACTCTCTCTCCCCGTACTCCAACTTTTTAACCTAATTCTAACCCAAACCTCCCAACCCAAACTTCAACATGAAAATAACTACCAGCTAGAAATAGAAGTTCATAGATATGATCTAAAGACTGATTTTATTCATAGCAAAGGCACTTGCAAGTTAGTCATGGTGATTTAGATGTGATGCAGCTCCCATTCATTATCCATGTACATTTCTACTATTGCTTAAAACTTTGCAATGGTGTGACGGAGAAAGTGAAAGCATTCAAATGTTGCCAGAGAGTTCTCTGAAATTAATAATCAATAATCTATTTTCCAACAAGATGCAAAAGTTCCGATTGGACATGCCTTTGATTTGAGCCCAAGAATATTTATTCCTGAATACTAAATGATATTCTGCGAGCAGATTGCAAGGATACCAAATGATATGATAGACATCAACTTCACACAAAAGCTACAAGAAATAACAGAATGTGTATGAATTTCTTTTATTCACATCCCCCAAACGATTGCAAAACAAGATGGGTAATGATTATGAGAAGATTCTCCAATGATAGTAAAGCTCGTAAGACAGGGTAAGTGTAAGCTTATGCCATTGTTTTAGTTAAAGAATCAATGGGTTGCTACAAAAGCACAACACATTTGCATCAGTGAACTTGACATTGTAGACTACATTAATTCCTTGCAGAGTTGTATAAAGGAGAAAAGACAAGCGGAATATAGCTGCAATGAATAAAAGATGGAGGAAACATCCAAAACATGAGCATAGACATCGAGGTTAAAATAGCAAGAAAGGCAGTAGATTTGAATTGTTTGATGGAATGCACATTTAGAATATGACTAAACTGTTTCACACAATGCATAGCGTTGATGTGTTCTCTTGGAATGTGATGATCACTGGATAAATGCCTCAACATAATCTTGTTTCCTAGACTGCTATGGTTGCAAGATACACACAAATTGGGGATATAGATAAATCCATGGAGTTGTCCTAGTAGATGCCTAAAAGAAATGTGTACTCATGGAGTGTCATGGTCACTGGATATGCTAATGGAGGATATGTTGAAGATGCATTAGAACTCTTTCAAATGTAGTTGCATGGAATGTCATTATTGCAGGTCTTGTATAGATTAACAGGTTTGTTAGAGCTTTGAAGCTCTTTTGAGATTTGCAATTAAGTGATGTAAAAGCTAATCATGTGACCTTTGCTAGCATTCTTCCCGCGTGCGCAAATCTGGCAGTTCTTTGCAAAGGCATGAAGATTCATGGTTGTGTAGTTAGAAGAAGGCTTCCATTTGATGTCTTTGTATGGAATGACCTTGTAGACAAGTATGCTAAATGTGGTTCAATCACCCATGCCTCGTAATCTGTTTGACAAAATGAATAACCTAACTGCGAACAGGAACACTTCTAAGTTGCCGCATGTTGGAGAATAAATGTGGAAATATTGAAGAACTTAGCCAAGCATCATAATTTAAAATGATCAACACTATCAAAATAAAGTGTTTTAACATGTCTTCATATAACCCACACTATCCAACAAAGAGGTAATATGTCAAGAGGAGAAAGCATGTGAATTGTTTGACAATTTGATCTCTCATTTTAGCTTTCATTAGAGGTCATAGGAGTAGTAATGGTGGAGTATCTGATGTGGCTTATGAACCATTTGATGGAATTTTGTACACCTCAAGCAAATTAGGAACTAATCTATGCTACGATAAAGCTCGGTTGTCAAAATATCAATCTTGGCCTTGTTCTAGCTGATAACTTGAAATAGAGGAAGCAAAACCATACATATTTCAGGAAAATTGTTTGATAAAATGCTTGCCTCTATGGCATATGAGAGTTGAATTCTCCAAAATGAAGAAAAGATTTTAATGAAGTTACATGATTACCTGAAGAAAACACAACACCAAGTTTAATACAAAGAGAAGTGACAATTGACTTTGCACTATTGCCAGGACAGCCCTTGACAGGTGATAATATGAGGCATAATTTTTAGGGTAAGGAACCTCTTGTAATACTAAAAAGCATGCTCCCTGAAATATCTGACACAAAGATGGGGCATTTAGAAATTGCAGACTTCTGGAAGGTGATGAGAAAAGAAGATAAATCACTGCCAAGGAACTACAGGGAGACATAGGACTTCAAATTTCTCCTGAAGTGGCCAATCTCATTAGTATTTATGGTAGCTTCTTCATACAATACCCTCGATTCACTTACATCCACATCGGAGGTTTCCAAGATTGTCCTCTCATGTTGCCTCACTTCGTAGATGACAGGTTGGTACTTTTAGAAGTCTGCATGCAAATTGGTCAAGTAAACAAAAAGTGTAGGAACAAAAGATCAATCCCTTTCCCAATTGTAATTGGACATTACAGTTGTTTGTCTTCTTTGGATGCTCAAAATATTGAGAGATCCATGGTGAACATAACTCTACACTCTTCCTACAGTCGCTTTCCATTTGATGGTAGTGGATATGTTAAAAATAACTTGGCACTTGGTCCTGGCTATATCCATTTCCCCACATTGGAAGATTATTGGGAAAATTGTGAGAATGATTTTGAAGTTAGAAAAAGGGAATAGATGAGATTTACAATACAAAAAATCATTGATTAAAAAATGGGATGGGATGTGACAAGCATAACGGAGGATGGGTCAGACTTGATTGATCCTTACTTCTTTGAGTGGATACAATTACAAGAATTGCCATATATCAATTGGTCGCTGCCAGAACTGAAAGACCTCAAGGAAAGGACTTTCTTTGCGATTCAACAAACTATGACTTGGTTAAAGAATAAAGTCAAAGAAACCACTACTACTAAATCAATAGGAAGAAGTAGTGTAAATAATAATAATATTTCTCAAGAAGGAACATCAGTTTCAGCCATTCCATCTTCTATTCCTACATCCCCAGGCTCTTTACATAGCACACAAGGGGGAGATGATGGTGAAGATCCAAATAAATGAGTTGATCTAGCATCAGCATGTGAACTCAACATGGTCACTAGGAAGAAGATATCAAAACCCAAGGAGAAGACCTTAAAGCCAATTCAACAAATGATTGATGAAGCTCCTGAGATGAATGCTTTACCCTCATTTGTAGATGAGATGATTCAATCCATAGCATCTCTTGCATGCTCATTATCTCCTGAAAGAATAGAAGCAATCCAAGAGGAGCCAGTTGTAGAAAATGTGCATAACTTGAACTTATCATCTACAGTCTTATAGGTTCCTTCAGTAATTGGCCCATCTGCTAGTATTTCAACATCTTGGTTATAGCAAATTTTAGAGAGAAAGAAGAAAAGGATGATTCAATTAGAAGTGCCCAATGTAGATGTTGTAGCTGACTTAAGGCATAGAAATACAAAGATAAAGAAGACTAAAATGGATTCCAGACTAGCAGTGAACCCTACTTCAGGTAATTTATCTGTTGAAATTGCACAACCAGTCATAGAGAAGGATATAAATGAGGAAAATGAATCTAATTTTAGCATCACTAAAGTGGATCTAGGTAGAGCTACCCATGAAGGGAAAGAACATAATTTTCAAGTGTCAGCTGCTATCCTAATAGAACAATCAAGGAGAGATAAGAAGTTAAGAATCAACTCAAGTGTCAAGTTTAAGCTCTTTCTTCATGCATCAAATTGATGGTTGGTGACTACTTTCTAGATCCTAGTTCATTCACCAAAAGTACAAAAGATCCGAAGAAGATGTCTGATGAAGAAACCATCCAAAACATAGGAGAATGTCAAACTTATGGTAAAATTGTGAAAGAATGGGTAAAAATCATGAAAGAAAAAGCATCAAGCTTATTTCAAGATGTTCAAGGTTAATTTACCAAAGCGGATCATATACAACAAAGCATTCAAAAAGAACTAGCCACTCTCAAGGAACAACAAACATTCTGGAGAGAAATTGATGCCAATTTAGTAGAGATTAAAGGCATGGACAAAAATATAGTCAAGTCAATGAAGTTAATCAGTACTGGAGAAGAAGAGAAAATTGACATATGGTTGGAAAACATCCAATGGAAGAATGATATTATGAATGAACAATTGAGTGAAGGAGAAGAATTATTAAACTCATGCAAGTTACTAAAAAAGAAGGCCTTGGGGGAAATACTGATGATCGTAGAAGGTATTCCTATTAGTGAACATACTCAAAATCTAGACATATCTTCCATCTTGAAATGCATAGAGACAAAAATCAACACTGAACTTGGCAGTAAACAAAGTTTAGATGCCAGTGTTATGATGAGATCGAGCAGTCTCTCAGTAGCATTGAACTCCTGTACTCAAAACTTGTCAGGTTGTGTCACAGAATTGGATGAAATTAGAAAGAGACATGAGTTGTGTAAGCTGAAGATGCAAAGTTTAATCATCATTAAGAACAAAACTTTGGCTCAAGTCCTCAAATCATTCAGAGCGTACAAGGTAAACTTGACTCAGTTGCTGATAGCACCTACAAATCAAGGGACGAGTTCAAAGAATTAAAAGTTAGAAGTATTTCTGTCTAAAGTTGTCTTAGAATTTTATTGATGTATTTTGTAATAAGGTCAACTTTAGAATTAACTCTAGTTTTCTTTTTCTAACCGTGGTTAAGCTTCAAGGGTTAGAGTTGGTTATGAATCATCTTCAAGTAGTCCAAACTCTAACTTTTTGGGTAGTTATGAACCTGAAAAGTTGGTTATTCTAGATTGGCTATAAATTCCTAGAAATCAATGTAATAAGGGACTTTTTGGACTTGGATATAGGGAAACACTGATGCTCTGATCATAAAGCAATTTTTGGAAAGTGTGTACAATTTTTTTTTTTTATAATCAGTTATTTCTTTCTTTCTTGGTGCAAGAAATAAAAGGAAGTACATTTAGCATTCTCTCTCCAAGGAATTTGGATTGTTAAAGTGTTGATTCATCTATGATTACTTTCATGGTATGATGCGAGTATTTGTGGATGGTTGAATTAGCATTGTGTTGGTGAAAGGTCTCAAGCGTAGTCCTTGATAGCTCTCATTAATAGTTTACATCATTTTTATGAAAATGTTGAAGGCATGTGGTGCATTCGTCATCAATGGTTTTCCTTCCTATTTTCTAAGTTCTTATCTTTATTGAAAAATCTAAAATTTCATCTTACGAGGGAGCTGCCCCTCTAAATGCAGAGGAAGGCCGAATATCAAAGGCCTATCCAATAGTTGTGAACAATTTGCCACATACACTCCATTGGGAAATTTCTACAGTGACAAATCTCTTTACCAATAGATTTTTGGTGACTCTACTGGGGAGACTGAACGAGAAAGATTGATAGTCACCTGTGATGATTCTGCATGAGAACATTTTTCCTGTTCTCCAACTAAAACTCGGCTTTCAAGACACCAAGGAAGATATCATCTCAGACTTGAACACTCTAGCGTGGAGGTGTAGATGATGTGTACAGGAATATCATCAAGTGAATCAAGTTCTTGAAGAAGAAGAAGAGTTCAGAGAAATCTTGTGAAGAGCCCCTATTGGTCAAAACATTGTAGTTATTGAAAGAATAGTGGTCATTCCAAGAAGAAATAGACAGAATCTTGGTCATATTCAAGGGAAAATAAATAATAACAACTAAGCTAGCTAATAAACCATACACTCAGGTTGATAGACAAAAGGGTTTAGTAGACAAATATTTTGAAGCCCTTCAAAAGTTAGATTTTAAGCCAGTTACTCCTAAGAGGAAGAAAAAGGTCAAGTCTGTTAGTAGGTCTTCTTCACCAACCAAGGCTACTGTTTCTCCTGCAGCCTTTCAAGCTTTGATTCTACCAGGTACTCTTGTACCTTTAGCTATAAATTTGTACCCCTTGAATATCATTCTTTCAACTATGGCACATCAAGCACTGCAGCCACCAATCCCATGGGGAGCTACTATTGGCCCTCTAGACTTAGGGAACCAATTACATGACTTGCCTGTTGGTTCTCAAAAAATTCTTCCCAAGTTTTTTGGTGATGGAAAAGTCACTACTGATCAGCATATAAGTGCTTTCTTTATAGCAATCGGTGTTCTTGCAATCCAACATGAAGATGTTTCTGTCTGTCTTTTTGTTGAAACACTCATTGAAGTCGTAGCTGAATGGTTTGGATAGCTACCAGCTGGATCAATTATGTCATGGGTAACTTTGATTCAAGCTTTCAAGAGGAGATTTAAGACTGCTGAAGATGAACATTTTCTCCTCTCCCAATTGACTGAGATGAAGAAGGAAATTCATGAGCCCATGCGAGAATTCATTGCTCATTTTAATCAAACGGTGAATCGAATTCCTGTCAACAAAAGACCCACTGAAGAAAATCAAATGACTTTCTTCATCAGTGCTCAACCTTCTGATGTAAGCTTTCAAATATGAAGGACAAGACCTGCTAATCTAGCAGCTGCGCAAACATTGGCTATCGAGGTGGAAGATGACTTACTTAGTTCAAGAAAATGGAGTCATGATCTACAAAAGGGAAAAGGTCAACAAGCTCCTATCACTACCACTGATCCTTTATATCAAAAATTGGCTAATGATCTATTACAACTCAAAAAGCAATTGTCTCTTAATCCTCCACCTTTTTATTAAGATATTCCAAGGAGGAATTATATGCCATATCAACAAAATAGATAGACTAAGTGGCTACCCCAATCAACACCAAGATTGCCCATCGAACATCCCTCATCCTCTGGTAAACAAGCTGCTATGTGTGATTTTCATCTAACAATAGATCATGATGGTGCAAGCTGTCCTGAGATGGCCAAATTCATGCAAATGCATTTAACAGCGGAGAAAATAGAAGAATATGTAGCTCCTAAAGATGTAACAAAACCCACTGTTGGGACCTCTTCTATTAAATTTCTAGAATATGAATCTGATGATGAAAAAGCCGAAGATATTAACAATCATTCTTGCAATACGGCTACACCAAGTTGGAGACAAAGATTGGAAGAAAAGTGGAGTAAACAAGCAAAAGAAAAAGCTTCTAATGAGATGGCTAAGAGGATTCTATCTCACAAGCATACTCCGGAAGAACCTTCACAAGAAAAGGAAACAGATAAGTATAAAACATCTCCCATTGTTGAAGATTATTTTGATTTATTGATCATTGTAAAAAGACCAAAGTGCAAATTTCTTAGTTAGACTACCTTAAGGCAAACCCTCTTCAACTAGAAAGGTTGATCCAATGTGTTGGTAAAGGAAAAGATTTATCTAAGATCACTATCAACCATGAGTCAGAAGTCTCTCTAGAAGAAAAAGATAATTTGGAAGGTCCCATGACTAAGAAAGAGTCTTTTTTTGTAGCGTCCTTGCCAGATAAACCTGACCCTTTCTATGTTTCTCTTTGTATAGCTGGATGCAAGTTAAGTAATTGTATTATTGATTCTGGTGCATCCGATAATGTTATGCCTTCAAAGGTAGCCCATGCCTTAGGACTTTCTCTAAATAAACCATCTAAAAAGTGTACTCTATGGAGGCAAAACAAGTCCCATTGGTTGGCTAGTTAAAAGATGCTCAAGTAGCACTTGCAGCACATCTTGAGAAGAAGTTAAAACTGAATATCCTGGTTGCTGATATTCCTGCCAGTTATAGGATGCTTTTGAGTAGGAGTTTTTGAAAAGATCTTGGTGGTGAGATCAAGATGGACATGCCTCATGCCCTTATCTTGATTGGAGATAAAAAGGTTAAGCTTATTCCTGAACCTAAAGCTAAATATACAGTCCTAAAATCAGATGATCCAAGAGCTGAAATATTGTATGTTGATACTGGGCACAGAACGTATATGATGATATCCACTGAAGAAGATGTAACTGAGCCTCTCATGCTTGATATAACTAATGAATTATGGTCAATGGAGTTTGATGGAAGTTCTTCTTCTTCCGGTTCAGGTGTTGGGATAGTGTTGATATCACCACAAGGAGAGAAATTTCCAAAAGCTTATAAGTTAGCTTTTGAGACCACCAATAATACTGTAGAATATGCAGTTGTCCTACTTGGTCTCGAGTATGCAAGAGAAAAAGGAATCAAGCAACTCAAGGTATCAGGAGATGCAGAATTAGTTGTCAACCAGGTACGTAGACAATATCAAACAAAGAATGCAAAATTGAAGGCATATAGGAATAGAGTGTGGGATGAGATTGAGCATTTTGATGCTTTTTCTTTATTTTCTATTTTTCATGAACAAAATTCCAAAGCAGATTGTCTTGCAGTCTCTGCCTCTCTCCTTATTCCTCACCCTGAGTTCAACATAGATGTTTACATAGTAGAGATGATTCATAGACCCAATGTTCCTGATAACGATCAACACTAGCAAGTTTTTGATGATGATGGGCAAATCATTGCATTTCTTGAGGGAAGACCCCCATTTTCAGACTTGAAATTTGAAGGATCCTATAATCATAATGGAACACCAAGAGATGATCCTAAAGTTATTCAATTGGAAGGTAATGTTATCCCGAGAGGATTAGTCACCCTAGAGAGTCTTTTTGATAAAGAAGACAAAAGGAAAGAGAAAGTTGAGGACACTAAACCTTCTAATTGCTTGGGTTATGAGAAAGTAAATATTGGTTCTGAGGAAAATCCAAAGATGGAAATATTTGACATTAGAAGAGAAAGAAGCATTCATGAAATTATTGAGAGCCTACCAAGACGTTTTTACTTGGGGTTATTAGATCTAAAAGAATTCATGAACGAGAAATTTAAGCATCAGATTCCTTTGAAACCTGGTTCAACTCCCTTTTGGAAAAAGCAAAGGCAATTCAATCCTAAGGTAGCCGATGCTATTTTCAATGAAGTTGATAAGATGCTTAAAGAAAAGATTATTTATCCCATTCACCATTCAAAATGGGTAGCCAATATTGCTCCTGTCAGGAAGAAGAATGGTGAGATAAGAATATGTGTAGACTTCCACAATTTGAATTAGGTGTCACTTAAGGATAATTATGGGCTCCCTATTATGGATCATATTCTGTGATTGGTATCTAGCTCAAAACTGATTTCAATGATAGATGGCTTCTCCAGTTATAACCAGATCAGTGTCACACTTGAAGATCAACATAAAACAACTTTTACCACTCCATGGGGTACGTTTGCCTAAAATTGTATGCCATTTGGTTTCATAAATTATGGGGGCACCTTTCAACGAGCCATGGATCATTCATTCAAGGATTTCAAGAATAAGATCATTGTGATGTATCTTGGTGATCTTACAGTGTTTTCAAAATAGAGAAGAGATCATGTGCATCATCTAGAAGCCATCGTACATCAATGTCGAACTCAAGGCATCTCACTAAATCCTAAGAAGTCTATATTTGGGGTGATAGAAGGTAAACTACTGGGGGATATTGTCTCCAAAGAGGGTATTCAAATAGATCCTGAATGAGCGAAAGCTATCCAACAGTTGTCACTTCCCATGAGTAAACTAGGAGTCAGATCTTTCTTTGGGCAGATAAACTTTATAAGGAGGTTCATACCAGACTTCTCTGAAATAAAAAAGTCAATTGTGGATATGATGAAAGGGAATACAAATTTTAAGTGGAAAAAAGAAACTAAGGCTTCTTTTGAACAAATCAAGACTGAGATTGCTAATGCCCCTACCCTTTCTTATCCAGATTTTTCTAAAGATTTTCATTTGTATTGTTATGCATCTAAGAACACTTTATCTGCTATACTTACCCAACCTAACAATGACAATACCGAGGCCCCAATAGCATTCATGAGTATACCTCTTAAGAAACATGAATAGAAATACTCTTTGATCAAGAAGAATGCTTATGCTCTAGTCAAAGTAGTGAAACAATTCAGGTTTTACATCCTAAAATCTCACTCCAAGGTGTTTGTTCTTGATTCAATAGTGAAGACTATTTTGACACAATAGGAAATTGGTGTGAACAAAAGGGCCTCCTGGATAGCTAAAGTACAAGAATATGATCTCGATATCAAACCTACAAAGCTTGTCAAGGGAAAAGGTTTGTGTAAGGCAATTGTAGAAGGATCTTCTAAAGGTGAAGAAGAGACGGAGGAAGAAATGCCTTTAGTTTTATTCATTAGCAATGTTGATGATTGGTTTTCAAATATTGCCTATTTTCTGACATATGGAGAATGTCTTGCTCATTTATCACCTAAAGAGAAGAGGACCTTGAAATTGAAATCTACGAAGTATGCTCTCTAGGGTGACACTTTATACAAAAAAGGGATAGACGGTACCTTTCTAAGGTGTGTAGATTCTAACCAAAAGAAAGAATTACTTCAATTGTTTCATAATGAAGCATGTGGAGGTCATTACTCAGCATTAGTAATGGCTTACAAAATTTTAAGGAATTTTTTTTACTGGCTCGGGATGTTCAAGGATGCAGAAGAATGGGTTAAGAAGTGTGACTCTTGTCAGTATTTCAAAGGAAGAGTTCAATTAGCATCATTGCCATTGAAGCTGGTAGTGATTGAAGAACCCTTTCAACAGTGGGGTTTAGATTTCATCGGTCCTATCCATCCTTCTTCCACTGCCAGACACACTCACATTTTGATGTCAATCAACTATTTTACAAAGTGGGTCAAAGCTATTCCAGTCAAAAAAACAACTTCAGAAGTGGTGTGCAATTTTATCAAGCAAACTATTTTGGTTAGGTTTGGAGTTCCTAACAAAATTGTTACTGACAATGCTACTAACTTCTCCTACCAGGAGATCTCCTCCTTCTGCTATCAATATGGAATCATTCTCTCTCACTCCTCAGATTATTTTTCCCAAGGGAATGGTTAGGCAGAATCAAGTAATAAAAATATTATGACCATTGTGCAAAAATTGATAGATTTCAATCAAGGGTCTTGGCATGAACATTTGTATGATGCACTTTGGGCAGATCGAACCACTAAGAAGAGAGCAATAGGATTATCTTCCTTTGAGATACTATATGGAACTGAACCAACTCTTCCTCTTCCTCTAGAATTATCTACCTTGAAGTTACAAGATGCTATTAAGAATCATGAATTCAAAGATGCTATTGAAAAATGAATATTGTATCTGACCAAGTTGGAAGAAGAGAGGGATCTGATTGTGAATAGAATTTAGGAACATCAAGCCCGTGTTAAGAAGTTATTTGATAAGAAAGCTAAGTAGAGGGTGTTTCAAGAAGGTGATCTTGTCTTTCTTTGGGATAAACATCGAGAACCAAAGGGCTTACATGGAAAATTTGACTCCTTATGGAGAGGCCCTTTCCAGATTAAAGAGGTATGCGGAAAGAACTCTTTTATTTTGTCATACTTAAGTGGTACTTAGTTTCCCTTGCCTTACAATGGGCAACATTTGAAACACTATCATTAGTAAGGTGTCCAGTTTTCCACCTTGTACATATCTTAGCTAGGAGTTTTTGTTGTGTCTTCTTTTCTTTTCAGTTTAGTTGTGTTCCCATTTTTGTTGTGCTTAGTCCCTTTTTCTTTGATTTATCTCCTTTTGGGGTGACTCTATAGCCCTTGTGATAAAGCATTGTCATTTCTTAACTCTGGGTTCTTTCAGCGTCCTATATAGTCCTTTTCCCCAGATAGAGCCAACTGTTTCGCCAACATTTTATGGAGAGTTTAATTATATTAATTAATTGAAAAGAGAGAGATTAATACTCAAGAAAATTCAAACTTCCTCTCTTCTCATACTTTTCTCTCTCCACGTACTAAAACCTTTAGAGAGAAGTACAGGTTAAGGTTTTGGGTTTGAGTTTCATTTTTTCTCTCTCCACGTACTTGCCATACTCTCTCTCCGCGTACTTGCCATACTCTCTCTCCCTGTACTCCAACTTTTTAACTTAATTCTAACCCAAACCTCCCAACCCAAACTTCAACATGAAAATAACTAGCGGCTAGAAATAGAAGTTCATAGATATGATCTGAAGACTAGTTTTATTCATAGGGAAGGCACTTGCAGGTCAGTCATGGTGATTTAGATGTGATGCGGCTCCCATTCATTATCCATGTAGATTTCCACTATTGCTTAAAACTTTCCAATGGTGTGACAGAGAAAGTGAAAGCATTCGAATGTTAACAGAGAGTTCTCTGAAATTAATAACTCAATAATCTATTTGCCAACAAGATGCAAAAGTTCTGGTCGGACATGCCTTTGATTTGAGCCCAAGAATATTTATTCCTGAATACTAAATGATATTCTGTGATGCTCAAAATTTTTACAATTGAAAATAAATTTTTGGCACATCAGGAAATGGAATTCTGCGAGCAAATTGTAAGGATACCAAAAGATATGATAGACATCAACTTCACACAAAAGCTACAAGCAATAATAGAATGTTTATGAATTTATTTTATTCACATCCCCCAAACGATTGTAAAACAAGATGGGTAATGATTATGAGAAGATTCTCCAATGATAGTAAAGCTCGTAAGACAGGGTAAGTGCAAGCTTATGCCATTGTTTCAGTTAAAGAATCAATGGGTTGCTACAAAAGCACAACACATTTGCATCAGTGAACTTGACATTGTAGACTACATTAATTCCTTGCAGAGTTGTATAAAGGAGAAAAGACAAGGGGAATATAGCTATAGTGAATAAAAGATGGAGGAAACATCCATTTCTAATCCAAAACATGAGCATAGACATCTGTAAGGAAACTTGGCAACAAAGAATATAACCGTTTCCACATAACCCATAATAAATCTGAAATAATCACGAAATTAAAAATCCACATGCAAGAGAATAGACAACATACCTACAAAATTGTGACACAAGATATACCCTGGGAAACCCTCATTGAGGGAAAAACCCAGCCTCCAAAAGCATCCATCACCATGTATTATTCAACAAAAATACCATTTCCATACAACCATGGAAGCCTTCATGGCCATAGCCACAACCGAGCAAACTATGTGAACAAGCATGAATCCACACATCCCATGCCATGCTTCCAACCTTCACAAATGCTCCCTTGGCTAACCTGTCAAGCCTTGTCCCACTCGACTCTTGCCTTTTTTCTTCTTCTTGTCACTCTCACTCTCTCTACAACAACTACAACAATACCCTTGTGGCTGCTTATATAGTAGCAAGTCCCACAAAACCACCAAGTGGTATTACATAAACCATGTGCTAAAACCATGTGCTACCTAACCCACTAACCCCCCATTTAATATTGGGCATTTAATTCTTTTCCCCAATATTAAATAATTACATAAAATATTATCACAATGTTACAATACAACTCATCAAGAATATTCTATGGGAATCTTTACATGTTGCACGTCCATCTAGGCACAACATTACATAATAAAAATAAAATAATAAAATAACAATATTATGCAATGTGTGCAACACCTATTATCTCAACAATCTCCCACTTGTTGTATACATTGCATAGGGTTAATCCATAGCCACATAAATGAACAAGGGAACAATCCCTCCCAGCACATTCACCATCATGGATCAAAATACACCAAGTGCTCCATCCTGGTACCCGCAACAAAATCAAAGTATCCAACATCTCAAACATGAATGATGCCACCTCCTATTATGCCACTACCACTGGACATACATAGAAGCTATCCAAAGAGAAAACCACCCAACCTGTCGCATTAGAAGATCATAAAATCCTGTACCAACTGAAATTCCAAGCACAAATAACCTGATCCAAAAGTAATCACATGTATCTATAGTTGTCAAAATATCCATAGTTGAAATAGCACCCACAACAAGTGCCAAACCCATCCAACTATCCATACCTCAAAAGGTATACCAAGTGAATCTTATATCACTGACATATCCAATCTGCAACCTGCAATCACAAGCCTCAAGAACAATACCTGCCACATATATACCAAGAAGCTCCCACTGCAAAAGATAATGTCAAATCTATAACCAATCCACTCAACACATCTCAAAGAAGTGAATCCATGTAGTATCAAGGACATCCACAATACATAAACCAATATCTTTCAAGAATAACTCTCATAACAAGTCTCCAATAGTCTCCCAAATTCTCCACAACTAACAGAGGAAAGAGATAAAGTAATAACCATGTCATCTCTCGCATGACATACATGAGCACAAACCAGTGATCACAATCTCTAACCAATCTCAAATTCAGTGTAAGCAAAACCAAACATCCAAGAAGATAACCAAGACCAAGAGAAACCATGCAAATCATAACCTGTATCATGTCCTTCTACACACACCTCTAGATGTAAACCGTGCAAGTATGATCTCCTCCATAAAACCCCAACAAGAAGCCTCAAAAACACCCAAACCATACCATATAACTAATCATGGATGTAAGCCTCTCACAAGAAGATCAAACTCAATAAACTATTCCTAAATCAAGGAATATGCCCAATATAAAACCATCTCCCAAACTCAACTAGCATAACAACATATGCACATGGAGATAACCAATGCTAAACCATCTCTCAAATGAACCCTCCAAAACTAACTCATGTACCATAGCTCAAGATCCATATCCATGAAAGACAAGCATAAATATAATGCAATTGAGAGAAACAATGGGCTATACCTCTCAAGTAGCAAACCACTGAGTAGACCAAGAGTGGGGAATGAGAATGCTCATCAAGATACCCAAGTCTCAACCAAGACTCATCTAAGAACAATCTCCTCTCAAGTCCATATCAGGTGAGTGCCCCTCAAACTTCCTGCTAAAACCATCAATCGTCCCAACAAATACTTCTCTAATCTAGGAGAAATCAGCATCACCACCGTCTCTAAGTATCCATGAGCACTTGTAACTAATCAATCCATGCCAACTCCAAATACAACATAGTAATATCATGAAGTATCCAACTTATGATTAGTGTACTCAATACCAAGAAACTAAACTAAGATCAATGTCAAAGTTCCAACCATGGCCTCAGGAACATAAACATTACAACATGATCTATATGAAGATACCATAACATGTCACAACTCTAAACGCGTATCAAGAGTATACCATGACATAATAATGAAACCATCCTCATACCAAGGATAACATGCCAAATAAAAGCATAAACCACACCTTTGCCAAGAACCCTGTGAGTCCTCAAGATGCAACCATCTCCACACACCATGAAGAAAACCATCTCCACATACCAGGAAGAACCATCTCCACATACCATGAAGATAACCAAGAACTCCATGAGTCCTCAAGATCTAACCATCTTCATACACCATGAAGATAACAAGTGCACCATGCAAATGTCAAAGACGCTTCTGCAGCAACAGGATCTAAGACAAACCTCCAACATCTACAAACACTTAATAAATATATCAATGCCAACAACTCCCACTCAACCATGGTACCAAGTCACCTATGGCATCATAAAATCCATCCTCTCCAAACCAAGAAGATATAAACCAAACTAGGAACTAATCTTGCACTGTCACCCCATCACTATCACAAGCTCCCACTAAACCATGTATCCAAGCTATCCATGACATCATGATGAAAAACCATCCTCTAACCATGAGAATCAACCAAGGCATCAAACCATCAAAGAACTCAAAGTGCACATCATGAGCTCCTCAAAAGAAACCAAATAACCATGATCCTCAACCAAGAAGATATACCACCATAACCAAATCAGAAAATCCAACCTAATGAACATCAAGGATGTACCTGTATAACCAATCATGTCATGCAAAAATCCATGACACCATGATCACATCCATGAACTAAGCATCTGGCTCTCAATATGTCCAACCTGTCAGCATAGTCAACCACAATCCTCCACCATGACGTACTTGGTAACAACATCTCATCTCTTCTACATGAAGAAAATAGTAAATCATGTGACTTAGGCTAGACAACCCAAATCCAAGCCACCAATCTGAATATGCATCAATAATGAAAGATCAATGGGCAAAGACAACCCATAACCAAGCTATAAATGCAACCTGTAAGTATAGACCGCTTACAACACTGCACAACTTGTAGATCCAACAAGTCATCATGCATATCCAAACCAAACACTGATAACCATATCATCATGAGACCAATCTGAAATATGAACTGAGTATACAATGACATCAAATCTTAAATTTCCAATGCCATAAACTCACAATGTTACCATAGTTAAAATATACCTATAAATTGTTCAGATCAATATTTCAACAAATAAATCATGCCAAACCTGCACCAAATCTAAACCAATGTGTAGAGCTCTCCAAGAGCTTTTCGTTGACTACTCGAAGTCCAAAATCCGACTCCGTATGCCCAAGTTATGCCCTAATCCATGCTCAAAATAAAGAACATCTATCTTTAGGGCTCTTAAAACCTAAAAAAATTTCAAAATCATAGAATCAAACCTAAAACATCTTGTAGTGCTCTTAATTAGCTTTCCAACACCTATAAGAACTCTGAAATCTGATATTTTGAGAGAAAGTTATGGTCATTTTACTAAGACAGTCTTTTTATCATTTTCAGTACGATTTTTCATTTTTTATTTTTTCAGTGACGAAAATTCTGACGGGATTAAATTTGACGGCCATCACGGGTTGAAACTAAAAAACTCTTCTATTTTCTCTGAACATGGTCAAACTAGGGCATATTATATATCAAAATTTATAGAAATGTCGACCCAGATCTAGTGGTGAGGTCTGTTTTTACTCAGGAGGTCATTTATGCAAGCTACCCCCCAAAACCCTCATTTAAAATGCAGCATCCGAAAAAATATTTTTGTCCAACAATTTCACATGCCCAAATCTTTTAACATCCCATCATAACAGCAAATCCAAATCCCTTAGATCTGCAATAAATCATTCATATATCTTGCCCTTTCTTTTATCCTCTCATGCATTCCCATGGATTCAATCTAGGGTTACAATAATAAAACCATAGCTCTGATACCACTTGTAAGGAAACTTGGCAACAAAGAATATAACCGTTTCCACATAACCCATAATAAATCTGAAATAATCATGGAATTAAAAATCCACATGCAAGAGAATAGACAACATACCTACAAAATTGTGACACAAGATATACCCTAGGAAACCCTCATTGAGGGAAAAACCCAGCCTCCAAAAGCATCCATCACCATGTATTATTCAGCAAAAATACCATTGCCATACAACCATGGAAGCCTTCATAGCCATAGCCACAACCGAGCAAACTATGTGAACAAGCATGAATCCACACATCCCATGCCATGCTTCCAACCTTCACAAATGCTCCTTTGGCTAACCTGTCAAGCCTTGTCCTGCTCAACTCTTGCCTTTTTTCTTCTCCTTGTCACTCTCACTCTCTCTACAGCAACTACAACAACTACCCTTGTGGCTGCTTATATAGTAGCAAGTCCTACAAAACCACCAAATGGTATTACATAAACCATGTGCTACCTAACCCACTGACCCCCCATTTAATATTGGGCATTTAATTCTTTTTCCCAATATTAAATAATTACATAAAATATTATCACAATGTTACAATACAACTCATCAAGAATATTCTATGGGAATCTTTACATGTGGCACATCCATCTAGGCACAAAATTACATAATAAAAATAAAATAATAAAATAACAATATTATGCAATGTGTGCAACACCCATTATCTCAACAACATCGAGCTTAAAACAACAAGAAAGGCAGTAGATTTGAATCGTTTGATGGAATGCACATTTAGAATATGACTAAACTATTTGACACAATGCATAGCGTTGATGTGTTCTCTTGGAATGTGATGATCACTGGATAAATGCCTCAGCATAATCTTGTTTCCTAGACTTCTATGGTTGCAAGATACACACAAATTGGGGATATAGATAAAGCCATGGAGTTGTCCCAGTAGATGCCTGAAAGAAATGTGTACTCATGGAGTTTCATGGTCACTGGATATGCTAATGGAGGATATGTTGAAGATGCATTGGAACTCTTTCAAATGCGGTTGCATGGAATGCCATTATTGCAGGTCTTGTACAGATTAGGAGGTTTGTTAGAGCTCTAAAGCTCTTTCGAGATTTGCAATTAAGTGATGTAAAAGTTAATCATGTGACCTTTTCCAGCATTCTTCCTGCATGGGAAAATCTGGCAGTTCTTTGCAAAGGCATGAAGATTCATGGTTGTGTAGTTAGAAGCAAGCTTCCATTTGATGTCTTTTTATGGAATTCCCTTGTAGACAAGTATGCTAAATGTGGTTCAATCAACCATGCCTCATAATCTATTTGACAAAATGAATAACCTGACTGCGAACAGGAACACTTCTAAGTTGTCGCATGTTGGAGAATAAATGTGGAAATATTGAAGACCTCAGCCAAGCATCATAATTTAAAATGAACAAAACTATCAAAATAAAGTGTTTTAACATGTCTTCATATAACCCACACTGTCCAACAAAGAGGTAATATGTCAAGAGGAGAAAGCATGTGAATTGTTCGACAATTTGATCTCTCATTTCAGCTTTTGTTAGAGGTCATAGGAGTAGTAATGGTGGAGTATCTAATGTGGCTTACGAACCATTTGATGGAATGTTGTACACCTCAAGAAAATTAGGAACTAATCTATGCTACGATAAAGCCTGGTTGTCAAAATATCAATCTTGGCCTTGTTCTAGCTGATAACTTGAAACAGAGGAAGCAAAACCATACATATTTTAGGAAAATTGTTTGATAAAATGCTTGCCTCTATGGCATATGAGAGTTGAATTCTCCAAAATGAAGAAAAGATTTTAATGAAGTTACATGATTGCCTGAAGAAAACACAACACCAAGTTTAATACAAAGAGAAGTGACAATTTACTTCGCACTATTGCTAGGACAACCCTTGACAGGTGATAATATGAGGTATAATTTTCAGGGTAAGGAACCTCCTGTAATACTAAAAAAAATGCTCCCCAAAATATCTGACACAAAGATGGGGCATTTAGAAATTTCAAACTTCTGGAAGGTGATGAGCAAAGAAGATAAATCACCCCTAGCACATCAAACACTCGAAGTGGTCTAGCCCATGCAGGAGGACATCTGCTCACAGTTCAATGTGTGGAATTGGTTTTAGAATGTATCAAGGCATATGATCAGAATGCGAGGGATATCAAGACTGCTAGAGGTAATGTCATAGCAAGGTTGGACCCAACATCTATATCCATCACTTTCAGATTGCTAGTAAGAGAGGAGTTCACAGAAATTTCTAAAGAAGATGCCTAGGGTTATTTCCATTAGAATAAGAAAAGATGTCTCAATGTTATTGCTAAAAGTTGGCTTGATCAACCCAAGCGAGGACAATCGTAGTTGCCAAGAATATTACGCAGGAATATCTTTAATGAAGACATTTCTGATATGATAGTTCTTCTCAATAGAGTGGTGGGAAATCAGAAAGTGGAAGATTTTCAAGATTGGATGTTTTTGTATATTAATACCATCACCATTGGGAAACAATTTATAGATTGGGGAGAAATGATTAGCGATGCTCTCCATTACCAGTTGACAGGATTCAATGTAAATCAAGGATTTTACATGTCCTCATATCTAATGTATGCAATTGCAAGTATGAAGTCATGGCCTAGTCTAAATCCTTATGGGGAGTATAGCTTAACCACTCAAATTTATAACTATTACCCCTAGTTGTAGTTAAAACAGAGTAATGCACACTTCTATAGGGTGAATGATGCTTCTCCTATGCTCACTACCAAGGAACTACAAGGAGACATAGGACTTCAAATTTCTCCTAAAGCGGCCAGTCTCATTAGTATTTATGGTAGCTTCTTCATACAATACCCTCGATTCACTTACATCCACATCAAAGGTTTCCAAGATTGTCCTCTCATGTTGCCTCGCTTCGTAGATGATGGGTTGGTACTTTTAGAAGTCTGCAGGAAAATTGGTCAAGTAAACAAAAAGTGCAGGAACAAAAGATCAATCCCTTTCCCAATTGGCATTGGACATTACAGTTGTTTGTCTTCTTTGGATGCTCAAAATATTGAGAGATCCATGGTGAACATAACTCTACACTCTTTCTATAGTCACTTTCCATTTGATGGTAGCGGGTATGTTAAAAATAACTTGGCACTTGGTCCTGGCTATCTCCATTTCCCCATATTGGAAGATTATTGGACAAATTGTGAGAATGATTTTGAAGTTAGAAAAAGGGACTGGATGAGATTTACAATACAACAAATCATTGATTACAAAATGGGATGGGATGTGACAAGCATAACGGAGGACGAGTTAGACTTGATTGATCCTTACTTCTTTGAGTGGATACAATTACAAGAATTGCCATATATCAATTGGTCACTGCCAAAACTGAAAGACCTCAAGGAAAGGACTTTCTTTGTGATTCAACGAACTGAGACTTGGTTAAAGAATAAAGTCAAAGAAGCCACTACTACTAAGTCAACAGGAAGAAGTAGTGTAAATAATAATAATATTTCTCAAGAAGGAACATCAATTTTAGCCATTCCATCTTCTATTCCTACATCCTTAGGCTCTTTACATAGCACACAAGGGGGAGATGATGGTGAAGATCCAGATAAATGAGTTGATCTAGCATCAGCATGTGAACTCAATGTGGTCACCAGGAAGAAGAGATCAAAACCCAAGGAGAAGACCTTAAAGCCAATTCAAGAAATGATTGATGAAGCTCCTGAGATGAATGCTTTACCCTCATTTGTAGATGAGATGATTCAACCTATAGCATCTCCTGCACACTCATTATCTCTTGAAAGCACAGAAGCAATCCAAGAGGAGCCAATTGTAGAAAATGTGCATAACTTGAACTTATCATCTACAGTCTTATAGGTTTCTTCAGTAATTGGCCCATCTGCTAGTATTTCAACATCTTGGTTGTAGCAAAGTTTAGAGAGAAAGAAGAAAAGGATGATTCAATTAGAAGTGCCCAATCTAGATGTTGTAGCTAACTTAAGGCATAGAAGTACAAAGATAAAGAAGACTAAAATGGATTCTAGACTATCAGTGAACCCTACTTTAGGTAATTTATCTATTGAAATTGCACAACCAATCATAGAGAAGGACATAAATGAGCCAAATGGATCTGGATTTAGCATCACTAAAGTGGATCTAGGTCGAGCTACATGTGAAGGGAAAGAACACAATTTTCAAGTGTCAACTACTGTCCTAATAGAAAAATCAAGGAGAGATAAGCAAGTTAAGAATCAACTCAAGTGTCATGTCCAAGCTCTTTCTTCCTACATCAGATTGATGGTTGGTGACTCCTTTCTAGATCCTAGTTCATTCACAGAAAGTACAAAAGATCCAAAGAAGATGTTTGATGAAGAAACCATCCAAAACATAGGAGAATGTCAAACTTATGGTAAAATGGTGAAAACGTGGGTAAACAGCATGAAAGAATAGGCATCAAGCTTATTTCAAGATGTTCAAGGTACATTTACCAAAGTGGATCATATACAACAAAGCATTCAAAAAGAACTGGCCACTCTCAAGGAACAACAAACATTCTGGAGAGAAATTGATGCCAATTCAGTAGAGATTAAAGGCATGGATAGAAATATAGTCAAGTCATTGAAGTTAATCAGTACTGGAGAAGAAGAGAAAATTGACATATGGCTGGGAAACATCCAATGGAAGAATGATATTATGAATGAACAATTGAGTGAAGGAGAACAATTCTTAAACTCATGCAAGTTACTGAAAAAGAAGGCCTTGGGGGAAATACCGATGATCATAGAAGGTATTCCTATTAGTGAACATAATCAAAATATAGTCATATCTTCCATCTTGAAATGCATAGAGACAAAAATCAACACTGAACTTGGCAGTGAACAAAGTTCAAATGCTAGTGTTATGATGAGATTGAGCAGTCTCTCAGTAGCATTGAACTCCTGTACTCAAAACTTGTCAGGTTGTGTCATAGAATTGGATGAAATTAGAAAGAGACATGAGTTGTGTAAGCTAAAGATGCAGATTTTAATCATCATTAAGAACAAAACTTTGGCTCAAGTCCTCAAATCATTCAGAGCGTACAAGGAAAACTTGACTCAGTTGCTGATAACACCTACAAATCAAGGGACGAGTTCAAAGAATTAAAAGTTAGAAGTATTTTTGTCTAAAGTTGTCTTAGAATTTTATTGATGTATTTTGTAAAAAGGTCAACTTTAGAATTACTCTAGTTTTCTTTTTCTAACCGTTGTTAAGCTTCAAGGGTTAGAGTTGGTTATGAATCATCTTCAAGTAGTCCAAACTCTAACTTTTTGGGTAGTTACGAACCTGGAAAGTTGGTTATTCTAGATTGGCTATAAATTCTTGGAAATCAATGTAATAAGGGACTTTTTGGACTTGGATATAGGGAAAAACTGATGCTTTGATCATAAAGCAATTTTTGGAAAGTGTGTACAATTGTTATTTTTGTGTAATCAGTTATTTCTTTCTTTTTTGGTGCAAGAAATAAAAGGAAGTACATTTAGCATTCTCTCTCCAAGGAATTTGGATTGTTAAAGTGTTGATTCATCTATGATTACTTTCATGGTATGATGTGAGTATTTTTGGATGGTGGAATTAGCATTGTGTTGGTGAAAGTTCTCAAGCATAGTCCTTGATAGCTCTCATTAATAGTTTACATCATTTTTATGAAAATGTTGAAGGTGTGTGGTGCATTCACTGTCAATGGTTTTCCTTCCTATTTTCTAAGTTCTTCTTATCTTTATTGAAAAATCTAAAATTTCATCTTACGAGGGAGCTGTCCCTCTAAACGCAAAGGAAGGCCAGATATCAAGGGCCTATCCAACTGTTGTGAACAATTTGCCACATACACTCCGTTGGGCAATTTCTACAGTGACAAATCTATTTACCAATAGTATTGAAGTAGAGCAATGAAGAAACATTATCTAACTTATGCATTAGATAAAAATGTATATGCCATGGCAAAATATTTTTTCCACTCATGTCAAAGGGGGAGATTGATCTCATATTGGTTTTGACAAATTAGTGACAAAACACTTAGTCATTATTCGGAAAAGTAACACGCATGTTGAGCATAATAGTCCAAATAGTACATGTTGAGTAATGTGATAGTTAGTGTCAAGCATTAATATGTGTCAAGAAGTCAATGTGTGTCAAGTCATTTAGGTGTTGAGCCAACAAAGAGAGCTAAGTAAATAGAGTGTGCTAAGTGATTTTATTGTTGATCAAATAAAGTGTGCCAAGTTATTTAAAAGCTAAGTTATAGTATTAAGAGCATAATGAAGGTTGAGCACCAGAGCCTTTTGATGCCAAGTGAATAGTTTATGAAAGATATTTGTAATGGCACACAATTCTATGTAAACCATTTTTAAGTTGACATAATCATTATTTCAATTATAAGAGATAAGTGTGGAGTGATATTATGAATCCCTATGCAATACATGCAACCAATCAAATTGAGGGAAGCATTAAGTGGCAATAAGAATCAACCTCAACTATTTATTAGTACCTAATCCATCACTACCAATGTATATGTAAGAAGACTAAACCCTAAAAGGTTATGGATGTGAGAGGAGATGAATGCTAAGAGTTTAGAAGGCATTCATGATGGATTAGATGGCTATAATAGAGTTATGCATTGCAAAATCTGTTTGAGAAGAATAGAGTAAATAAGTTAAATGATAGAGGAGACATATCTGATTAGGAGGATCAAGGTTTAAATAGTAAGGAGGAGATCTGACATCAAGTAGCAAGGTTCTAACTAAAGAATCATAGTGTCGAGTCATTATAACAGGTGATACATAGAAGATCTAGTCTTAATTGAGTAGTCCTAACAGGCTATTATTAATCTCTTAACAAGGTGCTTAGTTTATTGTAAGCTTAAATCCTTTAACAAGGTGAGACCTAATAGTCTTTGTAAGCCTTTAATAGGGTAGAACTTTCATAGGGTAGATCATATATTATGATCAAATACATTGTAGCTATAATTGGCCATGCTTTACAACTACTGTAGTGAAGATTTGTGGGTATCATCCCTAGCCCAATTTTACCTTCTCATTGGAGGGTTTTTGGGTAACCAGATTTATTATGTTTTGTGTTATTTACTTTATGCTATGGATGTGATGCATGTTATGTTATTTTAGTTTATATGTTAAGTTAGGAGATGGATGTTGGTGATATGCTTTAAGAGGCAAAAGTTTTTAGTGTTGATTCACCCCCCACCCTCCCCAAGGACATACTTTCCTATTTTTATTTCCAATAGAATGTATGGCATGTTCTACATTTCAATCTTAGAACCATCAACAAATGATATGTCATGAGGTTTAATGGCTACATTAGTGAGTAGGTCATCCATCTTATTGTTGCTTCTATCCATCCAAGAAATACCAGAAGCATTAAATGCTTCGATCTAATCCCAAACAACATTTCTATACTATTTCAGCCTCTTGTTCTTAGATGTGTATGTCTCCTTTATCTGAGACACAACCAATTCTAAATCACCAATAACATGCAATTTTTGATACTATAATTTGTTGCCACTTTCAACCTAAGTAATAGTGCTTCATACCCTGCTATGTTATTGGTACAAGTAGAATTTAGGGCAAATGAGTACCTAAAATTATTCTTCTCTAGAGGTATGAAAACTACTCCAACTCCTAACCCATCTATACAATTTTCCCCATCAAAATACATAGTCCAAAGATTCTAAGAATCCTAACACTTTATTTCTTCTTGTGTAATTAATGGAGTTGGCTTTTCAATTTCCTAAATGATAATTTCAGCTCTGAAAGCATTCACCTCTATATCTAGAAAACAAGCAGCACCTATATCAATATTTTCTTCAAGCATGTGGGTAACTCTTGCTTCTTTATCAACCTTCATGGATTTATCTCCTATGTGAAATTTGGCATAAGAAATATCACATTATAGGCTACCTCCTATTGTAGTGCTCCACTTTCTTGAGAGAAACATTCCATACTATGGAGGAATATGAACTACTAAGATAGTCATTGTTAAGTCAACATCAAGATAGGTAGCTAGTTTAAAAGAAAATGTATTAATTGTTCTTATGATAGGGACCTCTTAGTCATCCATTTCTCTACTCCTAGCCTACTTTGTATCTACTAAACTAAGGGCTTCCATGATTTTAAAAGGTATGACAATATTTGAGGCTCTTGAATCAATCACATAATTCTTTAAGGTGTTTCCATTTATGATTAGGCTAAGTAAGAAAGGGTCAAAATTCTCTATATATGCTATAGATAAATTATTCAAATACATCTAGGGTATTTAGGACATGACTCCTTTTTCTTCCTTTTCTTTCACTACAAGTGATATTTCTTTCCCTATTGATGAATCTATTTCAACAACATCACTATTTCCAATTCCTCCTAACCAAGAAAGGGATTTATTCTTATGTTCTTCTATCCCCAAAATCTCAGATAGAGTGACTTTCATAGTAATTTGTGACACTATGGAAATCATGTCTATAGGATCATATACAATAGGTTTGAAAAGATTACCTCTAGTTGATTGCACTTGAACTGTAGACTCCTCCATTTGTTTGATGACATCAAGATTTATTTTATTTTCCTCTATATTGAATTTGAGTGTCTCTACACCTTGGAACTACACTTTCTTTCTTGATTCCCATTTTTTATTCTTAATGTCTTTGATCTTGACTATCACTAGATTATCCTCTTTATTCCTATCACCCATTTTATGCATTATGTATTTAATAAAAATACCTGGTGCTTTCTTAATAACATTATTTAATGTCCTATTTATGAGATTATAAGTGTTTTGAACTTGGGATACCATCTCAGTAGTTATTCTAGCAATTTATTCATTAAATGGTTTCCTCAAATTCATATGCTCAATGTTTGATATCATATTATACATCCTATCCTCATTTTGATCATCATCATCTAAAAATACTTGTTGATGATGCAATTGATATATATCTTTGACTACTAGCATCAATCTCAAAGTCTTCTAGATCACATTCCTCACCATTATCACATAAATTAATCATATCACATGCTACATCTTGCTAACTCTTTTCTTCCTCATCTTCTTCAAGTTGTACTTGTTGGTTTGCAGAGAATGATTAGGAAACAACACAATAATCACCAAGGCATGTCAACCATATTTATAGAATTTATTTGTAATAGGTTTGGTATACTCTTATCCTTTGTGCCTTGGGTAGGATTAGGAATGGGCTTGCCATCCTTCCATTGTGTGGTATAGGGATAGTTTTGCATTCTAGTCTTCTTATTGTCTTTCACCAGAATTTGGCTTAATTACATGGTTTACTGGTGGATTTAAATTCTTAAGTAGATTCAGAAATTAATACATCTTACCATCCTTGGGTTTCTTGGTTGTAATAGGCTTATCACCTTATTTTCTATTACCCCTAGGATTAAATAACTTTGTATAATCTCTTCTCCCTAGCTTACCGTATGCTTTCCTACTATTTTCTGTGTTGACAACCATTTTATAAGCATCCATCAATGTCCTCGGATTTTTATCTCTTAGGGTGTAGGCCATCCTACTATCAAAATCATTTAAAAAAGTGGTAAGACACATGCCATCACCTAATCTCATTACTTGAAATAACGTATACATTCCTCTGTAGAATCTTACATTGAAATCAAATATTGATTGATTTGGATTATTCTTTATGTTATTGAACTTATTTAACATAAAAATTGTATTAGTATTATCACCATATTGCTCCTTAAAGAGCTTCTCTAAATCATCCCAAGAGCCAATATTGTCATCAGGTAAGCTTCTAAACTAATCCCCTATATCTTCAGTAAGTGAATCTATAAGAAACTTCATAATCACATCTTCATGCTCTAGTTCATAGATATTTAACATGCCAATGAATTTTCTAAGATTCTCTTCACTAGTTATAGTATTATTTCCTAAAAACTTAATGAACTTATCTCTTAAATCACTTGAGATGGGATGAGGAAAACTAGGTATGCCTACAAAAGACATCTACTTATATTTTTCCATGTAGATAGGTCCCCTCTAGAAACCTAGAACATTCAAAGTTATTGGTCCTGCCCCTTGAGTTTGCATAGAGATTTGGGCTTGCTCAGTAGTAGGTATCTAGCTAGTTGTTTTGGAAAAGGAAGTTGGTGCTAATTGAAACAAATTTTGGCTAGTCACTACAGGTCCACAAACTAGAGCAGAAGGCATGGCTTGTGAGGGCTAGTTTGGCTAGGATGCTAAGGCAAAGGTGGATTTGAGAAAGTGTATCTTCCTTCTTGTTTCTATGGCCTAAGCCTCATTTTCAACTTTTTCTAGTTCTTTAACCAAATCTTCCCTTTCCTTCTTTTTTTTTTCTAATTCTAAATCAAGTTTTGACATTACATGGCTTTTAGAGGAAACTTTAGGCTCATTGATCTATATCTACAACCTTTTTTTCCCCTTTATCAGGGTTCTTAATAGTTAAATCTATAAAGTTCTCCTCTATAGTTTGTAAGGTTGAACTTGTGAGATGATAGGTCCTTCCTTTTCTCTCAGAAAGTGTTCTTGGTCTTGAATCTTTGATCTTATTTCTCCAACATCTCCAAAAAAATTTGAATGCAAAGTAGAAGTTCTATCTTCTAATTTTTAGTTTTTCTCTTTCAGAGCCTCCATTCTTCTAAGAAAATCTTCTCTTTTTATGAGAGCATTCATGGTGATACCTTCCATCTCTTTTTCCAAAAAAATATGGTTGGCATCTTCTTTTGCAACCTCCTTCCTAAGACTCTCAATTTCTAACAACAGTTCATCAAGATTTGTAGAAGTGGTCTTTGAATCAATTGGATCATCTAGATCTATGAGGTTTCTCTTAATACATGGAACTTGTCTAGGATTTGGTCGAGCATTTAGAGTAGTTTTATATCCCCACCTATAGTTTAGTTCTTTTTCCATATTAGGTCTAAAAAAGATGTCTCCTACAAATGAGACAATTTTATCTTGGTAAATTCTCTCTTCTGGTAGTGGGGCTATGCATATTTCACCTAGGAGTCTAGTGTTCTTAGATTTAAAATTTATAGAAAAGGATTCTCTTTCTATCACTAGTTGATACTACGAATGAATAGAGACAATATCTCTAGGCTTCCATGTGTGGTTAGGATCTTCCTTTTTCTTTGTTTGGTTCTTCCTACCCACATGAGGTAACTTTGTGTACATCAACACTTCTAGATTGGCTTTTATGAATGGTCTTGTACTTTTCATTTTGTCTATCATTTTGAATTAATCACTTAAAATATATAGCACTAGCTACAAAACCTTTGACCAAGTCACCACCCAACAAAGTGAAAAAAATTTTAAAATGTCTTGGAAATAGAAAAAATATCATAGGAAAGGCAAAAAATTACAAAATAGATATGAAATCAGGGCCTTGTTGGCCTGGCTTTTTACCTCCTTAGAAACTTGTTAAAATTTGTGAAAAAAGGAAGAATTATGTCTAAGTTCTTAGGGTTTTTGAATATTTTATTAACCCTCAGGAAAACCCTTAGGTAAAATCCTTGTTATTTTTTTGAAGTTCATTTAAAATACATTTTCCTTTTAAAAAGGAGATATATGAAAACCTTGATATATCTATATCCCTAAGTTCTAAGCTAATGTTTTATATCTATATTTCATGATCTCTTGTATCTTTTAAATCATGATGTTGTGAAGTCTCAATAATCACAACATGGCTTTGATCTGTTGACTAACCATTTCAAATGTAGCAAAAGTGTGAAGTAGTCTATTTTGAGCTCAACATGGCTTCAGAACAGTCAGTGATAACATCAAGGTTGGAGGTGCAATTGAGAAAAATAAGAAAGAGCACATGACGACAAGTCATTTTTGACTTGAAGCATTTTAAGTGGTTATGCTATGATAGGAATGGTCAAGTTCAAAGTGTGATCGCAAGGTTGCAGGTCATAAAGTATTGAAGGTATCTTAAGTTGCAACTGTGCAAATGAAAGGAAGTAGTTAGTAAAGAAGTTAGCACAACATCACAGGTAATTAAGTAAACTATGAGAATGAAGCCATGAGGTTGTGAAAATATTTTGATGGTTAAGAATTATATGAAGGTGTATCCTCGCAACTGAGTTAAGACAACCTTGGGTTAGTGGAGCGAGGCAACGGGAGCTTTTAGTCGCATCTTCATGAGGCTAGATGTTGGGTTAAGATTTTCAGTGGTGAAAGTGTGAAGAAAAGGAAAGAAATCAGCATAAAAGTTAATTGCATGATCATATGGTTAAGTGGCAAGGGTGGTTGGAGAGTTGCGACACCTCAAAAGATATCCTATAGTTAAGATTTATGTTATGGCACAATTGCTTGAGTTAGTGAATAACTCATGGAAAAGGTAGTGAAGTGGTAAATATAGTGCATCACACTATTAAAAGGTCTAACTCCAATTACCTAGTTAGTGCTGCAAGCAAGTGAAGATAGGTTTAGAATGGTTAAGGTTGAAGGCCATCACATATTTGAAAGGGTTTGTGTAACAATTTAAGTGGTAAAGCTATGAGAAGAAGATAAAGGTCAGTTAAAATGATGGAGCACATCTTTGCAATCAAGAATAAAGATAAAAAAATTATGACATGAAGATGCAAACAAAGGAACTATTTTAGTTTAAAGATATTTTGCACCCTTGCATGGTTTGTTAAGATTTTAAGATATTAAGTTGTGATGTTGTGAGATAAAGAAAATGCCAAAGAAAAATGCTTGGTGCAACATCACATGGCTAAAGTGCACATTTTTTTTATGGTTACAAAAGGTCAATAAGGAAAGAATGTAAAGCAACACATCATTGTAGGCATAAAAGGTGTTAAGTGATGAATGGTTGTGAAGGTGCATAATTTGAAGTAAAAGGCTCATTGCTAGATCATGGTGATTATGAAGTTAAAGTAAAATTGAGTTGTGAGGGAGCAAGTAAGGGAAATTATAGCTTCACAAGCCAAACTCAGTAGTTAGAAATATAAGATGCAAGGGTGTAAAACATTAGAAAGATAACCCTAATTACATAGTTCTAGCTAGAATCAAGAAGAACATACAAGTCATGGCTAAGAAGTGATGAGTTTTTTTGTGCATTATCATAGCTATTAGTTTTAAGGCATGAAAGTAGTTTAAACAACCACGTCCAAGTTGGATAAAAGAATATGAGATAGATGTACAAAGATATGAAAAAGCATAGATTTTGCCAACTTTTCAAGAATTGATAGTTTTTTTTTCAAATGTGCTGCTCTTAAATGCCATTAATGCCACACTCCCATTGCAAAAGAAAATAAAGTCTAAAAGATAAGGAAATTCTCATTAATGTTTTCATAGTTGCCTAAGTTTCCTAAGTGAATTTCAAGTTGCGGAGTGATTTCTAGTTACTTTTAGCATTTAGTATATAGAGTTAACATAATCATTTGTAGAGATGGATCAAAGAGAAGGAGAACTAATGAAAATAGTAATTGAAGACTTGGATGTACCACCAAAGATTCCCAACTCATTTTTAGAAGAATGGATACATATTCTTCCTAGTTCCGCCAATGCCCAGAATGCAAATGATCTTGCTTTCAAAGACCCATATGCATCATGTAGAGATACAAAGGTTCCTAATAGGAATGGGTATGGATTTTTTTGTTACTTTCACAAGAATAGAGCAATAGAGGTTCCAATATGTAACTCTTGGGTAAGGAATTTGGGTAAATTAATTATGCTAGAATTGTTTGTGGATGTGGATTTGGTAGAAGCATTAACCAAATGCTATAATCCTATTAATAAGTCATTCTACAGGAGAGATAGAAGCATTTCCCTATCTTTGGATAAAGAAACATTAATAGAGGCATTCGGCTTGGGTTGACCTATGTCACTGCTAATTAAGATAGAGAAATTGAATGAGAATTTCAAAAACTAGAGGAGTTTCTATATGGGTAGGAATATGACTAGACACATTCCTTTGGTAAAGAAGAATGTGAATACATTCCAAAGAAGAGAGATATTGAAGAGATTAGGCCATTGGAGTTTTTCCAAAAATATTTTCAAAATACTATGTTTGGAATTAATAAAGCCCTAGGTTCAAATGGAACCATGAATGCCACAAGAGCACATTATATCATGGCTTTGAATATCCAAGACCCAAATCATAATGTTGGGTATGATTTTATGGAATATATCATTGAGAATATCCATAAGGAGATCACTGCTACTCATCAAGGAGAATTGAAGGGTTTTAAATTCCATCACTATTCCCTAATCATGCACTTGATCCTATTCAAGAATGTTGATATATTTGATCAGAGTTTCTTTGAATCTACACATAGTGGGGACAAAGGTTAGTACAAAGATGGACGAGGGCATGAAAAATATTTTAACCCTATTCTAATCTCATTTATTTTTATAATGATTTTGTTTATCCAATTTTGAAAATGATAGGGTTGTTAATTGAAAGAATCCCTATGAGTGTTAGAAATGTTGTTAAACCTAAAATATGCTTTGATGTTGGGAAGCAATTAACACATGATTGGGGAAGTGTCTTCTTGTTTAAAGAATATATTGGTATAAGAATGTTTGGATTCCCTCAACCACCCCATATCCTTCCCAAGTATGTCCCTGAGAGGTTATGATTTGTAGAGATATTTTGGCAATTAATTTCCTTGAATACTTAGGTAAAGATGTCAAGAAAGGAACCTTTCAATGTAGATGTACTAAGGTAGGAGACTTTGAAGTTGGTAAAAATGCCATTAAAGAAACCAATGCATTCTTGAAAAATTATAAATTACCAACTAGGCCAGCCAAAACTTATGACCCATTCAATGTAATTAGACATTCTTTGAAGAACATGAGGAGATACAATTTTCTTCCTACAAAACCTATGTGGGAATAAGATATTATTTCTAATAGGATAAATGAGGACATCTATAGGGAAAATATGGTCAAATATAGGGATATTTTTATTTTTGAATATGAAATGAAAAAGGGAAATCCATCATTCAAAGGGTTTTATCCTGATGAAGACTACATGTCTAGATTGGACAAATGTGCGGTGAATTTTGATGAATTGGTATGTCAGGTCCCTAAGGAAATTAGAAAAAGAATTGACCGAACTATTCAAATGATGAGATTATGGTTGAGGTCTTTGATGATGAGGAGTAGCCTAAAGAAGACCAGCTTGAGGAGGATATTACTAAGAGTTTAGAATGGGCAAAACAAAGAAATCAAAGACAAAATATGGTTGAATTGCCAGAGAAAAGCCAACAAAAATCCCTCCAAATTCTTCCAAGGGGCATAAAGTATTTTGATGATATAAGAAGAAGATATTTAATATCTTAATCATTAGAAGATGAGCAAAGAGAAAAGAAATCATAGCCAGAGGTTAAGATGATAGATGACAAAATTATTGAAGCTCGTGAGTTCATGAGTGATGATAGTTTTATAAAATCTAAGGAATTTAAGATATTTTTGTTCAAAATAAAGTAGAATGAACTATCCCTACAAATTAAGCTAGGTGGTTTAGATGAAGTAGTTGTTGGACTTGTGAAAAAATAGTAGGAATACGATCCTACAAGTGAGACCCTCATTATTGAAGAGGCTAGAGACTTGATAACAAGAAGTGGTATGATAGTATTCCCAGGATGAGATATTAGCTTATCCTTTTTGCTAGATCAAATAAGGAGACAGGAGAGATCAATCTCATTTGAAGATAAAAATCAATATGGAGAGCTGAGAGGGTTAGGGTATAAAATAGATGCTTAAACAATGGCCATATGGAGTTTATCTCCAAAGCATGATAAACCTACCCTTATGAAAATCAAAAAATCTCCTAGGGGGAATGCCATGTTCTAGCATACACAATCTATGTTTAGTGAACAAATATATGGGATGCACACTATAGTAGCATTTATGGGGAAAAACAAGATAGATACTCTCCAAGTTCAGCTAGAAAATACATATGAAAATTTTATCAAGACAAGAAGAAACTATGAAGAGGAAATGATGAAAACATTTTTCTTTTAATAGAAGACTATCAAACTAGAAATGGAAGTAGCATCACTAAAAAAAATGTCAGAACTACTACAAAACACCAACACAAAAGTGTGTAGAAAAAAGGCCAAGTAGCTGAAATAGGGGAGATATTAGGCCATGCAATGGATATTGATGAAGGAAATTTAGAAGCAAGAAAGGATGTAGAGATCAGAGCAATGAAGAAATTTCTAATTCATAATATCAATGCACTAAAGGAAAATTCTTAGAATGTGCATAGCAGCTACCTTGCATTAGAAGGAGAAAAATATAGATGCTCAGAGGATATTTCTTTGTTATCTCCACTTTTTAGTACGTGGGGCCCTTACATACTATTTTTTGATAGTTTAGTCCCTTTGCTACCTTAGAAAAAAGGCTTTCCAAAAGCAACCATTGTGAGTACTAGAAAAGTTATCCATAAGGTGAAAGATTTGAATGGTTTCTTTGGAGGCAAGATACATCTAATCCAAGAAAAGATGAAGGAAATTGTTGTAGGTAAAACTAATTTTGTACCTACAATCCTAGATAGTGAAGGAAAAATAAAAGACTAGGTAGAGTGGTCATCCCCTTTTGATGAAATTATTGATCATCCCAAGTTTTTGTCTTTTTGCAATAATGAAGCAAGTCCTAGTATAGTTTATGATATGGTTGATATGCTTTATAAGATAGAGGCAAAAATGTATAAAGTAATAGTTGAGATTAATGCCATAACAAATGTCAAGTGGACCAAGTGCTTAGATGAATTGGAAGCAGTTAGAGATGCCACTTGGCCAGATGTGGATACAAATATTACCATATGGGAATTGATTGTAGACATCAAAGCCTTTCCATCCAATGATAATGATTAGTGTAGCTAAAATAATGTAGTTAGGATTGAAATTAAAGGTATAAATAATAGAGAAAGGGCATGGATGGTGACATGGGCTAAAGACAAACTAAATTTTCTGAAGAGTTACCTACTAACAAATGCCACCTACTAGTTAGAATTTTGGCCAAGTATATAGAATTTTTTGTATCATAACAGAATAGAAATATCTTTGTATTAATTTTTGAATAGTTTTTTGACAAGTGTCCTCCCATTAGAAGCTTTTTGCAATCCTTTAAATAAAAGGATTTCCAAGATGTGGAGTTGAGGTCTGAATCTTATGTAATTTTTAGTGTCATGCTAATCTTGCATTCGGTCCAATAAGTCTTTGTGTTAATTTTGTGATGTATCAATCTCTAAAAATTTGAGAATACATTGAAAATTGAAGGATTATGTTTCTTTGCCTTGAGTTATTATGAGTTTACATTATTATTATATGATTTTCAAGGAGAATTAATACAAGAATAGTATTCTACCATATCTTTTTCTCTAAATTCTCTCTCCATTATTATGTGTTAGTTATCTTGAGATTGTATGAGCAAGGTTTATGCAATTTAATGCAACTAGGATAGGTTGTATATTAGTTTTTTATTTCTTTTAGTTCAAGGAATTAAGTAAATGCTTCACTAAAGTGATAGGATTTCTAGTCATATAAGGACATTCATAAGAATGGGGTTTAGGGTTAATTGCTGATATAATTGATTGTAAGGTAATTAATTAGATTAAGATTGCTAGGTAGACTTTGAATGCCAATGGATAGGGCACTAATAATTTATTCAATTGCATGTCAAAAAAATCGTGGAGTTTCATTAAGAAAAACTTTAAAATCAAATCAATTTTTAGTTTATTGTATGAAGAATTTAATTGTTGGCATCACTTATTTACAATAATCCCTTGTATTTCACTATTAGTTGTTGCTATCAAGGATTATTTGTAAACTTTAGAAGAACTATGACCATTTTCTGCTATAAGGGATAGAAGTGAAATAGAAAGATGATGCTAAAAGACATATTTTGGAGTCTAGAACCATAAATTAGTACAATATCAATATATCCTTGAGGTGCACCCACCTTGGTTTTGCATAACCTAAAGAGTAGAGAATCCTTATAATTCCATTAAAGTTTGATCCAGATCTAAATATTTCTTAGTTGATTATATGAGGTATCTAACCCTTAGACCAAGTCTTATCCTTAGAATCTTTGTATTAGGTACTTTATTGCTTGGTATTTTTGAAACTCCAACAGACCCAAGATAGAAGAACTTTAATACTACACACTTTGGGGACAAGTAACTCTATATTGCAAACAAGGCACTATTTAGACATAACCCATGTCATGTTCCTCCTATTATACTAGAATTTTTAGATTCTCAAGGTTTATCACTAGAAATAGACCAATACAAACATGGGTAAAAACAATGACTGAAGACTCATAAATTGTACCAACAACTATAGTAGTTCAAACAATGGATTTCATTACATTATTCCCTAGTGGAGCTGCCAATTTGTTGGCTCCTAATTTGCCAAGATTTAATCTACCTTTTACAATGTTAGAAGACCTAGGAGTTAGCTTTAAAAAATTTTGGGTATTCTTAAAAGTAAAACAAAAGGACTAACTAACAAGACCTTGAGGTCTTCTCCACTTTGAATTTTGTAAGACTTTGTCGGGTTTACTTAGGAATTCTTTCTTATTCATTCAAAATCAAATTCTCTACATGAACTCTAGAAATAATAGATGTTTTAACCTTATTTATTCTAATTCAATGGTAACATAGAGATGATAACTAGATATTTCACCAAACCTTAAACTCCATGAATCATGTATAGGTTGACATTTTAAATTTCGAACAACAAAATACTAAATGATTGATTGATATAAAAAATTTCATCATGTGAAGAATTCTAGCTAGACCAACTTATATGGATGGCCAATGCCTTATCTATTGGGCTACAACTCATAGGGATTAAAAACATACTTATATATCTTATCTTGACACTTTATGAAAATATTATTAGTATTCATTTCTAGATTTCATACTTATCATATCTTCAATCAAAACCAAAAGGTTCTTCCAATTTACATGAAGCATTTACATAAACCATTAGATTATCATCAAAAGTAAATTGAAATATAATTCAAAATTAATTACATTGAAACTTAATAAACTTTTCTATTAGATCTTAGAGAACGATGTGAAAACAAAACAAGAGACAACATATGGGATAAACAACTAGCTTTCTATATTTGTATTAACTTCTTTGAAATTGTATACAATTAAGTGCTTATCCATATAAGAAAATAATGCTAGTAGACCAACATCTATTAACTTTCATATTTAACCCTAGAAAAACACTACAATATGCATGGAATAACTTAGAAATTACAAACTTAGTGTAGTAAAGAGTAACTTGGACTCTCGTCTAACCTTGGAAAATCACTTATACAGTGTGAGTTACAACAAACTTCAGTTATAGAGGGAAAAGGATAGTTGTCCTTAAGACAAAAAGATTACATACGAGATAAAATTGTGACTATCAAAAACTGCTCGAGTAGAACCAAACTTGTTTTTTTTTTCTTGGTAATATAATGGTCCCCTCATTGGTTGCTTTATGGTGCCAAGACAATTCTATTTTTCTAGTTTCCTATTCCTCCACTACACTTTATGATTGATCTTCTTCTTTTCATTGCTCACTAGGTTTTTGGACCTCATTGTCCTCCTCTTTTGTGTTTATCTCTAACACTTGGATGTATGTTGCAATTTTTTGATCATCTTCCATATCATCTGCTTAGATAGTTGTATTAACTAACTATAGTTCCTCTATGGTTGTTGCCTTATCTACGAGCCTTTCTTGAGATGCCACCCATAATATTTGTGAGGCCGAATAATAATCTATCATCCACTTATTGAAAACTTTGTCATCTAGCTAGTTGAAACCGAGGATCTCTTTTTCTCTCCTCAGGACATCTTTTCGCAACCTTTTTATTTCATCATAATATTTATGGAAAGAATCAAAGAATAATTGTACCTGAACTAATTCTTCACTTGTCCTAACAAATGAAATGTATTTTCTTTATTAACTACATCATTCATTCTGATATGTATTATTTCTTTTAATTCATTTCCCCACTCTTCCTTATCCTTTATGTAACCTAAGCCCTATAATACATGAGGAAAGAGATTGAAATTCTTACTAAGATATTTTGAGAAACATATTTTTAGTCTTCTCTACAACATATCTCTTTTATGATAAAAATTTAGTAGGTCATTAGCTTTCAATCATATATTTTTTCAACCCAATCATCACAACTTTCAATGATAGAAAAACACAAAGAAGTGATAGCATCATCCCTACTAATCAATTTATTCAATATTTCACTCAAGATGGCTTTATCAATATCTATTTCTTTCCACATATCTACCAAACTTGATAGCTCTAAGTAGAAAAGATGCCAATTAATTCTATTCACTAAAAATAAGATAGTATCTCTAATCCTATCTTCATGTTGCACACCTAACTCTACATGAAATGCCTAGATTATTGCTTTCTCTTCATTTAGTTGATTTTTTGTATAAAATTATGTTTGCTAGGTTGTGCTAGGAATATCCACAATAGGACCAGGGGAAGTAGTAGGATAGGGGAAGTTGTAATTCAAAGCTGGCTGGGTTCTCTCCCCACTTTTTTCTTTCTTCATTGCTTCTAAAAATTTGCAATTAGTTTTCCATTTCATAAATCTTTCTTCCCCTCTCATCATATGCCTCCAAAACCTTTTCAAAATTTTCATTCAGCTCAAGAAGTTTATTTTTGTCTTTAGTAGCTACCTCCACACCAAAATCAGCCATTTCTTTATTCATTTGGGCCATCTACTTACTGTCCACTTCTGTAACCCTATATACCATTAGGCTCCTTGTGTGTTCAACATCTAAGATATCTTAGATTCTAGCCTTATTTCATTTTTGTATCAACTATATGATGAAATCCTTGTGATCATTGTTTTATTTCACCCCTTTATGGGCTTCTTTAACCCCTTCTTCATTTCTAAACTTTGTTTCTTTCTCTTTTCTCACCACATCAAAAATCATTGTATTAGTTGATGCAGGAGCATCTTGGGTGTAAGAGCAATCTTGCATCACCCAAAAATATTTTCTTTTCATTCTTTTCTATTTTAATAAAGACTAGTAAATAGGGTGGTTACTATTTATGGGAACTTTCTATATGTTAGTAATTTTGTCATAAGAGCTCATAATATTCTCATTTTCTACAAGAAGGTTCATTTTAGAGTTATAAGCCTCACATAAAAATCTCATTTCTCCAACTTAAGTATCAGAGAAGTTATTGCAGATTTTTGGTGGAAAAGTTCGTAGAAAAATCTTCAAGCTCACCATTAGAGGCCTTAGGGTGCCCAAATGAGGTCCGAAAACTTGACATAAGGGTGCTTGTGCCATTTTGTGTCTATAGATTAGGAGATGACATTTCTGAAAAGTGGTTATAATAGCCAATTGGAGCAACAATTTGAGAGTTATGGCCTTCCAAAGTTGGGTTTTCAAAATTTATAAAATAATTTGTCAAAAATGTATTTAGTTGACTCTATATGTATTGTTAGGGTTTGTTAGCTCTAGGTATTAAGTTTTAAAATCTAGAACCTTCTTGGGTGGCATAGAATTGCCTATTTAAGAAAGGCTCGAATATTACATAGAACAACTTTGGGTTGTAGTCCATAGATTAGTCTTGCAGATTACTATAAAGAAGGCACTTATATGAGTTAGCATATTGTACTTATGAATTTTATAATTCCACATTTTTGTCACAAATATGAACTCCATATTTTGTTCTCACATTTTCTATTGTTTCTTAGTTTATGTTATGAGTTTATGGTTTTAAGGGAAGCACCTAGATAAATCACCAACTATGAGGCCATTCCTACTAGGACCATGGTTTGGGCTAAGTGTGTAGAAATATCATCAATTGTGAGGCATTTTACACTAGGGTTTTAGTGGAAATACAAAAAATGACTCCATGAAGAGAGCATGGTAGAAGAGCTATAGGTGTTACACCTGAGATTTGAAAAGCACTCCAAAGACAAATGCAAGCATTGAAAGAACAAATGCAGAGAGAAATAAATCTTCCTATAAGAGATGAAAGAAAGGATGAGGAGGAAGTAGAAGAAAAAACTGAAGTAGAGGCATTTCTAAACTTAGAGGAGGAAAGGATTTTAGGGCCATCTCCAAGATTAGAAAAAGACCTAAGTTTGAAGTGTCCACATTTTTAGGAAATCTTAACCTAGAGGAGTTGATTGATTTGATCAATGATTTAGAAGAGTACTTTGAGTATGAAGATATTGATGTTCTTGATAAGGTCAAGTTTGCAAAGGAAAAACTGAAGGGACATGCAAAAATTTTGTGGTAATAGTTTTAGTTGGAGTGAAATATAAAAGGAAATGACAAAATCACCATATGGGAATGGATGATAGCTAAACTAAAGTGACAATTCATTGCCATGAATCATGAGCTTGATCTACTGAAGAAAATGCAAAGGTTGAAGCAAGAAGGAAAATATGTTCAAGAGTATATCAAAGAGTTCTATTGAGTTCTCATTAGAACTAGCCATGCAAAAGTTGATAAGGAGAAACTGGCCCATTGTCTTAATGGGTTAAGGCCAAGTATTTAGGACTAGTTGAGTCTAGTTCGAATGAACAATATTAAGGAGGCATACTAGTTTTCCCTAAGAGTTGAAGAAAAATTGAACAAGAAGTTTGACAACAAGAATAGAAAAAGAGGTTGCAGTGGAAGATTTGATGGACAATCTTATGGAGGCTGTAATGATGATTAGAAGAACAAGGATGAGGTTGAAAGTAATAGTTAGAACTAGAGGGGAAACAATTCCAATAATTTCCATGATTAGAATAATAAAGATCAGAGAGGAAGAGGTAGGGGACAAGGATTTCGAAGAGGAGGTTTCTATGGGAAATGTTTTCACTATGGATAAGAAGAGCATAGACCATTTAAATGTACCTAGTACCAAGGAAGGATAGATCAAAGAATAGAAGGCCAAGCTAGAGTTGCACATGTTGATAAAGGTTTTAGATCATCACATTCGGAAGATGCTAAAATATGAGAAGTCCTAATTAATAGAAGAGTTCTATTGAGTGGTGAAAATGAACTTGATCAAAGAAGGAGCTTTTTTCACACAAGGTGAGGTTGTGAAGATAAGTTGAAGTTGTTGAAGGAGAAAGAAGAAAAGGTGTGTAGTGCTGCTAGAATATGTTTTGTTGATGGAAAAGAGTTTCTCAAAGGTATGAAGCATGAGCATATGTGTTTTTCTATAATTCCAAAAGATAGTAAAGAAGAAATTGAGGAGGCACTTGTAGAATTTGTAGACATGTTGGGAGAATTTTTTGATACTGTATTAGATAATGTACCTAATGGATTTTCCTTAATGAGGAAGATTAGTCACTAGATGGATTTGGTTCTAGGAGCCAATTTTCCAAACAAGGTAGCACATAGAATGACACTATAAAAAAGTGAAGAGTTAAATAGGAAAGTTCACAAGTTGTTGTACAAGGGGTTGATTTGAGAGAGTCTGAGTCCATATGTTGTACCAGTAGTATTTTCACCAAAGAAGAATGGAGAATGGAAGATGTGCATAGATTTTCATGCTATCAACAATATCACAATCAAGTACAAATTTCCATTGCCAAGGATGGATGATATTATGGATTGTTTGAGTGGAGCTAAGTATTTCACAAAGATAGATCTAAAGAGTGGATACCATCAGATTTGTATCAAAGAAGGTGATGAGTGGAAGACTACTTTCAAGACAAAAGAAAGACTATATGAGTGGTTAGTCATGCCTTTTGGGCTTACGAATGCTCTGAGCACTTTCATGAGGCTCATGAATGAGGTACTGAAGGATTTTATGGGTAAGTTTGTCATTGTTTATCTAGATGATATTTTGATCTTTAGTATGACATTGGAGGAGCATTTGATCCATATTCATAAGGTGTTTGATAAATTGAGGGAAGAAAAGTTGCTAATAAACCTGAAGAAGTGCAGTTTTGTAAAGGAGTTGGTATACCTAGGATTTATAGTCTCAGTAGAAGGTTGAAAAACTAACCTGGAGAAAGTGATGACTATCCTTGAATGGCCTACTCCAAGGAGTGCAATAGAGGTAATATCTTTTCATGGATTGGCTAGTTTTAAAAAAAAGTTTATAAGATGTTTTAGTAATATTTGTGGACCCTTGATTGAAACAATGAGAGGGTATCGATAGGAAAGAATTTAAGTGGACTGCAAGAGCAGATAAGAGTTTTAATCTATTGAAACAAAAAGTTACTGAGCAGCCTATTTTAGCACTTCCTAATTTTAACAAGGTGTTTCAAGTAGACTATGATGCTAGTGGTACTACAATAAGAGTTGTTATGAGCCAAGAAGGTAGACATGTTGCTTATTTTAGTGAGAAATTGAATGATGCAAAAAAAATTATTATGTTTATTATCAAGAATTTTATGCTATAGTTCAAGCATTAAAGAAGTGGAGACACTATCTTCTTCCTAAGGAGTTTTTTTTGTATACTAATAATCAAACGTTGCAATATTTGCATAGTCAAGGAAAATTAAACCAAAGGCATTTGAAGTGGGTTGAGTTTTTGTTGAGTTATACATGTTTGTTTGAAACACAAGACTGGGAAGCCTAACAAAGTTGTAGATGCTCTTAGTAGGAGACAACTTTTGCTAACAAAAATGTAGATAGAGGTAGTTGGGCTCAAGAAACTTAGTACATTGTATCTAGATGATCCTAATTTTGGTGAAGCATGCAAGGCTTGTACAGAAGCTATTACACTTGACATGAAAAAGTGGTTGGATTTCATGATCTAGGATAGTATGTTGTTTAAAGGAAGCTAGTTTTGCATTCCCAAAAGTTCAATGAGAGAGAATTTGATCAAGGAGAAGCATAGTGGAGGATTGGCTAGACATTTTGGCAGAGATAAGACAAATGTGAAGAAGTTTGTACAAAGTTGCAAAGTATGTCAGATGGAAAAAGGAGTGAATTAGAACATGAGGTTTTATCAGTCATTACTTTACCAGAGAAGCTATGGGAGGATGTTGGCATGGATTTTGTTCTTGGAATACTAAGGACACAATGCAAGCATGATTCTATTTTTGTGGTGGTTGACAAGTTTTCAAAGATGACACATTTTATTCCTTGCAAGAAAACTAGTGATGTTGTTCATGTGGCAGAGTTTTTTTTCAGAGAAGTGGTGAGACCATACGGCCTGCTAAAGAGTATAGTTATAGATTGATATACCAAATTTGTTGGGTATTTCTAGTGTACATTGTGGAAGAAGTTGAAGATAAATTTAAAGTTTAGTTAATCATGTCATCCATAGATTGATGGACAGATAGAAGTTCTGATTCAAAGTTTGGGAAACTTGTTGAGATGTTTGGTTGGAGACAAGTCAAAAGGATGGGATATGATTTTACCATAGGTAGAATTTACATATAATAATTCTGTCAATAGGAGTACTTGTAAATCACCATTCTAGATCATATATGGGAGTAGTCCCATAAATGCTTCTAAATTAAGGCAGTTGGATAAAGGAGAGATGAGTAGTGCTGAAGTAGAAGAATTTTTTGAACACTTGAAGAACATCCATGAGGAGGTGAGGAAACAAATCATAAAGATGAATACATAGTATAAGGCTAAGGTAGATGTAAAAAGTAGGTATAAGGAATTTTAGATTAGAGATTCATGGTTCACTTGAGGAAGAATCATTTTCCAGTGGGTACATATAATAAGCTGAAGATGAAGAAGTTTGAACCATGCAAGATAGTGAAAAGGCATGATTCTGGAAATGCTTATGAAGTGGAGTTGCCTACTGAATTAAATATTTCTCTAGTATTTAACATTTCATATTTGACAAATTATTATGAAGGAGGTAATGGAGATGAAGTTTCAGAAACATAATGGAGTATTCAAGCAGCTAGTTCAGCTACAAAGGAGATTGAGGAGATACTAGACAATTGTGTTGGTAAAAGTACCAAGAATAGAACTTATGAGGAATACTTGGTCAAATGGAAAGGGAGGCCAATAGAGGATTCATCATGGCTAGCAAGGGAGGAGGTTGACCATCTTGGTTTTCCTCTAAACACCTGAGATGTGATGGAGTAACTTCTCAAATTACGCTAGGTGTCTGATGCAAGAGCATCCTGGGTGTAAGAGCAATCTTGCATCACCCAAATATATTTTATTTTCAGTATTTTCTATTTGAATAAGGACAAGTAAATAGGGTGCTTACTATTTATGGGAACTTGCTAATTTTTAGTAAGTTTGTCATAAGAGATTGGAATGTTCTCATTTTCTATAGGAAGGTTCATTTAGAGTTATAGGGCTACCATAAAAATCTCATTGATCCAGCTTAAGTATAAGAGAAGTTGTTGTGGATTCTCAGTGGAAAAAATTGCAAAAAAATATTCAAGCTCATCATTGGAGGCCTTAGAATTCCTAGATGAGGTATGAAAACTTTATAGAAGGGTGCTTGTGTCATTCTAAGCTTGTAGATCAAGAGCTGGCATTTCTAAAAAGTTTTTATAATGGCCAATCAAAGCAACGGTTCGAGAGTTATGGCCTTCCAAAGTTGGGCTACCAAAATTTCTAAAATATTTTCTTAAAAATGTATTTAGTTGACTCAATATGTATTATTAGGGTCTGTTAGCCCTAGGTATTAAGTTTCAATGTCTAGAACCTTTCTTTGTGGCATACAATTTCCTATTTAAGAAAGGTTTGAACATTATCTACAACAACTTTGGGTAGTAGTTCATAGCTTAGTCTTGTAGATTACTGTAATGAAGGAACCCATGTGGGTTAGTATATTGTACTTATGAATTCTATAATTCTACATTTGTAGTGCAAATAAGAAATCCACTTTCTTTTTTTGCATTTGTTGTTGTTTCTTAGTTGCTATTATTAGTTTATGGTTTTGATGCAGGAGCATCCAAAGGTATAAGGGCAATCTTGTGTCACCCAAAAAAATGTACTTAGACTTAGTTTCTATTTCATGTGTTTTCATTTTTGGATACCCATTTGGGTCAAATAAAGGTTCCAACTCTCATAGTTCCACTATCAGTGCTCTAGGTTAGAGTATTTGAACACCCTGGGATATGTGTAAATGTCAAAAAAATAGGAGTATGTAATTGAGCCATCATTTTGGTGAACTAGAATGTGTAAATTGGTTGGATGATTGTAATTGTAATTTAGAGCATTCCAGAAAAAGAATCAGGTCAAAAGGCCCCATGGTTTGAAAGTTATTGCAGTTTTTCAATTTTTTGAGACCTCCTAAGAATGCTTCAAAGTTAGGTTAGGGACATTAAATGACCTCGAATAGGGCCAAAAAATGGGGGATGAGTGAAGCTGTCCATAGGGCTAGAGAGCGCTTTGAGAGCTTTTTAGAAATGTAAACGGTTCATCAATCAGAGCTACAGTTCAAAAGTTATGCCTTCCAAAAGTTTGATTACCGTTTCTAGATTCTTCTAATTTGTTGCCAACTTCTAATGCAACTTCTAGAGCCTTCTATTTGGTCAGTGGATGCTGACTAGCACTTTCTAGAATGTATTCCTAATCCTTAAGGCTCTGGGGTTTATTTAAGAACATTTTTGGCATTGTAAAAGGCAGTTCGGAGTGGAGTTTGAGAGAAGGTACTGGGAGAAGAAATTATCTCCAAATTTATAATATTGTAAGCCCTTAGGGCATGTTTTGAAGTCTATTTTCTCTGTACTAAATGTATTAGCATATTTTTACAGTTAATAAAATTTGCCCCTTTCCTGTTGTGTCCATTCTATGCTTGGGTTGTGTCCCCATCAGGTTTTAAGGGAACCACCCTTCATCATTAGCAATGTCCCACTCTGGTAGTATTAGCACTCTCAAATCCTTTAATAGTTGTCTTCCCCTGAAGGGGTTATCTAACTAAACTCTTGCACTAAGTTATTCTTTATTTTCTCTTCTATGTTAGAGTCATATCTATTAGGTTGCTTTGTTTTCATCTTTTAAAATTTTTCCTCAAAAGTATCTATATTGATCCTCTACAAAAATTGTATAAAGGCCCTAGACTTTACAAAGCTATCATCATCCAAAAAACATCTTCCAAACAGCTCTAAAAAAGGATCAAACTCCTTCCCCTTGAATTCATCCATAGTAAGGGCTATAAGTGGCATTTGAGGTTCCTTGAGTGTTGCCTCTATTGGTGTTTGAAAACATTGTAGGTTTCCAATTACCCTAATGAGAATATGACACATCTAGGGGCAGCTAACTCCCATCTCTAACACATCATTTTAGACACCGAACCAACTATAAGGCTTGACCCTTCTTCACTTCAGGCTCTACAAAACCTAGGCAGGTGAACTTTAGATCCAATTAATATGGTACCAGTGCAAAACATATCCCTAGATCTAACAATGCAAATAAAATCCCTTATATCTCCTAATACTTATACAATAACACAGATCTACAATAGGAAATTTCAATTCTATGATAGTCACAAGCTGAGTGAGGGTTAGATTTTTCAGTTCTTCAACATGAAAGGGGGAAAATCATTTGATTAATAATGTTGAATTTAACAAAACCCCTAATATGCAGTAGTATGAACAAGTGATCCTATAACTGATCAGTGCCTTAACCATTGCGCAACTCCATGAATCAAACACACACATATGGATACCTGACACTTATTCATATATTTAGATATATGATCTATCCTTTCATCCTATAAATAGATATCCTTATTCAGTCTAAATCACATTCTTACATGATATCCTTCTCAACAAACTTGAAACCCTATTGATTTCTTGAAGCATTTACATAACCCCTTGAGTTATAAGCAACAATGAAACAACATGCAACCTTAAGGGATTGCAACTATGACCTAGGCTCTTTATTCAAAGATCATAAAACATTGAAAATTCACTAAGATAGGAGACAAGAATTAGAATGAAACTAATGAAATTCTTTCTCATTTGTATTCATTTCCTTGAAACAATACAATCAAATGCATGAAATCAAAACATGAAAACACCTAACATATTAGAACTAGCTGTATTATCTTTCCTACTACTATTCATACAAGAGAATTATGCTGAAGAATGAAGGTGGAATCATAGATCTGGATCCAACAAAGCAGTCTCACAAAAAGACTAAAAATTCCAACCAACAATGGTCTCATAGTGAAAAATTGGAACCCTTACAATGGATGAAAGAAAGCAAGATATAGAAGAAAATGAATTCTTGGATCTGCTCTAAAGACAACATGTGTCCACTTGAAATTCCCTCCTTTGCAGTGAAAAGTATCTCTCTAATCTCTCTCTGTAAATAATAAATCAAGTCCTTGATCATTTTTCCTTTCTAACTAAAAATTGGAGCCAAATTGTACCAAAATGGCATAATATCATCAAAATTGATCCAATAGACCTTTTACCAAGTGTTTTTACTAAGCCTGTAATTGCATTTCCAATTTTTACTCATTTCACTAAGAAGGCCCCAATTTCACATTTCTGGCTATAACTAAAACTAGTGAATTCCTATGCAAAAAGAAACTCCATAATTGGAAAGTTCATTTTCTCCTGGTTTCGATGATATATAATATGACCATATTTTCCTACCAGGAACCTCCAGAATCTCAATTTGAAAAAATGCTCCCCATGTTAAAAGTTCTGGTTTGCACTGCTTAATTTTGAAAAATTTAAAAGTTCTCTAAAGTTTGACTTTAGAAAATACCCATTTGAATTTAAAATACCTGAATGTGCATATGCAATATTTGGAAAAATGATAAAAAAAATTGATATTTTAAATTTTTTAATTTTTCCCTTTATCCTTGCATTTTGGGGTCAACTTAGGTTTGATCAGGCATGCTATGTGGCAGCCTCTAATTGGCCAACCTCTACCATTAGGTGCCACATGTCATCTTTTGATTGGCCTACCTATTGCATTTTCCATGTCACTATTTGCCCTAGGCCCATTGCCACATGGCACTCTCCCGCAATCCTACATTTCTTAGTGCTTGAGCATTTCCATTTTATAGGCTTGCACATGCCATTCAAACTTGCCCCACGTCATGATCCGGGTGCATCTCACCTAAACCTGCATGTCTCTACCATGTCACCGCTAGTTGGAACCTGCTACCAAGTGTCACTTGCCCGCACGCCCACATTATTTATCTTCCTCGCAACTTCATTTTGCGGGCATGCACCCATCATTGGATGAAGACACGTGTTAGGATCCTGTACTTCATCACCACATTAGCTCATGTGTTGGTTCATTCAAAATTTACTTACAATCACCTCTAGATGGGCAACCATGGGTCGAGCCCACTACATGTACACAACTTTCAAAAATGCCTTACGTCTTAAGACATCATAGTTTAGGTGTAGAATTGTATTTAAAGAATACAAGTAATTCTTTCACAAGCAATGTGGGATCATTGCTTGTCAACCAAGTTCACCATAGGCAATAATTTTTATTTTCTTCGAGAGCTTTTGCTTTGCCTCCATCAATTTATCCTCCTTGCTCAGCGTGGAGTGTTGCCTCTTCTCTGTGCATTTTCCTACTTTCTCATTGACTCTTTTAAACCTACAACTTATGTTTTTTATGTGCAGGCCACGTATAGAAAAACTACATTTTGAGTTAACAGATACCAAATTTCTTGAATGGAGCTAATAGAGCTTTCAAGAGGTGCATGAATCACAATAACCACTGAACCAATTATGCATATAACATAGCCCAATATCCCCACTTTATGTAGTTTCTCCTTTAGTATAAATTTTTCTAGTACATCACTGATAATTATACTCAGTGCACCTAAAGGAGTCACCAAAACTGTAGGAGGAAATGCATAAGAAACAAAATTCGTAACCTCTCCAACAATCATATTGAGCATGCCCGCCCACTACAATAGCTCTAGCAGATACAAATACCTTCCCATACCTGCATGAACATCAAAAGCAACTACTAACTTTTCATGTAGGGTGCCCTAAAAATTCCTCCTCTATAAATCCACACCTCCTTATCTACATGTCATGCCTTGCCTATGGTGTGTGGGTTCTCTTTTGCTGTGTGGGTGTCTTCTTGTGACTGCGGGTTGTGGTCTTTTTTATATTGCATGGGCTTGCCTCTGTCCGACACATGGACTTCTCTCATGCACTGCCCTTTGTATTTTTGTGTGAAGCTTCTTTTTCCATTCTATGGTTTCTCCTAGTTGGTTCCCTTCTCTCAATTTCATGGGTCTTCTTCAATCTATATGCTTCCATGCTCTCTCTATGATGGTCTCCTTTTGCACACACTCCTCTTTAACTGGTCCAAGCTCCTCCTTTTGTTCTATTTTTCCTATTCTGGGACCTCCCAATGTAGACAATGAAACAAATAATTATGAGAACACTCATCTTAGAAAAAAGATTATTTCACTAGCATAGAAGAAAACACTTGCCTAACATGCTTCTTCTGATCCTCGTGGTCATGGGTTCCAATCCTCTCCAGTTAAAGTCATAGCAATGAGAATTAAAAAGGGCCATGATAGACATAATAGTAGCTCATGTATTTCAAACCATCAAAAAAATGGAGTTCCACAAGCCATACAAATGTGCAATTCAATCATGAAAGGAGACAATTCTAAGACCATCGGTATTCCCATGGACAATAATAATGATAAATCACAATCTAAAATTATGAGCTCTTTTCTTTAGAGTTTGATGGGCACTACATTGTTAGCAATTTTCTTATTTTTGCTATCTTCATCCTCAACAACATCCTCTTTATTCCTAGTTCTCTTGAGCTTCTTGATATCATTTTGCATGATCCTAGGAGAATCATCCCCAAGGTCTTTTGGAGAAGCGTAAGTCTCCCCTTTCTTGAGAATGGTAAAATGATTGAAATCCATTTCATACATATCTTCACATCCATACCTTATTCCTAGTGATGAAAACACTATAATTTTATGCATTGTATGTGACTGTGCATTTTTTAGTTGTATGGAACTCTGCATTCTTCCACATATTAAAATTTTTCTTTGCCACATAGATGCTCTACTTTAAAAAAAATTCTCTCTTATTGTAAAAATTTGCACCTTCAAACATCAAGTGGATGGAAACAATCATAGATATATTGTGTTCAGAATGCGTATACTCTATTGAGGAAAATTATAGGGAAAAGGCCACACATTATTTTCACAGCAATTAGAAATCATTATGGAAACCCTTTTGGAAAAGCTTGAAAACTTGAGACACCTCATTAATGCCATAACACTCAGACTCATTTGATGGAATTAGTCAGGCCCGAAGGCGGGCTCGACTAATTTTTTTTTTGTTTCCAAACAACTGAATCCTCAAATTGATCTACTAAGATCTTCAAATTGACTAAAATCAAAGTCGAGCATTGAATTATCTTTTAAAAACTCATTTTTACCCTTTACTACCAACTATCATTTTAATGCTAGAAGGTCCTTTAACTAGCCTTAAAAACTGATCCGAACTTCTGACCAAGCTCTGAAAATTGGCATATTGATTCTTTGTTCTACACACTTGTACCATGTCAAACCTCATCCCATGATGACATTAGGGTCGAAAGATATTGACCATCAAAGTTGTCCTTTCAGAACTGCCTACAAGAAAACATGTTAGAAAACAATAAACTGCATTTGGATTTGGCTTTGAAAACTAGGAAAATTGACACTTTGGAAAATGAAAACTAGGACATTAGTTCACTGTCATGAGGAGAATATGTATCTATGATTTGGGCTCATGAAAAATTAACTACGCACAAATAGAGAGTGGTCAAAGTGGGCTACTCATATTTTGTAGACTGGAAACAATGACAAGAAGCACTTTTTGCAAATGGAATTGAACTGGCAAAGTGTGTAGACAGATTTTTCAAGACTCAAAAATTGGCACACTTGAAAAAAATTTAGAGTACAAAATTTTTAGAGTAGAACACAATGGTACAATCCATTTGATCTCACCTATCATGGATTAGGAGTTATAATGTCATGAACAAGGGGTATTGACAAATTTGCACTTACTAACACCAGTAAAAAGTTGGAAACTGCATTTGGAATTGCATTTGAAAACTGATCAAACAGATTCATCATAAGCTCAAAATTGAAACATAACAAGTTTTTGACCTCTAGAATGCAATGCAATATGAATTTTATCATTTTGGTCAACTGGTTCAAAGTTATGGCAAGTTAAATAGGGCCTCCCAGAATTCTAAACTATTCACATCAGCATGACATAAATAAATGACCAACTTTGAGGGATTCAAAACCTAGTCAAATGGACTCAAAAAAACTCAAAATTTTGAACATAGGCTCTTGGGTATGGAACTAAATACTTCCAAAGTGATGATTCATGGAACATTACTAGGTAGGAGATATTCAATTGCAAACACAACCTCCTATCACTATTTAACACTTAGGTGAAAATGCAGATTTGGCAATTGCTCAAGACAGGACTTCACAGAATAGCTCATAATGTCAATTAAACTTCATAAAATGAGGGGACATACTATATGGAAGATGTTGAAAATATTAAACACCTCATGGGACTCAAAGGTACAACCAGGTACATATGCATTTAAAAGCTTTTATAGGGGTTGATTTTCTCAATGGTACTCAAAATCGGGGCTTCAATTTTGAGTCCCAACAACCTCCTCTACCTCTTATGTGGATCTCAACACATCACCCTTACCCCTCATCTACTTCAATTGTTCCCTTAATAAATCTTCATTGTTGAAATGGAGAGGAGTATTCCTCAACTTTGGACGAAGATCCTTGTTCCAATTTTTTCGTTTTATTAATTAGTGTTGAGGGTGGGCTCTTTGAAAGTTGCCTCTTGTATAAAGGAATAGGCTATATATTCACATTTCTAGCCACTACATACTCTACTTTCCTTTGTAGAGTATACTATCCTGGGCTTATTATTGCCCTATTTTCCAATCTTTTATCTACTTCCTTGGCTTGGTCTTGGTATGCTTTTATTAATATCTCTTTCTTGTCAATAAGAGTTTGCATAATCCTAGAAAAATGAGCCATAAGTTTATTTATCTTATCTCCCCAGTATTTGAGGTCAGCTACGGGGTCATGTTTCTTATCCAAAGGATTAATAAATTATAAAACCCTACTATATACTTTCTATTTCTCTTTCTTTAATTCATGTTCTTGTAAAGAAAATTCATTCCTCATAATATCTTCAATAAAGTAAACAATATGTTCATATGATTTAGCTTTAGTCCTATTTTTGAAAATATCATAAAAGCCTTCTGGGCCAATAAAATGAGGATGAGATTGAAAAACTTTATATTTATCAATGAACTTACCCAAGTTTCTACATCCTTCTTTGGTGAGAACAAAATTATAGATGACTACGAAGTTTGGAAAAATTGTCCCTCTTAATCTGCCCACCAACTCTCTCTCTCTCTCTCTCTCTCTCTCTCTCTCTCTCTCTCTCTCTCTCTCTCTCTCTCTCTCTCCCCAAGTCCTCCTACTTGCCACAAGAATTCAGCAGTTCCCACCTTTAGAGACACCTAATATGGTAGGACATGAGGTTTCCCTTGGAAACCATATACTCTAAAAATAGTTGATACAAAGTAAGGGATAATATCCCCCCAGTTATGACTAACCTTCAAGCCCTTAGCATGATCTTTGGGTTTGATCATCTCTAACAAAGGCTATGGAATCCTAAGGTTGTCTCCAGTCAACAAAATTATTAGCTTTGAGGCAAAATATCTATTAAAATGGACAAAAATTGCATTTGTGACTTCCCATGTCATGTTTGCACTCCATGGTTGAACTAGTAGCTTCTAGAACTAGTAGCTTCTACCTATCCTTCTCTAACTCTAGTTTCATGCCTTTTTAAAAGATAGAATATTATTTGTACAAGAACATGTACATTAGCAATGAATACCAACAAAAGGGCTTGTCAACCTTACCCTTATTGATGCCAATTAGTCCATTGTGAATCTCCTCCACTAGGTAAGATTAAAAAAAAAAAAAAAATCTCATACCATACCACAAGGTCTGAGCAATCATTAAAGCTAGAAACCCCTAAATGTGATCTTGCTCATCCATTCCAAATATTTTTTAGAGGGATATATAAAGGGCTTGTTCCCTAGGATCAAAATGCTTCTTTAATAAGGAATATAGAGTGTGAGATGTTGCCAATGAAAGATTCCCTATCTTTACAAAATGCTCTTGCAATGGCCATCCCTAAAATTATATTCTCTAAGAATCATACCTTGCTTGCAGATCATCCAAATCAATCTGTTCATGCAAGGCATGGTTAAGGTTTAGGATAAAAACTTCTCTAATAGCTTTAGCTGTTACCCTAAATATAATATGTCCCACATGGTTCTTTGCAACCCTCAACATAGGACCATACCTCTTTGCCAACATTATCAACAAACCATTATCAAAGAAGACACCAAGGACAACCAACTTTCCAACATTGAATTCCCAAGCATAACTCAAGGAATTATCATGTTTTTTGTATGAAAACCATTGTTTGAATAGCTCCAAATCATCCATTATTGTCTCTACATCTCTCAACTAGTTTCCCTTGTCATAAAAACCCTCACTAATTTTTAATCTAGGGTTTTTATAGACCAAATCTTTTCCTTTAGCTACTTTTTTGGTAAAGAGGGGCAATTGGTTAAGGAAATCATCATGCCTATTTTTGTGTTGATAATCTATCTTTCCAAAAAAATCCCTTTCTGGAGGCATTTTATCAATTTAGTAAATTTGAGTCTGGAACTCTTTAGACAATAGAAATCTAGGCACTTACCCACAAATTTTTTGACCTTAGCAAGATAGTCTATTCACAATAACTCACTATGTGGAAAATCCAAAACCTAAGCTTTGCATCACCATGCTTCAAATTTCTTTCACTTTGTAACTAGTTATGGATCAAATTATAGTTTTATGTCAAATTCTTTTACATGGGGATTCCTTGAAGCACCATTAATGTTCCAACAGTTAAATTGTGAAAATTATGCTATAATTTTGAAAATTGGTCATTGATCTGGGCAAAATATGATGGCTAAGATTCAGAGTTTGTAATTGCATGACCTTTTACCTAGTTGAACATGCATCAAACTCTAATATTCTTTCTTTGGTTGAAAATTGAACACTTTTATTATGCAAGAATATGACCATCATCGATCCTTTTAGATATCATGATCAGGAGAGATCCTTGTTGTATTAACATTTTATTTAAGAAATAGGCCCATTGAGACATGCATCATTACCTCACATTCTCTCTTTGATGAAAAACCTTGCATCTTCTTCATGTGAAAATGCAAGAATTGTTGATCCTCATGTAACAGATGGTTGAGATCTTTGCCTAGTACTATATTAAAAATTTGTCCCACATGAACACATGGAAAATTCTCACATTATCATATTGGGTAAACCTCAAACATCTTCGTCTTGCGATAATGCAATAGCCATTGATCATTAGAAAATATAACGGTTAGGAAAAATCATTAATACACATCATACTTATTACATAAAGCAAATCAAAACATGGCATCTGGTATCCCATGCTGATATCATACCCTTTTTAAACTTAAAACATTAGCTAGTCCCACAAATTCCATGTGTTAAATTATCACTTTCTTACTTTGGTTAAAAACATTTCATTTTGGCCTTGCGAGAATTTGAATTTTTCAATCTTTATTAGAATCTTTTGGCTGAAAAGATGCTCATTCTTTAGGTTGCTTCAAACATAAACTTTCCCCATAGGTACACTTTCCAATTTTTCACATTGTCACATTTTTCTAAAAACCTTGCATCCTCATTATGCAAGAATATGACATCCCTCGATCATCACTTGAATCAATGATTAGTAAATAAAGATCAAATTGACTTAGGAACCATTTTGGGTGTGGTAGCTAGCATATTATAACAGAATATGTTGAAGTAATAAGTTATGGCCCCCACCAGGACATGCATCAACATGTCAAATTCTTGCTTTTCTTAAACATTGAGCACTTTGAATCTATGAGAATGCAACATCCATTGATCTAGAAAGAGATCAATGACTATTTTAAACAATTGATTTCTACATCTCATTAGGGTCCATAGGACAGGTGTCACTTTGTCACTTTCTCACTTTGGTTAGAAGCTTTGCATCTTGAATTTGTGAGAGTGTGATTCTCGTTGATATAGAAGGAGATCAACAATTGTAGTAATAATACATCAGAAGGGTTAAAAATAAAGAAAATTGTAGGGCACAAGCTAACCATAATGCAGTCATGAGCTAGGTAAAAATGAAAATTGCAAAATATTTTAGAAAAATCTTAGAATAAGAGATTAAAATGATATTAGGGCCTTTTCAAATCTCTCGCCTCAATTTTAAAAAGTGTGATCAATTAAAAATTTTGAACACACAAGATAAAATGAGACAATAGGGCACAATAGTTAAGGTTTTTCTAGGGCACGGTTGATCATGAGAAATACAAACCTTAATTGCTTATATGGAATAAATTGGATTTTCACAATGAATTTTAAGGATTTAAACTAGGTGAAAAACCTAGCCAATATAGTATCTCCATGAAAGGATTTAAACTTGTATTGTTCATGATTTCCCACACCTTGGTGGTCTGCCTCACAATAGGTGTATCATAGTCATGCTCTGGGCCATGCTTAGGAATAATGTATTCAATCTAAGGACTATTTTTCCCACCATTAGGTGCATTTAATCTTGTCAACCCAAGGACATATACTTGAAATGGTCAGCACAATATGTGCACTAGGTCTCTTAATGAGTCACTATGCTTATGCTACAGGAAAGTAAAATGCAAAGAAAAGAACTTACACTATTGCTGCAAGAAACTAACACACTTAACTCTATGAATACTGGAAATACAATGAAAGGTTAACAAATATTCCAACTTAGTTCATCCATTATAACTATTCCCACAGATGCTGCAGAAACATTCACTAAGTGTGATGCTATAGGAAGGAACTTACAACTTCTAGTTACAATACTAAAAATGCTTGGAAA